>JASEVX010000003.1:5061543-5286543 GCA_031761405.1 Serripes groenlandicus
AGAGAGAGGGGGAGGGGGAGAGAGAGAGAGAGAGAGAGAGAGAGAGAGAGAGAGAGAGAGAGAGAGTGAGAGAGAGAGAGAGAGAGAGAGAGAGAGAGAGAGAGGGGGAGCGAGAGGGAGCGAGAGGGAGCGAGAGGGAGCGAGAGGGAGCGAGAGGGAGCGAGAGGGAGCGAGAGGGAGCGAGAGGGAGCGAGAGGGAGAGAGAGAGAGAGGAGAGAGAGAGAGAGGTGGGCAATGATACAAACACACATATGTAATATCTCTTCAGTGTGCAACTTGTTATTTTGGCAGAAAAACAGTAAGCCTCTAAACTTAACGTCGCTATACAATGTATATGTAAATGTTAGATGCATATAACGAAACTAGTTAGAGCGTTTGAAAATGAATACAGTTATATTAACTAATCATAACTGTTTGATTTGGGTTAGTTCTAAGTCTACATGTAGCACTTTTCTAAATTATCTGGTAGTCTGCGTGTTAGGGAACTTTATGTGCAACCTTTCCTACATACAGAACATCTGCAACAGACGACTTTAAAAACATCTAGGCAAACACGAGGAAAATCTCTATAGATGAATGGGTAATTATTATTAATTAATGAAAAAAGTTAAAAACATTATGGCAAAATGAGAAATTGCTCGTTTGGGCAATTTCTCCTTTTGTCCCAATGTTTGTCAAAAGTAGGTCGTCTGTTGCAGAGGGCAAAGCTGTACTTTGTTGTGATTCGATAATGGTACCCTTACTGTGATTCTATAATGGTAACCTTACTGTGATTCTATAATGGTACCCTTACTGTGATTCTATAATGGTACCGTTACTGTGATTCTATAATGGTACCTTTACTGTGATTCTATAATGGTACCCTTACTGTGATTCTATAATGGTAACCTTACTGTGATTCTATAATGGTAACGTTTACTGTGATTCTATAATGGTACCCTACTGTGATTCTATAATGGTACCCTTACTGTGATTCTATAATGGTACCCTTACTGTGATTCGATAATGGTACCCTTATTGTGATTCTATAATGGTACCCTTACTGTGATTCTATAATGGTACCCTTACTGTGATTCTATAATGGTACCCTTACTGTGATTCTATAATGGTACCCTTACTGTGATTCTATAATGGTACCCTTACTGTGATTCGATAATGGTACCCTTACTGTGATTCTATAATGGTACCCTTACTGTGATTCTATAATGGTACCATTACTGTGATTCTATAATGGTACCCTTACTGTGATTCTATAATGGTACCCTTACTGTGATTCTATAATGGTACCCTTACTGTGATTCTATAATGGTACCCTTACTGTGATTCTATAATGGTACCCTTACTGTGATTCGATAATGGTACCCTTACTGTGATTCGATAATGGTACCCTTACTGTGATTCTATAATGGTACCCTTACTGTGATTCTATAATGGTACCCTTACTGTGATTCTATAATGGTACCCTTACTGTGATTCTATAATGGTACCCTTACTGTGATTCTATAATGGTACCCTTACTGTGATTCTATAATGGTACTCTTACTGTGATTCGATAATGGTACCTTTACTGTGATTCTATAATGGTAACCTTACTGTGATTATATAATGGTAACCTTACTGTGATTCTATAATGGTATCCTTACTGTGATTCGATAATGGTATCCTTACTGTGATTCGATAATGGTATCCTTACTGTGATTCTATAATGGTAACCTTACTGTGATTCTATAATGGTATCCTTACTGTGATTCGATAATGGTACCCTTACTGTGATTCTATAATGGTAACCTTACTGTGATTCTATAATGGTACCCTTACTGTGATTCTATAATGGTAACCTTACTGTGTTTCTATAATGGTATCCTTAATGTGATTCGATAATGGTAACCTTACTGTGATTCTATAATCGTACCCTTACTGTGATTCGATAATGGTACCCTTACTGTGATTCTATAATGGTATCCTTACTGTGATTCGATAATGGTACCCTTACTGTGATTCGATAATGGTACCCTTACTGTGATTCTATAATGGTACCTTTACTGTGATTCGATAATGGTACCCTTACTGTGATTCTATAATGGTACCATTACTGTGATTCTATAATGGTACCCTTACTGTGATTCGATAATGGTACCTTTACTGTGATTCTATAATGGTAACCTTACTGTGATTCTATAATGGTAACCTTACTGTGATTATATAATGGTACCCTTACTGTGATTCGATAATGGTACCTTTACTGTGATTCTATAATGGTAACCTTACTGTGATTCTATAATGGTAACCTTACTGTGATTATATAATGGTACCCTTACTGTGATTCGATAATGGTATCCTAACTGTGATTCTATAATGGTATCCTTACTGTGATTCTATAATGGTAACCTTAGTGTGATTCTATAATGGTACCCTTACTGTGATTCTATAATGGTATCCTTACTGTGATTATATAATGGTATCCTTACTGTGATTCGATAATGGTAACCTTACTGTGATTCTATAATGGTACCCTTACTGTGATTCTATAATGGTAACCTTACTGTGATTCTATAATGGTATCCTTACTGTGATTCGATAATGGTAACCTTACTGTGATTCTATAATGGTACCCTTACTGTGATTCTATAATGGTACCCTTACTGTGATTATATAATGGTACCCTTACTGTGATTCTATAATGGTACCGTTACTGTGATTCTATAATGGTACCCTTACTGTGATTCTATAATGGTACCCTTACTGTGATTCTATAATGGTACCGTTACTGTGATTCGATAATGGTACCCTTACTGTGATTCGATAATGGTACCCTTACTGTGATTCTATAATGGTATCCTTACTGTGATTCTATAATGGTACCCTTACTGTGATTCTATAATGGTACCCTTACTGTGATTCGATAATGGTACCCTTACTGTGATTCGATAATGGTACCCTTACTGTGATTCTATAATGGTACTCTTACTGTGATTCGATAATGGTAACCTTACTGTGATTCTATAATGGTAACCTTACTGTGATTCGATAATGGTACCCTTACTGTGATTCTATAATGGTATCCTTACTGTGATTCTATAATGGTACCCTTACTGTGATTCGATAATGGTACCCTTACTGTGATTCGATAGTGGTAACCTTACTGTGATTCTATAATGGTACCCTTACTGTGATTCGATAATGGTACCCTTACTGTGATTCTATAATGGTACCCTTACTGTGATTCTATAATCGTATCCTTACTGTGATTCTATAATGGTACCCTTACTGTGATTCGATAATGGTAACCGTACTGTGATTCGATAATGGTACCCTTACTGTGATTCTATAATGGTACCGTTACTGTATTGGAGCGCCAAATATACCAAATGCAAATAAAATGTATCCTGTTCAAAAAGATAAATAACCCTGCACCACATGCAGACGCATTTTCGATGCATCAGACGATTTCGGAAAACACTGTGGCAAAGTGAGCAGTTTCCTCCTTTTTTCACCATGTTTATTATGCTTTCATTTAAAGAAATTTTCATTTTGTTTATGTATCTTTTTAAAGTCCCGCCGTGACATAACTGAGAAATTGTCAAAAACGGCGTTAAAGCCCAATCAATCAATCAATCAACTTTTTAAAGTCGTCTGCAGATATGTTGTATGTTGGAAAGGGTTAACACAAGTATAACATTACTCTTTTATGTAAATAGGCCTCCTTAGTAAGCAACATGTGTCAGCCAATTGACCGGGGAAATGGTGACGATCTATCTCCCGATAACTCGAGAGGTGGAGAGAGTCCCATAAAATACTTCGAGTTATCGACATGATCGAGTTATCGAGATTGAAATGGGGAAGATCTATCTATATAGGACTCCCGACAACTCGAGAGGTGGAGAGAGTCCCATAACATACTTCGAATAATCGGCATGCTCGAGTTATCGACATGATCGAGTTATAGACTTGATCGAGATGGAAATGGTAAAGATCTATATATAGAGAACTCCCGATAACTCGAGAAGTCAAGAGAGTCCCATAAAATACTTCGAGTGATCGAGTTATCGACATGATCGATTGATACCTCCATTTATGCTTAATTCATTGATGTTTTGTTTGCTTCGCAGTTTCTTTATACTCAAATGTTTATTTTACAAGCATGCCACTGATAAAATCATATCAAGAAATACGCAAAAGCAATACTAACAACTGCTGCTACGGAGATCTCAAACGACAGATCGCTTTCACGAATAAATTCGAGTTAAAAATATAAATTAAATTATCACGAGTCTACTGAATCAGCATTTCTGTGTAAAACATTCCACTTTGTTATCATTGGCGCACCCTATCAATATGGCCGGGATGTAAGGCTGTCAATTAGCACCTAGACAGTGTAATTGGCTGACCAAGGAATATTGAAAACCATGATTTGAAAAGACTTAGCGTCCACGCGATGTCGTCCCAACCATCATATGAGATAGATTGGTGTAGATATTACCGTAACAAGACGTTGACCATTCGCACCAAAGGTCCCGGGTTCGAACCCCGTGATAAGCAGGTTCTACCTTTGTGATGTTGCACACAAACGACGCGAGTACTGAGTATGACTCTAGGAAGCACACATCTATCGTGATTAATATAACTTCAAGCTTGTTCAACCGCAATCGATTTAAACATAAATAAGTTAAAACCTAAAGGTATTCTAGTTATATCACGTTGATCACTTGATCTTACGTATGCCTCCTGGTTTTCTCGCACCTGTACTCCAAACAACCAGGTTGATGGCTACCTTCCTACACAGACTATTTAGACAATTGGTTAAAGAGGAGTAACGCTAAACCTCGGGACATTTGACAACAAGCGTAACACATAGTTGACCGAGTACGAACACAGGACCCCTGGACTGATTGACGACTGAGCTACAAAGGACCGCGAAGTCATCGACGAGCTCGTGCATATGCTCATATTCACCATAGTCTGCAATTTCCAACAACATATCGCTTAACTCTTACAGCGCCAAAGGCAATATTGAGCTTTTTGCAAACAATACAGATTCAGGTGAGTCAGCTCGTAACGAGCTGTCTCACCTGAAATCTGCATTGTTTGGCTGTGAGTTATACAAATATTCCGAAAATCCTATAACATAAAAATAGCGTCGTCCGAGTTTGAACAAGGTAGAGTCTACTTTAAACAATTCGGCGCTGAAAGGGTTAATATGACTAGTAAAAAATAAATAACAAGTGTTGCAGTACTAATACAATAGCAAATTCGGAAAATGAGGCTGCATATTTCGATTTTTCCTCTCCATAAAATAAGTGACTGAAAATTGTTTTACCTTTAACACTGCTACCAACCGTTGGTCCAATAATTGTTTCGTCTAGTTTCTGTACTTAACATAAGCAGTTAAAGGACGACATTTTTAATATGGCCAAATTACGTTAATGCATATAATAGGATTGGAAAAACAATTAAGAAATCATTAATGTAACGTTACTGACTGTCTACATTTCAGACACCTACGCATCTGCAGCATATATGTTTATCGAACGTATCGTGACAAAAGGAAAAAATTCTTTTAGCAAAAATGTCCTCCGTTTTTAACATTATTTTCATTTTCTCAATAATTAGACCTTCATTAACGGAGAATTTCCATATTTTCCTACGTTTAAAATTTGCCATGAAGCAGCTACACGTTTTGCACATGGATGCTTTGACAAAATCTTACTACATCGCTTTGTTATTAAAACCAGGAGGATTTCAGAGAAAACACTTGAAATTTCCTTCTCACGTTTACATACCAAACGCAATGGTAATAGTTTGAATAAAACAATCAATGCCGAGTGCAGACCATGAAGAGACACGTTTGAAAATGCAAAGGGCATGCATCTATACGAAATACGCTCTACACTTTCAAAATGGACCAGAGAGGCGGAAGCCTAACACGGTCTCGACAACAAGGTAAACAAGGTAAATAAGACATCTTTTCTCAAACACCAGACTAGCGTTAACACGAACAACGGGAAATTCGAATATATCGTTTAACTCGAACCATTACCTGAAACGGACCATTCTTTTGAAAACAGCGTGCTAATACAAACAAACAGAACTACTGCAACGCTGTTTTCTTGATAAAAATACACAATGCAGACCATGAAGAGACACGTTTCAAAATGCTACGCTCGTAAATATATATATACGTAATACACTATACACTTCCTTTTTTTGTCAAACAGCGGACTAGCGTTTACTCGAACCTTGGGACATTCGAATATATCGTTTAACTAGAACCATTCCATGGAACGGATCTATCTTTTGAAAATAGCGTTGTTGCTGTTCTGGTGGCTCATACACACAAACAGAACTGCTGCTGCGCTGTTTTCTTGCTATGATTGTATTTACTGACATGCTTTTCATGATTACAATATAAATGCATTACGAATATGATTATACATAAATTAGTTTAGTTTAAACTTATTTATTTTACATCGATTGCGAAACAAGCTTTAAGCTTATAGTAATCACGCTTGATTTCTGCTTCCTGGAGACATAACCGGTACTCGCGCCGTTTGTGTGGAGAAATCCCAAAGTCAGGACCCGCTCATCACTGGACTCAAACCAATGACCTTTGATGCGAGAGGCCGACGCTCTACCTCTGCACCACTGTCTTCCATAAATCAGTTAGCATAAATTCAGCGATAACTCGAAATAATAGATGGGTCCTCATCGAGTACAAGTTAACGAGAGTTCAATGTATACATCGTATCATTTTATATAAAATAAACACCGATTTTTAATATTGCACCATGTGTTTGGAATAATAGCATATCAGGATAGAAGACTGTAAATCAGTTTTACTATTTTCATTTTTACTTAAGTTTACATTAAGTTTAAACCTATTTATTTTACATCGATAACGAAACGATCTGTCAGTTTATATTAATCATACTCGATGTCTCTTATTAATGTAAGTCTACCTTCGATATTGCAATCAAATTTCGTTTGTTTTCAAACGTGGAAACTATGAGGGAAAGAGTTAAGACTTTTCTATATATGTATATTACAAAGTCAGAGTAAACATCCTTATAACACATCAATGCTTTAACCAGGAGATATCAAACATATTAAATAGAAATCGCAAAGAAGTGCACAATTATATCCATAATATATATTTACTTACCTGATACACGCACGAGAAGTGTCTTTGTAAACAATGAGTAAATTCCATAAAAAATTACTTCTTCCATAAACAATGTCTGATTTTATTTATAAAATATTGTTAACAAATTATTACGGTCATCACCATTTTGTTATAAATCTTCACATTCTGGTAATGACGGTTTTTCTAACTTCTCCTTTTTGGTTGAACAAGAGTCATGCAAAATCGAGTTTAGTGTCAAATGGCAAGCACAAAACAAAGTTAGTTGAGTATATTATTCAAATGTAAATTTCAATCATCTGGCAGTCTAAAGCCTCACACTACTAACTGTAGTTATCTAACTATCAACCAGTGTGAACCACGCACGAAAATCCAATCGCATCCTTGCGAATCATCGACGTTCAGTAACACTAACTGCGGTACACAATCCTGAACGTTTCCGTTCCACTTGTTTCCCAAACAGAATACAGCTTCGCCAACCAAGAGATGGAGGTGCGTATTTATGAAACAATACTCTACAACTTAAATGTCAGTTACTGTACAGCCCAACACCATCGAGGTATGGTTAGCTTTCTAAACAATACTGAATGAGTCCTACACTATTGATCCCATGTTGTATATGTACCTTAATCCGTCTTACATATGTAAATGCGAGAATTACAAGTCCAACTTAATAAGTGAGCTAACGACTGTAAATCACGGGATATTAAACATTCGTCATACATAGGGATCAATAGGTAGTTTTGTATCATTTAGCATGCGAGGCAACACCGAATATATCTGTACAAGCAACTTCCGAAACATGGTGGTTAAACGGGAAATTTCTCATCATATGCAATTTTTACTTTTGCCACAATGTTTTCAAATCCATTGAATAAAAGCGTCCATTGATTAAGATTTCCATTGCTTTGCCAAGGAGTTTCCAACGTCGTCTGCTGTGTAAGTAGAACAAGGACAATGCCTATTAAAAAGGTTGATTCATGATTTACGTAAACTCCAGAAGCTTGACTGTCTTGATGCCCACCTCGGCCTTCATTCATTCCGTCGTTTGACAACATTCCTATTCAGACAAGCGTTATTCAACCTCGACCCGGGCTTAGAGTCTATGTGGAAAGTTAGCCAGTTGCTTTGAAAGATTGTTGGATTACTGGTGTGAGAAAGCCAGGAAATACATCAGAAGGTGAACTAGCCGTCGTGATACGACTGACAAATTGTTAAAAACGGCATTAAACCCCAAGCAATCAATCAAAAAAGTATTGATGCCGCTCAAAAACAGTTTTCTCGGGGTCTGTTTTCACAGATCCTTTCTAATTAAAATGTTAAATTTACAGAGAAGACAAATGTTTGAATGGTTAAACAATATGGTTTATAGGATACGAAATTGTATCGCTATGTATTCTAAAACATTAGCCCTGTGTCCCGCCAGGTTGTTTTGTCCCAAAAGTACGTTTTCCTTCCCCCATCTGATTATTAAATTCACGGAGTGGGAGAAAGGTCACACACAGTTTAACCAGATATTGGCACACCATCAGTACGTTTTCGGAATTGTAATTAAAGTCATATTCCATCTCTGTAGACACAGACAACTTTTGAATCTAAGTGGAAAAAGGAGAAATTGCTCATTACGAGCTATTTCTCCATTTATTTGTCACAATGTTTTTAACTATATTTATTCAATAATTTTAAATAATATATACATATCTTTCGTAGATTTGTCTTTATGCCTTCAATTTCGACTGCTGCAGATGTGTTATACAAGGGAAATGGTGATTGTATAGAAGGCGTCACGTAACTGACTGATTCGCTTATTTGTTAACGTCTCCCTAACACGTCCGTCACAAACTTCAGAACATATCATGTAAGCACTGAACCTAACGGAAAATTTGCTACAGACTGTTTTGTTTAGCTATGTCAGTAGCCTATGCAACCCACTTACAGGATGAATCCGTTCGCAGCCTTACAATACTCGAATATACAAGTAGTGCGTAATGTATAGCGATTCGTGTACATTCGAGATGAACGAAGGCTCAATGAAGGATAACTGGAAAGTCGGCATTGCATTGGTATAGATAGAATTGCAGTGTCAATACCAACATAGAATTGAGGTTGAACTATCTCATGTGGTATAGAAATGTAGAAAGACGGCCCTACGTTCAAACAAGTTACCGCCTATGCGGTTTTTGCTCGACAGTTGTTCAATTAGCAAGCGAGTCATATTCACTTAAAAGCAAAAAAGCAATCGGACTGTTCAGTCAGTATGCTTAAAGCTGAAAAAACCAAATCGACAAATATGTTCATTTTAAATTAATGCTTTCCAGTTACCATATAAGAATGGATTCTGTTTTGTTCTGTAATAAAGAAAGTTTTAATTAGATCATAACGTAGAAAGCAAATATTAGCAGAATTGTGCAATCAAAAATTGAAGAGCAATATATGTTATTTGTATATTTAACACGGATCAAACGAATGAATAGAGGGAAGTATGTATTCAGATTTACCAAACGGGGTCCAATTATAGCTAACTAGAGTGCTCAGTTTCTTCGGTAAATTTGAATACCTTCCTGAAAATAGCTATTACAGAACAAATGAACATGCTATGGAAGGCCTGTATGTGTCAAAATTCGCAGATTTTCTTGCCAGGCTTTGATATTTTCGAAACAAAATATAACTAATGTTAAGAAAATTTGTTAAAGGGTTCAATGAACGTAATATTATAGCTCATACTTTAAATGTGTTGTTGTGCAGAATAGTTGTAAGTTGAAAAGTAGTAAACATGGCTGTCCTGGAGCTAGGTTGTTATCTTTGGTTTAGAAATATTTACTGATTTTACTACTATAATGTATGTTAAAAGGCAGGGGCGTAGCTCCCTGTAGGCACTGTAGGCACTGTAGGCACGTGCCTACACATTTTTTCTAAAAATGCCCCAAAATACACGTCTGCGTAATGTTCATTTTCTCACGAGACGACCTACACATTGATTATTGCCAAGCTACGCCCCTGAAAGGTATACATGCACTTCTCGGGTATTTAATACAATACAGATCATAGACACAATAACAAATAGGAAAACTACTTATTGTCTTTACATGCACTTTTTAGGTGTTCAATACAATATAAAAAATATCAAAAATGCCAAGGGTATTTTTTATCGTTGTCCCAATGTTTTGAGGCTTTTGTGTAACCGAGGCAAATAGATACTAGGCTTGAAAAGTGTAATATATATATATATATAGATATGTCTCTAAGTGTCTCTAAACTCGTTTTCAATACTTATACAATAAAAGAAAATGATGGTATGTGACCATAGCCGTACTTTTTTTCTGTGTCCATATTGAACAAAATGGTTTAGCTAATGACCTGTGCAATTGAAACTTGCTGGTTCCGCGTTTCTACTAAGACACACATTGAAAGGATAAATATTACAACGGCAACAAGCATGATTAAAGTTGTGTAAGAAAATAAGCCACTGTTCGCAATAAACTGGAATGAAACAATTTACTTTTAGACTGATCTGATTTTAACTCAAAAGCGCCGCAGAGCGAACGTCAACGCTCGTCTATCTTTTTCTAAGTCGAAAAAGGGGCATTATTAGATAACTAAAGCCATAGTTATGTACCTTGGTATAGACATGCGTGTTGTTCCTATAAACATATGTATCAAGTTTGTTTTGAAAATGTTAAACGGGTTTAGTTAGAAGGTAATGTTTGGGTTATGTGACGCCGCAGGTGACGACCCCAAGGGTATCACAGTAGGCCTACTTGTTTTCTTCGAAAACAGAACACAGGCTAGATGAAAATGTAAGATTGTTCGAATAAACAAGTTTGCTGCCTGTCATTACACGTATGTTAGCAGCTGAAAGCGTGGCGACGCAGAAGTCAGTCTCACGCAGACCCCAACAAAAAACAGGGATGAACAGGGTATTTCTCCTATGTCGTTTAATTCAAAACATGACTTCATGTCTCTAATCATTTTCTCCTAGCATGGTTAAATGTCATTGCGAAAAAAAAGAGGCTAAGTATGCATATGAGAAACGAGCGAGTTGTCTTTGAATGGTTGTTGCATAATGTGCTTTGATATCAAAACCAAAAAACTCATAAATATGTGATCTGGGTAAAGTTCCAACCAGTTAAAATGGAAAGGTCCGGATTTATTTTTTCACAGAAATGTCCAACGGGAAAAATGTTGTACGTGCTCCTCACTTTGTGTTGATGTTTCGAAAACTTTGGTTGTCTAGATACTTTTAAAATTTGTGGACATCTGGCATTTTCAGAAAAAACGAAAGTGATGAATTTGGGTTTCAACAAAACTAAACAAAACGAAAACACGGAAGCGTTAATGAAATCTTAACGCTTTTTAAAATGGAAGCAATTTCGACAAACACTTTACCATACGAACTTTGAAAACAAAATTCGAACAATAGGAACTGCTCGTTATTTACTTCTTTCTCAACAGTAATTTATATTGTTGAGTATTCATAAGCATTCATAATGTGAAAGTGTTATAAAGTAGCATATGGGGGCACACTTTTAAGATGATTCACATTGACATTAATCAAGCGTTCAATGAATGGTCATGATACCACACACCAGTTTAAACAGCACGTTACAGACACGATCAAGATGATAAATGCATAGTTATGGTATTGATTTGTATCCTAGGACAATATTCTAGCAACGCAACTTTGAAACGGCCTTGCACAAAGTCGACATAAGACGCCGATATGAGCAATTCATCATTTACTAATGATTTTTTTCGTTTCAAAAATTTCATTTTTTCAATAATTACAGGTATTAAATCTCCCTCGAATACATCAAATGTGTTTACGTTGATTTTGAAAAGATATGCGTAAATGTTGTTTGGTTAAACAGGGCCGTTTGGTAAAATGTTAGCATGTGCATTGTTTTTCTAATAAAGAATATAAATTCACATATCTTTGAAATTAATGTGAAGAATTAAAACAAAAGAAAGAACAAAGGACTCGTGTGTACTTATTGGCATGATATCAGAAAATTGCAATCATACTGACTCCAGGAGTTCATCTAAGATGATTAGTAGTACTACACGTATCTGCTCATCTAGAACAGATCTTACCATAAGAACAATGGAAGTAGTGAACTCTTGTAATTTGTTCTGGTCCATCAACACATTTCCAAATGCAAACGTTTTGCAGCAGACGGCTTTGAAAACATCTAGGCACAAACATGGAAAATCTCCATTAATCAAAGTTGGATAATTGAAGAGAGTTAAAAACAGTGTAAGATTTGCCACAGTGTTTTCAAACCCCGCATATATCTATCGCCGCAGCTGCATTTTCGGGCGTTTTGAGAAAAAATGCGTCGACACGTGCCTACTGTGCCTAAAGGGAGCTACGCCCCTGAGTTAACCTCAATATATTCTACACATTATTGATTATAAATTGGTGTGAAGAAGCCAAGCCTGTGAGTAGAATTGCCAAACTAGTATATTTGTATACAATCCTGTTTAGACGTCTACAGTTATTATGGAGTTCTGCAAGACGGAGATAGAATATACCTAATAGCTATTTGATCTAACAACACTACTATCTGAATTCGGCCACAAGAAAACAGACCTTCCACACATTAATCACGATGACCGGAAATATGAATTAGCCTGTCTCTTCATATAGATGTACAAATGCTGCTCGTGATCAACAACAAGTTGTGCAAGATTCGAATAATGGTTATTACTTAAAGAAGTATGTGTAATTTGCATTCTGAACGCAATCAAAAGTTAGGTTTAAATCTAACAAAGGTCGGTTTGCTAATGATAGTGTGCAAAATACAATTTTTGAATCGAGCTCAACATGTTGTGGCAAAATAGTGTGCAATATCTCCTTTTTCTCCAATGTTTTCAAAAGGGTTCTTCTTGATTGTGTGCTTGGAAAGTATGTATGCTAGCTGGTCAGACACTTCACAAAATGCAAATGCAATCTTACTGATAAGAAAAAATATCTGTCCATGTTTTCGTAAAATATCTGCATGAAAAGTCAGTTTGCCTGATCCCTTTCTATATATAGACGCATTTGGGGCAGACAACTATAAACACAACTTGATAAAAGAAGACATTGCTCGTAATGAAAAATATTCTTTTTGTCGTAAGGTTTTCAAATATTTCCAAGTTTTGCCTATTTGTTATAGAATTCCGTCTGCTGCACATGTGTCGTATGTTGTAAAAAAGGTTTTACAGCATGACGCCAGGCTACCATATAAAGGTTTTACAGCATGACGCCAGCCTACCCTATAAAGGTTTTACAGCATGACGCCAGGCTACCCTATAAAGGTTTTACTTCATGACGCCATGTTACCCTATAAAGGTTTTACAGCATGATGCCAGTCTACCCTATAAAGGTTTTACATCATGACGCCAGGCTACCCTATAAAGGTTTTACAGCATGACGCCGGACTACCTTATAAAGGCTTTACAGCATAACGCCGGGCTACCCTATAAAGGTGTTAAAGCATGACGCCAGGCTACCCTATAAAGATATACAGCAGGACACCAGGCTACCCTATAAAGGTTTTACAACATGACGCCAGGCTACCATATAAAGGTTTTACGGCATGACGCCAGGCTACCCTATAAAGTTTTAACAGCATAACGCAAGGCTACCCTATAAGTGTTTTACAGCTTGACGCCATGCTACCCTATAAAGGTTTTACAGCATGATGCCAGGCTACCCTATAAAGGTTTAACAGCATGACGCCAGGCTACCCAATAAAGAACAGACACATGTGTCGTATATTGTAAAAGGTTTTACAGCATGACGCCAGGCTACCCTATAAAGGTTTTGCAGCATGATGCCATGCTACCCTATAAAGGTTTTACAGCATGACGACAGGCTACCCTATAAAGGTTTTACAGCATGACGTCAGGCTACCATATAAAGGTTTTACAGCATGACACCAGGCTACCCTGGCTACCCTATAAAGGTTTTACAGCATGACGTCAGGCTACCCTATAAAGAACAGACATAAATATGAACCAAGGCCTACACAACTCATGCCTTTGAACAAGTTATAAAATAATTGACATGAGGGTATACAGTTTATAATATTGTAATACGACAGTTGCACAGGACAAATCGACCAAAGGTCCGGGTTCGTATCCCGTTATTAGCGGGTTCTGCGTGTTTTCTTGCTATGTCTCCAGGAATTAGACAAAGCGGGAATGGTATATAAGTAGAAAAACATGTACAGGGTAATTTGACCAATTAGTTCCCGTCTTTGTTGTGTTACATTAGGTTGTCTGACGCACAGACAAAGAAGTAATTCTGAGACTTTATCATCGTCTTGCATAATTGCATATTCAACACATAGTTTGGATGGTTCCTGTCAAATTCCACGCGCCGTATTTCTGAGATGTCTTTTCATTTGAAGACCCATAGACACAGTTAGATGCATATGCAGCAGACGACATTTGAAAACAATGTTATAAAAGGGAGATTGTTCATACTGAGCATGTTATTATTTCGCCACAGTTTACTCGATTCTATAATAACAATTCTATTTTAGCCATTCCGCGAGAAAACCAATAGTGTGGACTCTGCGTAAAGTATCGACCCGGATCAGTCTAAGCATGTCGCGCAGGCTTATCTGGGCAGACACGTTGCGCCTCCTGTGATTTTTTTTATTTCAGGAATCATTACTCTATATCTCTATCCCTCTGAGAAGGATGTGCTGGCCTGGAGTGGACTGCACATGCTGATCTCGGTCAATACATTAAGCAGAGGCCATAATGTTGGTTTGCTCGTGGAACGGCTCTTTAATTGAAAGGGTCCCTATGTTGCTTAGCTGATTTAAGAACCGCCACCTGTTATTGTATTCGGGAAGTTAGTTTAACGGTTATCTGAATGTCTTTTAAAACACTGTAGAAAAAGGGGAAAATGCTAAAAAAAAAAAGACCCTAGAAAAACAGAGACTCGTAGAAACATTTAATTGACGCATTCTTATCAAAGTATTCACTTGGTTTGTCACGTAAACGGGTAAAAAACTGTAATTTGATTGGTGGATTGGCAACCATGATCTAACAAACTATATAGCCGAGTGCGAGGATAAACAAAGTCAGTGCTCGCCAAATAGTTAATTCTGCACGGCGAGCGTAAACAAAATCAAATAATGAATGAAATGACAATGTCAGAACAGCAGCAGTCACATGTTGCATACTGATTCGTTATCTAGTATAGGCATTGAACACTTTTAAGTTTTGGACAAACATAAAAACTCAAACTCATCAAAATCCAATACAACATGATGTTTTCTTTCAGCAATGTTATATTTCAAATAGCAATAATAATTTATGGTCGACTAAAGTAAAACAGTACTGATATAGCTTTGGTATGGTTATCGTAAGAAAAGAGTATATGTTTACAGAAATAATTATAACTAGTTATTGGGCACTTATGTTCAGATTTTCCGAATAAAATTGATTTGAGTTGAGTTGATCCTACATTATAAAGTTCCAAGAAGTTTAATACGGATGATTTCGTTTAATAACAAATTAAGATTTAATGAAATTTCATTGTAAATCATTTGAACTTATTTTAACTGATATAGAGATATGAAAATTTAATTTTGTCCATCGAAATAAATTATTCATTATTCAGTGTTTCTTTCATCTTGTCCAAATCATATGTTTTCATTACATCACACGTAATCATTGTAGCTTTCATGTTGAAAACATTAATAAATAAAACGAATCATCTAGGCATATGCTTTGATAACCATTTCGTATATGCAACTCAGACATTTGAAAACATTGTGGCAATGACAGAAAATGCTTATGTTGAACTATTCCTCCTTTCTTTACAATGGTTTTAACATTTGTCAATATTTATACTTTTAATTAAAGAAATGAAAAGAGAATAAGCAGTAGAGATAAAAGTTCTATGAAACAACAAATTTAACTGTAAAAACAGACATATCAAGGTTCTGTTTGAAGGTCGTCCCCTCCTACTTCTTGAATAACCTCATTACTTAAGTCTAAACGACTTACCCCTTCGATGTTTCTCATGTTGTTTCCAATGAATAAGATGGCGTGTTTGTTCAACCTGTGTCTCCATAGAAACTAATATACACGGCTGTTTCGAATTGTGTGAAAAGTGAGATATTACCCATACCGAACAATTACTCCTTTGTCGAAAAATGGTTTCTGTGTGAACTTATACGTTCTGTAGTTGAAAAGGAAATATAGGATTACGTCCCTACAACATAGTGATAAATTCTTAAAATGTTGACTTTATTAATTTCAGTTCCTATTACATGTACGTTGTGCTTCATGTACTGTTTCCATCAAAAATAACGAAATTTAACCACGCAAAAGGAAAATAAACATTTTGCGAAAGGCAAAATTGACCATTATTGACTTTTCCAAATTAATCCTTCCAGCTAAATTGTTCGTATTTTTAATTACTGGAAAAATATTGAAATATTGTGCGAAACCAATTTATATCAGGTATAATTTATCCATTCCCTCCAATATCGGTCTGCTAATGACACTTCTAAAGATGGTCTCTCGTTTTATTAAAATTACTTGACGAAGCATAACCAAAGTATCCATTAATTATCGTCATTTAATAATAAATGATATTTCGTTTTCAAGTCACATGCGAATTATTAACTGTCCTTCAACTAAAGCATCATTTGTATATTGAAAAAACACACGGTCAAGTTAACTCTTTCAGCGCCAAAGGCAATATTAAGGTTTTTGCAAACAATGCTGATTCAGGCGAGTCAGCTCGTAACGAGCTGTCTCACCTGAAATCAGCATTGTTTGCCATTTATTTATCGAAATAGTCCAAACTGTGATTACATGAGAAATGGAGACGCCCGATTTTGAACATGGAAGAGTCTACTTTAAACAATTCGGCGCTGAAAGAGTCAAAAAGGGTTAGTCAATTATCACACTCCGACGCATTTAGACGAATTTGTAGCAGACTTCATTTGAAAACATTGTGGCAAAAGACGATCTGCTCATAAACGTTTTTCCACATTGTTTTCACCTCTATTCAACAATCACACTATCCCTTTTAGAACATTTCTTTCAATATTGTTTCTAGAGAAGTTTTTTCAAATTCGTCTGCTGCATATTTTTCTATGTGGGAAAGAATTAAGAATAAACATTGAGTTGCAGACATTGCCGGAGGTACTGGAAGGAATTTCACCATTCAAACACCAAGTATGTCCTTAATGCAGTGATAACATGATGGGAATGAAACGAGGGAAAAATAAAAGATAGAATGACAAGGTCTGGAATTTATGCTAAATTAACAATTTCCCACATTTTGACACATTTTGACGCATATAAAACAGACGACTTTATAAACATCATGAAAAAAGGAGAAAACTACTCATATTAAACAAAATCTCTTTTATAAAAATGATTTCAACTCTCGTTTAATTATTATATCTTCATGTTTCAAGATTGTCCGTATGTGTGCAAATATGTTTTCTGTCGTCTGCTGCAGATTTGAATTATGTAGCCTTCCAACTAATTGTAAATAATATCGTGCCGAAATTCAGACGCGATGTCAATTTCTGGTTGATATTTCCTGTTAAACCACTAACATTACCGCTAAGTTTATTCCGAGAGGTGTGTGAAGTTAGCAGTTAGTTGGTGATTGGTAGTTGGGTATTCAATCTACTGCCAGAGTACGAATAAACAGCAAGCTAGTAGTTGGGTATATACCATAGTATCGAATATATAGCCATGGGCGAATACCCACACAGTTATCAATTGGGTATTCAACAAAGAGCCAAAGCGCGAATATACTGCTATATACGAATAACCACACAGCTATCAATTAGTTATTCAACAAAAAGCCAAAGCGCGAATCTACTGCTATATACGAATAACCACACAGCTAGCAATTGGTTATTCAACAAAAATTCAAAGCGCGAATCTACTGCTATATACGAATAACCACACAGCTAGCAATTGGTTATTCAACAAAGAGTCAAAGCGCGAATCTACTGCTATATACGAATAACCACACAGCTATCAATTAGTTATTCAACAAAAAGTCAAAGCTTGAATCTACTGCTATATACGAATAACCACACAGCTATCAATTGGGTATTCAACAAAGAGTCAAAGCGCGAATCTACTGCTTTATACGAATAACCACACAGCTATCAATTGGGTATTCAACAAAGAGTCAAAGCGCGAATCTACTGCTATAATATACGAATAACCACACAGCTATCAATTAGTTATTCAACAAAAATTCAAAGCGCGAATCTACTGCTATATACGAATAACCACACAGCTAGCAATTGGTTATTCAACAAAAATTCAAATCGCGAATCTACTGCTATAAACGAATAACCACACAGCTAGCAACTGGTTATTCAACAAAGAGTCAAAGCGCGAATATACTGCTATATACGAATAACCACACAGCTATCAATTAGTTATTCAACAAAAAGTCAAAGCTTGAATCTACTGCTATATACGAATAACCACACAGCTTTCAATTGGTTATTTAAAAAAGAGTCAAAGCGCGAATCTACTGCTATATACGAATAACCACACAGCTATCAATTGGTTATTCAACAAAGAGTCAAAGCGCGAATTTACTGTTATATGTGAATAACCACACAGCTATCAATTGGTTATTCAACAAAGAGTCAAAGCGCGAATCTACTGTTATATGTAAATAACCACACAGCTATCAATTGGTTATTCAACAAAGAGTAAAAGCTCGAATCTACTGCTATATGTGAATATCCACACAGCTATCAATTGGTTATTCAACAAAAAGTTAAAGCGCGAATCTACTGCTATATGTGAATAACCACACAGCTATCAATTAGTTATTCAACAAAGAGTCAAAGCGCGAATCTACTGCTATATGTGAATAACCACACAGCTATCAATTAGTTATTCAACAAAGAGTCAAAGCGCGAATTTACTGCTATATACGAATAACCACACAGCTATCAATTGGTTATTCAACAAAAATTCAAAGCGCGAATCTACTGCTATATAGGAATAACCACACAGCTAGCAATTGGTTATTCATCAAAGAGTAAAAACGCGAATCTACTGCTATATGTGAATATCCTCACAGCTATCAATTGGTTATTTAACAAAATTTCAAAGCGCGAATGTACTGCTATATACGAATAACCACACAGCTAGCAATTAGTTATTCAACATAAATTCAAAGCGCGAATCTACTGCTATATAGGAATAACCCCACAGCTAGCAATTGGTTATTCATCAAAGAGTGAAAGCTTGAATCTACTGCTATGTGTGAATATCCACACAGCTATCAATTGGTTATTTAACAAAATTTCAAAGCGCGAATCTACTGCTATATACGAATAACCACACAGCTAGCAATTAGTTATTCAACCTAAATTCAAAGCGCGAATCTACTGCTATATAGGAATAACCACACAGCTAGCAATTGGTTATTAATCAAAGAGTAAAAGCGCGAATCTACTGCTATATACGAATAACCACACAGCTATCAATTAGTTATTCAACAAAAAGTCAAAGCTTGAATCTACTGCTATATACGAAAAACCACACAGCTATCAATTGGTTATTCAACAAATTGTCAAAGCGCGAATCTACTGCTATATACGAATAGCCATACATCTATCAATTAATTATTCAAAGAAAAAGTCAAAGCGCGAATCTATTGCTATAAAAGAATAACCACACAGCTATCAATTAGGTATTCAACAAATAGTCAAAGCGCAAATCTACTTCTATAAACGAATAACCAAACATCTATCAATTGGTTATTCAACAAAGAGTCAAAGTGCAAATCTACTGATATATACGAATAACCAAACAGCTATAATTAGTTATTCAACAAAAAGTCAACGAGCAAATCTACTTCTATAAACGAATAACCAAACATCTATCAATTGGTTATTCAACAAAGAGTCAAAGTGCAAATCTACTGCTATATACGAATAATCAAACAGCTATCAATTAGTTATTCAACAAAAAGTCAAAGTGCGAAACTACTGCTATATATGAATAACCACAGAGTAGATTCAAGCTTTGACTCTTTGAATAACCAATTGATAGCTGTGTGGGTATTCACATATATCAGTAGATTCAAGCTTTGACTCTTTGTTGAATAACCAATTGATAGCTGTGTGGGTATTCACATATAGCAGTAGATTCAAGCTTTGACTCTTTGTTGAATGCCCAATTGATAGATGGCTGGGTATTCATATATAGCAGTAGATTCAAGCTTTGACTATTTGTTGAATAACCAATTGATAGCTGGCTGGGTATTCACATATAGCAGTAGATTCGCGTTTTGACTCTTTGTTAAATAACCAATTGATAGCTGTGTGGGTATTCACATATAGCAGTAGATTCAAGCTTTCACTATTTGTTGAATAACCAATTGATAGCTGTGTGGATATTCACATATAGCAGTAGATTCAAGCTTTCACTATTTGTTGAATAACCAATTGATAGCTGTGTGGATATTCACATATAGCAGTAGATTCAAGCTTTCACTATTTGTTGAATAACCAATTGATAGCTGTGTGGTTATTCACATATAGCAGTAGATTCAAGCTTTCACTAGTTGTTGAATAACCAATTGATAGCTGTGTGGTTATTCACATATAGCAGTAGATTCGCGCTTTGACTATTTGTTGAATAACCAATTGATAGCTGGCTGGGTATTCATATACAGCAGTAGATTCGCGCTTTGAATCTTTGTTGAATACCCAGTTGATAGCTGGCTGGGTATTCACATATAGCAGTAGATTCAAGTTTTGACTCTTTGTTGAATGCCCAATTGATAGCTGTGTGGGTATTCATATATAGCAGTAGATTCGCGCTTTGACTATTTGTTGAAAAACCAATTGATAGCTGGCTGGGTATTCATATATAGCAGTAGATTCGCGCTTTGACTCTTTGTTGAATACCCAGTTGATAGCTGGCTGGGTATTCACATATAGCAGTAGATTCAAGCTTTGACTCTTTGTTGAATAACCAATTGATAGCTGTGTGGGTATTCACATATAGCAGTAGATTCGCGCTTTGGCTCTTTGTTGAATAACCAATTGATAGATGTGTGGTTATTCGTATATAGCAGTAGATTCGCGCTTTGACTTTTTGTTGAATAACCAATTGCTAGCTGTGTGGTTATTCGTATATAGCAGTAGATTCGCGCTTTGAATTTTTGTTGAATAACCAATTGCTAGCTGTGTGGTTATTCGTATATAGCAGTAGATTCGCGCTTTGAATTTTTGTTGAATAACTAATTGATAGCTGTGTGGTTATTCGTATATAACAGTAGATTCGCACTTTGGCTCTTTGTTGAATACCCAATTGATAGCTGTGTGGGTATTCGACCATGGCTATAGATTCGATAATATGGCGAATACCCAACTACTAGCTGGCTGTTTATTCGTACTCTGGCAGTAGATTGAATACCCAACTACCAATCACCAACTAACTGCTAACTTCACACACCTTATTCCGAGACCATTTCATTCAGTATACTTTTATGTGTAGAAAGTTTACAGAATTTGCTGAGATGTTTGCAAAACCGAGTTCTGAAGCACATGACTTTTGTAAACAATAAAGACATTGATAATAATGAGCTTTTGTTTGTTTTCGATATCCATTCTATATATTTTCTAAGTGTACCTTCTATTTCTATCCCTCGTCAAATGAGATGGGATATTGGTTTGGCGTCAACCGTCCTTCCTTATGTAGCCATATCTTAGGCATGGTTAAAGAACAAAAATATTGTTCACACTGAGGTTAGAAGCCACATTGTTCATGCAATCTGTATGAACGTTAATCAGAACATTTTCTCCATTTAATCCCGGTAAAGTTTGAAACTATGTCAATAAATCAAATGTTATTAAAGGAAACAACTTGTGAATACTCGAATAGTTCTAGAAATCTTTACAAAAAATCAAAGCGCCGAAGACACAGTAGTGGCGATTGTGTAGAAAATTCTGCAAAGTAACAAGCAGTTTCTTGGTGTAGGCCTTGCGGTTTTTAACAAAAGTGCACTCTGGTGCGGGTAAATTTGAGTGAAACTCAATAATTTGACAGTAGCATTATGTATGTTTGCCAGAATGTTTGTCTTTGTGATATTTAATTTACGTTTTAAATGGGTCCTAATGTGTTCAAAATTAGGCCATACCAAATTTAAGAAAAATCTAGTTGGCACTCAATAGACGTTTTAGCTCAAGAACGATGGAACTTTATTAGAATGTTTGTCTTGGTTTTATGATAAGCTAAATTTGTTTGGTTATCAAATGTTCATCACCAGGTCGCTAGGCCATATGCAAATAAAATATTGTGTACACTTTAGACACCACATTTTCGAATTAAGCATGTTGAAACCCTGTGTCAGAATATTTTTCTCAACTGATGACATCAGGTCTTTGTTCAAAATAGATTATGTCTCTTCCGAAACAGGAATGCGTCTTGGCTGAGTGGTTATTGTCGGAGATATCAAAGTGCATGTCTTGTGTTTGATCCTCAGTCACGGCCGGCATGATGCCCTTGGACAATTCACATTTAAAACCTAGAGTGTTTACCCAGGATGCATGCATAAGCGAACTATCACCATGATGTAACTGAAATAATGTTGAAATTGGTGTAAAACCACAAAAAAAGACTATCAAGAACTAAGTCACTATGCAATTTGAAGAAAAATCTTGTTGACTCTCAAGGAGTTGCATGTGGAAGGTATTGATGGAGGCGAACGTAACAGGTCCAACTTGGTCATCTTTAATACACAATGGATGAACTTTCCCTGTGAGTTGTGATGCCTCTGAAGCAGACCACCTGATTGTTCTCTTCCCATGGATGGTCTTTGGAAACAGGTTTGCTCAAGTAAGAAAGGAACATGTTCAGTGTAACTTTCTCATTCTTAAACCTTCCACACATACAGACGCTAGCCGGTGTATTACTCTCAAATGTACAAGAAGCAAGATCAAGTGAAAGCTGCTTTTTATTTTCACGTAGTATTGCAGTTACTTTTTCAATTATATAAACTATTTTAAGAAAACATCTCAGCAACTCTATATTACTTCCGATTGAATCAAAATATTTTCAATTTATCACCAACTCGGTTACAAAATATATAATAGTAAGATTTTTCTTCGAAAAGTGTTGAATAAATGTATTTGTACTATATTCAACATAGAATCTAAGAATAATGATTTCTGAATTATCTCCCTTTATGTCAAACTATTAACAATGGAGGTTGTTTTGCCACACAAACGTTGGGTGACCTAACGAGCTTACTACGTCATTCCTCAATGGGCGTATGTCTCGCGCAATACTATTCTCTGTCTCCAGACACGAGGAAGGCTCATCTTTACATTTTTTAACTTAATTACATATTAGTTCGATAGTTCTAAAATCTTAGTATCAATCTTGTACCAAAATAGCACTGACATTATTATTGTTAACCATGTCTCTGCAGAAATCATGGAACTATTTAGCGGTAAACGTTTTCTATTAAGCATTCCTGACGTACTGCCGATATCTCCATATATATTGTTCTTCTTGTGTCATAGTACAGTGGCTATTGTTACCACAATCGCCACAAAAACTTGTGGTGCGGGATCTCAATTCAGATTCTTTTTATATTCTGATTTTTTATAACTGCAATTAATTCGGAAAAGCTTCGAATGGTACATTAGCTAATGATTTCTCAATTAGTTATATCAAACTTGAGTTCATAAATGTACAGTTAAAAACTTTGAGCTGTATCTGGCGGCTAAAGGGAAACCTGTTAGGTATGCGACCAGTCGGAGCTCAGGAGAGGCTGTGCATAGGCAATCGATATCCGCCATTGAGCGCTAGCGAACAGCGAAGATCCAGTGTTTTACCTGTTATGACATGAATGATGCAATTAAAAAACAAAAAACAGCTTGATACGAAGATAATCAATAAGTGGTATTATAGAATGTATTTTATTAAACCCATCTCATGATGTTCAAATTGAGCAGATCTCATTTGATTTTCATTTACATATGTCTTATCTGACCACATCGAAGCCAACTTTAAAGTGGCGTCAACTCTTAAATGTATGTCCACTATCTTAAAAACCGTTTCTTGTACTGGAAATAGTAATTTATTAATCTTAATAATTTAATATTCCTGATCAAACGCATCCAATACAATATGACAAAACTTATGAAATCCAATTAAGGAAGATGAAATAAAATGACTTTTTCAGCTAATTAATGGTTTACGTATGTTTGTATATCTTATATAAAGTAAGGTTGCAAATATATATATTACGCTCATCTTCTAAAAGAAACAGCCAACATGCCTTCAAGTTATTTTGTAGAGGGTCAACCAAGTAACATTTCTACAAAACTATTTGGAAATATGCCAGATATTTTCGGGGAAGAAGATTTTTAAAGTTTCAATAAAACCATATAAGGCAAAACAGCCCCAACCCTGGCGACCACATTATTCGACCTAAGAACACTGCTTGAAGGAATCAGTTAAAACGTCACCAATGAACATTTCTACAAAATGATTTGGAAAGCGGACAGATTCTTTCGGAATAAATGCGAAAGAGCCCCGCCCTCTGTCGGCCATGTTTTTCGACGAATCGACATGGCTTGAGGGAATCTGAAAGAGGGTCACTAAAGGCATATTTCTACAAAATTATTTGGAAATTGGCCTGATACTTTTAGAAAAGAATGTTTTTAAAAAGGTTAACTATAGCCATATAATGCAAAACTGCCCCATCCCCTGGTGGCCATGTTTTTCAACCAATCAACGCGGCTAAAAAGGTATCTGATAGAACGTCACCCAAGGAACATTTCTGCAACATTATTTGAAAATCGGCCAACCCGTTTGAGAGGTGATTTCTTTTAAACTATTTTTCTTTTGGTTGCCATGTAAATCAGAATTCAGCATGGATGCATTTGTTATATTGAGAGGATCTTCATGTGATCCCAATTGTCCAACTGGTTACAGAGGAGAATATGATGACGGATGACGGACAAAGGGCTATCACAAGAAGTGCTCGAAGTGAGCTAAAAAGCAGCCTACTATTGTCTTGTACTTCGTACATTTCACCCCGTTATTAGCCTTGACTTGCGCGACAAAGTACCATTGACTCGCGGAGATAGCCGTAACCTTTTCCCAAATACAGACATTTTCTGACGCCTCTAAAGCAGACGAATTTATAAACATTTAGGCAAGAGGAAAATTGCTCATAATGAAAAGTTCTTCTTTCGTACCACTGTTTTAACTTTATTCAATAACTGTTCTTTCATTTATAGATTTTTCATATTTTTTACTAAATATGTTCAATGTATTCTTCTCCAGATGTGTTGAAAGTGGGACAGTGATGAATGTTGAGTTGGCGTCGTAAGGGAGTGGAAGGTACTAGCCACGACCCAGAGCCTCGTAAGGTAGTGGAAGGTACTAGCCACGGCTCAGGGCGTCGTTAAGGAGTAGAAGGTACTAGCCACGGCTCATGGCGTCGTAAGGGAGTGAAAGGTACTGGCCTAGGCTCAGGGCGTCGTAAGGGAGTGGAAGATACTAGCCACGGCTCAGGGCGTCGTAAGGGTGTGGAAGGTACTAGCCATGGCTCAGTGCGTCGTAACGAAGTGGAAGATACTAGTAACGACTCAGGGCTTCGTAAGGGCGTAGAAGGTACTAGCCACGGCTCAGGACGTCGTAAGGGAGTGAAATGTATTAGCCACGGCTCAGGGCGTCGTAAGGGAGTGGAAGGTACTAGCCACGGCTCAAGGCGTCGTAAGGGCGTGGAAGGTACTAGCCACGGCTCAGGGCGTCGTAAGGAAGTGGAAGGTACTACCCACGGCTCAGGGCGTCGTAAGGGTGTGGAAGGTACTAGTCACGGATCAGGGCGTCGTAAGGGAGTGGAAGGTACTAGCCACGGCTCAGGGCGTCGTAAGGGTGTGGAAGGTACTAGCCACAGCTCAGGGCTTCGTAAGGGAGTAGAAGGTACTAGTTACGGCTTAGGCCGTCGTAAGTGCGTAGAAGGTACTAGCCACGGCTCAGGGCGTCTTAAGGAAGTGGAATGTACTAGCCACGGCTCAGGGTGTCGTAAGGAAGTGGAATGTACTAGCCACGGCTCAGGGCGTCGTAAGGGAGTGGAAGGTACTAGCCACGGCTCAGGGCGTCTTAAGGAAGTGGAATGTACTAGCCACGGCTCAGGGTGTCGTAAGGGAGTGGAAGGTACTAGCCACGGCTCGGGGCGTCGTAAGTGATTGGAAGGTAATATCCATGGCTCAGGGCGTCGAAAGGGAGTGGAAGGTACTAGCCACGGCTCAGGGCGTCGTAAGGGAATGGAAGGTACTACCGACGGCTCAGGGCGTCGAAAGGGAGTGGAAGGTACTAGCCACGGCTCGGGGGAACTTTCCTAAATGAATGAGTATTAAAGATGCTGAATTCCAGGTGGTGATCAAACTTTTGAAATGTTGAAACTTCTTCAATTATTGCTAATTGTGACAACAAAGTAAGTAATAAATAGTTTAGAACTATTTTGGCTGTAAATATTACAACAGTTGGCTTACTGGGTAGACATGAAGCATAACAAATCAATATATAGATGTTTTTTGTACTGGAAAAAGAAATGATTACTCTTATTCTATCCCGAAATTATGATTTTAATATTTCAAGACAACTTTTGAACAGTTTAAAAACTTTGACTATACTATCTATAATATGGAGTTTAGAACCTTTAAGATCAAATTTCATGCTTGCATAGCAGAAATGAACGGCGATACAGAACAAAATAAAGGCATTGGCCAGAGATCTGGATCTACACTACTGGCTAATAAGTCATTCTTATTATTATTGTTTGGTGTTTACGCCGCTTTAAAAAGAAACTCGGTTATATTATTGCGTTTCCTGAGTTAGTTACCCGTACTACTGAACCATTTATCGTGATACAAGCCAGTCAGTCGAAATGCTAACCCTGCAACCATGAGCGTTAAGAAGATCTGCCATTACTATCATTTTTACAGTCTTTGGTATGATCCGACCGGATATCGAACCCGCAACCTCCAGCACCCGAGGCGGACGCTCTACCAATAGTCTACAGAGGCGGTAGCGATGATAATTAAACGAAGCCTACTTAACTCTTTCAGCGCCGAATTGTTTAAAGTAGACTCTTCCATGTTCAAAATCGGACGTCTCCATTGCTCATGTAATAAAAGTTTGGACTATTTTTATAACTAAAAGGCAAACAATGCTGATTTCAGGTGAGACTGCTCGTTACGAGCTGACTCACCTGAATCAGTATTGTTTGCAAAATGCTTATTATTGCCTTTGGCGCTGAAAGAGTTAAAGCCGCTGATATATTTAAAGTACATAATATAGATGTGCCAACTGATCGCAATCAACACATACACATCACAAACATGCTCTATGATTGGTGTTCGTAGAGCTAAATTCAAATAATACTTGTTTTACCAATTACAGACATTTCTTGAAACCGTCTTTGACTAATTAACGAATAGTGCAAGATGCAGATCAAACAGTGCAGTTGCGCAGAATGATCTGCAATTGCGCTATGGAACGATTTTAATAGTACATGGCTCAAATACATCATTTAGAAAACAAAACAAATTTACAGGCCTTTATTGATGTCGATTCGATGTGACTAGGGTAAATTCTCTACTTCATCATCGTCCAAAAATGCAAATAAAATTACAAACTGATTTTGTCCTGATGATGAACGATAGCGTATGCATGCATGAGAATTAATTCATAAATGTCCCATGAAATATTCTAGAGGAAAACAAAACCTTAACTCTTCCCATTACTCCATGTATAGCAAACTTATGTTGGTATATCCCCTTTGTTCAATAGCTACTGGAAAATATATGTGTTATGCGAAACCCCAGCATGTTTCAGTAATGTCACGCGCGGTGTACCCAAGGGTAGTGTCCTTGGACCGATCTTGTTCTTAATCTAAATAAATGACTTGCCTGATGTACTGAACTGTGCTATGGAAAAGTTCGCATAGGACATGAAATTGTAAACAGCTATTATTGTTGCAAGAAAACATCTTTGAAGCTTGGTACTGGGGCCAGAAAATGGCAAATGATCTATAAAACAATGCATATTAAACACAATATCAAAGTTATAAATAATGAGCTTAGGTCTCTTTGAAACTTATGGCCTTGAACGAAGGCACGTTTAAAGACGGCATTAAACGAAGGCACGTTTAACAACGACATTGAACGAAGGATTTAACGACGACATTGAACGAAAGCACGTTTAACAACGACATTGAACGAAGGCATGTTTAACAACGACATTGAACGAAGGCACGTTTAACGACGACATTGAACGAAGGCACGTTTAACAACGACATTGAACGAAGGCACGTTTAACAACGACATTGAACGAGGCACGTTAAGCGACGACATTGAACGAAGGCACGTGGCGACATTTAATGAAGGATTTAACGACGACATTGAACGAATGCACGTTTAACGGTGACATTGAATGAAGGGCTGATTGTTGTCTATTACCACATGGCTATCTTGTTTAAAGACTAATAAAAAAATCATGGAACACGCTTAATCTCCTTTTTTTCAGAATTATAAGTCTAAAATCATATTTTAAATACGATGACGACATTAAACGAAGGCATGTTTAACGGCGATATTGAAAGAAGGCATGTTTAATGGCGACATTGAATGAAGGCATGTTTAACGGCAACATTGAGTGAAGGACTTATTGTGCTCTATTACCACCAGTGTTGTCAATACAAATACAAAATATATATTTAAAAAAAGAAGTATAGCTATCTTGTTTAAATACTAATACAAAACTCGTAGAACAGGCTAAATATGCCTTTTTTCAGAATTAAAAGTATCTGCAATTTAAAAAATGTTTGTATATTGGCTTCACTACATTGCGTTCGGAGTATCAAGGTTGACATCTAGACAGATACGCCGATGTTAAGCTAAACTCGCCGTAAAACTGGCTGTGTTGCATGGAAACACCGAACGTGTGTAACTGAAACATGGTTTAAATCGCCTAAACATTTTTTTAAATAAGCTTTGACCTAGGTTAGTAGCTTTATTCGAAAGAGTTAGCCATAGTATCAGGTTCTTTTATACTTTTCAGAAAACAGTATGAGACAATGGGGTAAAAATCCTCAAAATATTTCCATTATATTTTCTGTATTGCCATGAAACCGTATTTCCATTCATGCAGATTTCTATGAAACACGACTGACTCACTAACTATGGCAACAATAAGATAACAATGGAAATCCTACTGCACGGAACATGTTGATAAATCTTCAAGATATGCAGATTAATCTTTAAATTATATTCTAAAGCAGATGTAACAAAAAACATTATGGAGTATTCGGATTGTTAAGATTCGTAGGATAAGCGTTAGTGCAGGTTTTAGTAAAGTCTTTCCCACATACTTTTAAAACATCTAAATTTGATCAGATGAAAACAGTGCGGCATTTTCTCCTTTTCCCACAATGTATGCAAACGTCATCAGTTGCAGATGCATCACATTGGGTCTGACGTTCGGAAGGATTAGCATCTGGGGGGGGGGGGGGGGGGGGGGGCGATACACCAATACATATGCACCATCAAAAATGTTTGTTTCGAAGAAGAGTTTTGAAATTGCTTTAGTTGAAATATAAACGCATTGTTCAACAGTGCTTGCATTTTCATATATGTATCTGTATCTGTATCAGATGCATTTTTTTCTCTTCTTGAGTGTCTGAATGGTGAAATCAAATCAACTCCAATCCTACTCTACATCAACTTTAAACAGTATTTGCGATCAGTATACGCCGCGAACAGAATACGCCGCGATCAGTATACGCCGCGATAAGTATACGCCGCGAACAGTATACGCCGCGATCAGTATACGAACAGTATACGCCGCGAACAGTATACGCCGCGATCAGTATACGCCGCGATCAGTATACGCCGCGAACAGTATACGCCGCGATCAGTATACGCCGCGAACAGTATACGCCGCGATCAGTATACGCCGCGAACAGTATACGCCGCGATCAGTATACGCCGCGATCAGTATACGCCGCGATCAGTATACGCCGCGATCAGTATACGCCGCGATCAGTATACGCCGCGATCAGTATACGCGCGCGAACAGTATACGCCGCGATCAGTATACGTCGCGATCAGTATACGCCTCTAACAGTATACGCCGCGAACAGTATACGCCGCGAACAGTATACGCCGCGAACAGTATACGCCGCGAACAGTATACGCCGCGAACAGTATACGCCGCGATCAGTATACGCCGCGAACAGTATACGCCGCGATCAGTATACGCCGCGATCAGTATACCCCGCGAACGGTATACGCCGCGATCGGTATACGCCGCGAACAGTATACGCCGCGATCAGTATACGCCGCGATCAGTATACGTCGCGATCAGTATACGCCACGATCAGTATACGCCGCGAACAGTATACGCCGCGATCAGACTAACAGCCATTAGGCGCAAACATTGCCTTGTAAAGGAGAGAAGTGTGAAGATCCAGGAAACTCCACACCTGGTCAATTTGAGCAACGTTTCGTAAATATATGGAAGCAGTGTTTGACGAAAACGCCTGCGTGATTTGTAAAATTGCTGTAGTCTCACGTTTTTCCCTAAAACAAAGTTACGTCGTAAATACTCAGTAAGATCTAACCTGGTCGCCATATGAGCCGTCCCGCGAGAAAACCAACATTATGGCCTCTGTGTAATGTATCGATCCAGATCAGCCTATGCAGTCCGCGCAGGCTAATCCGGGCCGACACATTACGTCTCAGGGGTAAAGAGATATAGAGTAATGATGCTTGAAAAATAAAATGCACAGGATGCGAAAATGGTCTGTCCGAGTTAGCCTGGGCGGCGTGCTTAAGCTGATCCGGGTCGATACTTTACGCAGAGTCTACAATGTTGGTTTCCTCGGGGGACGGCTCATATAATTATGTATACACGCATCATTGAAGTCTCCATCGAACGGATTTGGCGAGCAAGAGGGTCCAGATGGCACTGCGTGATGGCATAGTTATAAACATGTAACTACTTATGTCGGTGGAAACCTTATCAACAGTGGGATAGGAACGGTAAGGAGTAGACACTATAACCGAAACAGCATATGAGTAAAGGACATGTGTAAAAGGGTAACCGAAACCAGTTATGGACAGGCAAAAGTAACAAGTTATAAGATAAAAGAAACCGTAACTAGCTCAAGCCTCTTGTGACCATTTTTTCTTTCTAACCAAGCAATATGGCATTGCAGAGTGGAACAACTGTTATTCAGTGGCAAAAGGTTTGGTTATTTATCCCTTTCTGGTGCCGGCTGTTCTACAACAAAATGCTATTGGTTGACTTATGTTTGTAGAGGGTCAGCCAAGGAACATTCTACCAAACTATCTGGAATGTATTCATGCAGATACAGAAGAGAAGAGGTATTTAATAAACCGTTACATTGTGAACATTTCTACCAAATTATCTTGAAACCAGGCAAACTCTGCCATAGGAGAAAACAGTTCAAGTTATGTGAATTTGTCCACTTTCTGTTGCCGCCTGATGGGTATGTTTTTCAACAGATCAATATGGCTTGAACAAACTATAAAGGGTCATCGATGAAGGCTGACGCGAATTTGTCTTGAAATCAGACCAGCAATTTAAGAAAGATTTATCATTTTACCCTTTTTCACACATCGCATTCCTGTTATATTGTTCAACTAATCAATACTGTTTGAATAATGCATGAAGAGTGCCAAATGTAGGCCAAATTACCTTGAAATCCGAAAGGATTTTCCCCATTTCTGAATCCATTGTAACAGAAGCTATCAGCACAATTTTGATTTTGATACAACATTGAAAGAGGACCAACAAGGGCTTGCATATGAACATATTTTGAAATTGGACCAATAGTTTTAGAGAGGACGATTGGTTGAGTGATCCGAATGACGTTCGGCTCAGGTGATATAACAACTGTATATTCAAATATGTAATTTGATCGGAAGAACCTATATTATTAGGCCTATATATTATGAGGTCGGACAGCTAGAATGATGAGACTGACGGACTCTCAGTTGATGCATTATGCCTATAATAATATGAGGTCGGACAGCTAGAATGATGAGACGTGTGGTCTCTTAGTTGATGTATTCAGGCCTATAATAATATGAGGTCGGACAGCTAGGATGATGAGATTGATAGATTCTCAGTTGATGCATTATGCCTATTTAATATGAGGTCGGACAGCTAGAATGATGATATTGATGGATTCTCAGTTGATGCATTTAGGCCTATTTAATATGAGGTCGGACAGCTAGAATGATGAGATTGATAGATTCTCAGTTGATGCATTTATGCCTATATAATATGAGGTCGGCGGCTAGAATGATGAGACTGATGGACACTCAGTTGATGTATATATGCCTATATAATATGAGGTCGTACAGCTAGGATGATGAGACTGATGGACTCTCAGTTGATGCATTTATTCCTATGTACTATGAGGTCGTACAGCTAGGATGATGAGACTGATGGACTCTCAGTTGATGCATTTATTCCTATGTACTATGAGGTCGTACAGCTAGAATAATGAGACTGATGGACTCTCAGTTGATGCATTTATTCCTATGTACTATGAGGTCGTACAGCTAGAATAATGAGACTGATGGACTCTCAGTTGATGCATTTATTCCTATGTACTATGAGGTCGTACAGCTAGGATGATGAGAATGTGCGTCATCACAGGCTCACCTGCATCGTCACTGTACGCAGATGCAATAAAAACCAAAATCGACAGACTACTCGTAAACTATTTGATGGATAAAACATATCGGTAAATATAGAGAGCGCACATTTAATAGATGCTCGTGTAGCATTTATTGCGTAATAACAGCATTACACCTGTTAGGACAGCGTCTGTCTTTCTTACAGAGATCCTTGTGTCACAGTAGACTCTCTTTGTCGTAGTTAGTTTTCCATTCAGTTTCGTAGATAAAGCACAACAATACCATGTGTCTATTCCATGATATTCGTATATCTTCCACTTAGCCAGACATGTCTACAGCAGGCGATGCTTAAAACATTGTGACAGAAGGAGAAAATGCAAGTTCAACTCTTGCTAAAATGTTTTCAACTCTATTCAATAGTTAATTTATAAAGACTTTTTAAAGCTTTGCCTTGATATTTTCAAAGATTTGCAGATTTGTTGTGTGTGTGAAAGGTGGTTAACACGAACTCTCTCTTTCTCTCCTTCTCAGCAGCAGAGCCCCTATAGATCAGTCGGTAGCGACGCTGGCTTTCAATCCAGGGGTTGTAAGTTCGAACCACAGCTCGTCCCAACATTCTTTCCGACGATTGACAAAAGTCACTTTTGGTCTTCCACCAATGGGCTAACAGTTTATTTGGAAAAGCAGCCAGTTGCTTGAAAATACTTGTGTGAAGTACTGGTGTGAGATAGCCAGGAAACACATGAGTAGGTGAACTGGCCGCCGTGATATGACTGAAATATTGTTGAAAACGGCGTAAAACACCAATAAATCAAACCCTCTCAGCACCGATATTGTAACCTTTAGCAACGTTACATATATCCCCAGAAAAATCGACAAGGAAGAATTAGTTGCCCTCTTTATGCCAGGCCATTAGCGTTTGGCAAACTGGACAATAGATTGGCTATCTATCATTGACCAGTATATCTAGAATATCAAGGCTGGCAAATTAAGTCCTTTCATGTCCGAACGTAGTAATTCAATGCTTCCCATTTATATTCGTCACTCGTAAACTTCTTTCCTGTAAATAACGTTGTCTTTCATAGTTCTACTTTTTTATGTAATTTGTTTGTTCTTCTGTCTAATTTGATCGGATCATTTTAAGTCAACCCTTCCCCAACTACAGACGCAGTTTGACTTATCTACAGCAGACAAGTTTTGAAAACAATGTGACAAAAGGAGAAAATGCTCATAGTGAGCAACTTTTTATTTTGTCAAATTGTTTTCAAATATATCAAATAGTGATACTTTAATTTATCATGATATTCCTTTCGTTTGTTCTGCATGTTTTCAAAGTTGTCTGCTGCAAATCTGGTGTCTGTGGGAAAGAGTTTATACGAGTTTATAACTAGTGTAATATGTGTAATGTGTGATACAATTCTACTGCTGGAGGACATTTGTTAATATCAATTTGTTTTGTGTAATTGTTTTTAACGACATTTCGACAGTACTCAATTATATCACGACCACAGTAAATATCCATGATCAATATGTGACTAACCAGTACTTGGCTAGGAGATGTGCCTTTTCCCATAGCCCTCCACAATGATAGCAGTAAGTAGAGCGGTGATCGAAACCGAAGCCCGCACGCTCGCTCAAATTAGATACATGCCTAAATGTCAAATGCTTTCAACCCTAGAAATATCTGCAAATACTACAGACTATATTCATGAACTATGGTATAGTTTGTCGTGCATATGGTAAGTATTTTTAACCCTTAAACCGCTGAATTCATTGAATTTAAGTCGATGATGTTTCGTGTTTGACGCCGCTTTCAAAAAGTTATATCAAGGCGAGTCCTGGGTAAGTTACCAATACTACTGGTCCATTTAACCCGACACCAGCCAGTCAGTCGTAATGCTAACCCCACAACCCTGAGCGCCAAAAAGGGCAGCTATTACTACCATTGCATTAATGTAATTTAAGTCGCCAATGATGATGACCACAACTTTACTGCACGAATTAACAGGTTTATTTGGTCTATTCTGTTCGCATTTGTTGTCATTTCTACCATTTTTAAAGTCTTTGGTATGGCCCGACCGGGGATCGAACCCGCGATATCCCGCACCCGAGGCGGACACACTACCACAACACCACCGAGGTGGTCGCATTTGTATTTGAAACTGGTGACAATTTTCAATCTTGTTATGCATAATTTGCCAATAAGACGTCAACAAATGTGAACGACAATCATCCATCTGGACCAGACTACATGTCTGTTTTCCCAACTTAGATACATATTAGTATCGAACTTGGTTAAACTAGATTCATTATTCATGGACCATCAACTTAATAACATGAATCAACCTAATAAATGTATTTACTTTGTTTAAAAAACATCAATTGGATGATTTATATTTCTTTACCATGCATGCTAATTATGTATGTTATGCACAATGAGCTTACATGATTGTGTTGTAAATAACTTATATTCTGTTCTGTTTTGTTTTGTATAACAAGATAACTGTTCTTCAGAGGCTTTATTGATTCTTCTTTTGTTATTACGTGACACAGATAGTCATGTTTAGTTATGACGTGACACAGAAAGTCATGTTTAGTTATGACGTGACACAGAAAGTCATGTTTAGTTATGACGTGACACAGAAAGTCATGTTTTGATTTGAAATCAAGGGATGTTCTATCTTAATTGATTAAAACATCGAACGTATTATTATAGTTAGTCATATCCTTAGCCTTTTAGACTTATACCAATGACCCTGGAAGATAATAAACAGTTTAAGAGTATATCAAAGTCATCATCAAAATGTTGGTATTACTGGAATGATGAATTTTAACAAGGAACATAAATGCCTTGTATAAAGACATTATCAAGCAACGGGTCAAATGATATGGACAATGTAAAGATGTTTGTCCCAGATAAATAGACAGAGCAAACACTCTATGCTTACAAACATACTTTTAGAATTAAGATACATATTTTGTGGAAAGAAGCAGTATGGAGTATAAAAAAAGCGTAAAGAAACAGTATATCGTGTTTTGAGTTGACTTGGTTTGTGGTCAAACGCAGTATGGAGAATGAGAAGGCGTAAAGTGATACCATATCAAACATATCGTGTTTCGAGTTCTGACATGTTTTGTCCGGTGACTGATTGCAAACTTATGCATTTGATTTCCTCTTTGTATCGGACGACCGGCGAAATATACCAATCTTGGAATGATAAAAGGAAACATATTCGGTATATATGAAACGGCCTTCAACATGCCAATTCATCCTTTACACTGATTCAGATGCCTTTCATTTGCTATTTCTTTGTCCGGTGAAACTAATGTAATGAATTTTCCAGACTTTATTACTTGGAACCTTTAATTTTAGTGTGCTTGTAAATAAGTTATATTCTCTCTAGAAGTAATCTGAGTTTGTATAACGAGTTTACACTGTAAGTATATGATTTAACCATTTCCCACATACATACGCTTTTGGATGCCCTTGCAGCAGACGACTTTTGAAAATACTGTAGCTAAAGGGAAAAAATGCTCATAATGTTTGTTACAACTGTTTTCAAATTGTCAATTATTGATACTTTCTTTTATAGAGATGTACCACATTATTGCCTTGACGTTTTTGAATGAATGTATATTGTTTTATGGCGCATCGACAGCTAAGGTCATTTAGCGCGCAATTAAATTAAATTATTCATGATCCCTGGGTAAACAAACCAGTACTCGGCTAGAAAATGTGCCTTGCCCAAGGGCACTCCACCATGACCGTAGTGCCGCGACTGGGGATCGAACCCGGGACACCCTGTTTCGAAATCCCCGACGCTAACCACTCGACCACAGCGGATTCCTTGACGTTTTTGAAGTCGTCTGCTGCAGATCTAGTGGAAGTGGGAAATATTTTATTTACGGTATACCGTCTAGAAAAAGAAACGCCTCATTCTAAAAATTACATTCGCAAATTTGATCATCAAAGAAAATTGATGATTAATTAGACAACAATTCCTGATCACATTATGCCTCAAATCTTGAATTTCAAATAACTGCTCAGAGCAATTTCAGTAACACAATCAGTAGCACGAATGGCCACCTGGCAACCACAGCATTAGGATGTCGCCCCATGGAACCGCACAAGTAACATCGAAGATGACTGTGGCGCGCTGCTGTCAGATCCTGGACGATGAAAGGCTGCTACTAATGTTATACCAGGCGTGTTCAATCTGATTAGAGTGCGGTGAACACGCCGGTCAAGGCAAGATGTCATGCTGCTGGTCTCTAAAATGTTCCTGGTGTCAAGTGCTACGTGAGGTCGCGTGTTGTCATGCTGAAAGACCATGCCTTGACGTTGGCGGATAATAGGGACAACCACAGGACGTAATATATGGTCGATGTAACGCTGTGTGATTACATTGGCACACGACGATTTTGGACTTAAACCTATGGTTAATTCTTGCCAAGACCATACCTGCTCCCTTGCCGATTTCGGACTGTATGTCGACTTACATGGTTACATACCTCTAAAAACGTGACGTGGATTCAGCCGTCACAAATATATCCCACAGATAGCGTTGACGTATGTAATTATCCTGTCGTACTTTATCACGTGGTATACCTGAACTTGGCCTGTCGGGAAACGTTCCCGTGTCTCTGACACGTCGAATAAAGACGTATTAATGTCAAACGAGACGCATTTAAACGTCTAGTGATTTGCTCTTACTTACGCTCACAATCAAGCATGGCAACAAGTAATGCCCTCTCTTCACAATTTAGCCTCGGCATTATCAGAAACTGGATAACTGTCAGAAAAAATCTGAAAATGTGGTTGTATGTCGACTAACACATGTACCTGTGGTAAATTCACTCGATGAAACCACATGATTGATACGCACGTATTGCAAGAGTAAAAAGTGAGAAGTAATATGAAGTTAACAAAAAAAAATATCGGTTGGATTATATACATTTCTGACTCCCTCTCCCAGCAATTTAAACTTGGTAACGAGTCGTTGCTTTTTCTCGTTAGTATAGCATTGCTGCCTATTGTGCTACAATCTTGCAACAGTATTCTATTTGGGAAAATACTCAAGAATTTTTTAGGAATGACATTGATTTATTTTATAATCTTGAATAATATGTCTGGGTCTATTAGCAATGAGGAGAAAACAAATTGATTGTGTTTGATATATTGCTAAGGTTGTTAGATATACCAAGATACCAAGACACCAACACTTTGTTAGGTAACAACTTATATTTTCGGTGCTTGTTAAGCTTTAGTGTTGATTCGCAAGTGATTACCAATATTTTACACGAGCAGTGTGTATCGCACGCACACCTGGCCATTATACGATAACGAGTCATTGTCAACACTTTGTTTAGAAAGAGTATCACCGCAATGATACTATGGTTGTGTATTAGTTTAAAAAAAACACATATTTATTACATTAAATGTGTATCTAATGTGTATTTGGGTACTTCGTGTAACCCGTGATGCGTGTTACTTCCGTTTGCCTAATTGTGTTCACTAAGGGACACAACATATATAAAATAGCGCGAAAGTGGACTATTTAAAGACTGCCTGCCATTACACAAACGACAAAAAATAAGATTTTGGATTGTGACGATGAGCGATGTTACTTCGATATCCCACAGTTTATTGATATTGGTAACGCCGAAAGTCACTTGCCAAGTTATTTAAAATCATCTTTATCATCGGTTTTATTCGGTCCTTTCATGAGAGAGGGCGATTGATCCTGTAAAAAAAAAACTCAGCGTTTAAATGTATAAAATCAATTCCGTAAAATTTCTCTGAAGTAGTGCAGCTTCATGGAATCATAGTTTTATGCACGTACTGCCTTTGTCTACTGGCATAATGCTCTATTAGTAAATTGGTCCGAAATGGCCAATCAATGACAAGAGGTTCGGATGCACCAATTGAAGGTTGGCTTAAGGTTATTAAACATAATATCGGTCTTAAGTCAAGATCGCGGCCTGGGATGGTACATTTAAAGCAACTTATCAATGGCAGACTGAAGAAATACTCTTCCATAAACTGGAAAGTAGGCATTGAAGACATTGATATCAAGGAGAAAATATGGTGAAAACGAAACCGAAATTTATGCCGTAACCACAGACAAGACGCAGATAGACAACTGCCAAGTGTTGTGAGTAGGGGAGGAAATCAAACAGTTTATCAATTGGATATCACATGTACAATAGAAAATGAACTTATAATCTTGTATTTGTTTATATCTATAATTTAACTTTGCCGAATATCTATATGAACGGAAGCAAAATGTGGAAAACAGTATTTGAATTAAAGACGGACTCTTATTTCACACAAAAGAAAAAAAGAAAAATGGCGTTGGTAAAAAAAAACAAGGAAATAAGTCGAATCAGCAACAGTTACAAACCTTTATGATTATGAAGCTGACGAGTCCTTCTCTCATATAGACATTTAATAGACATCTTCGATCAAATCATACTGTTATCTGTCTTGTTCTTAACCATTAAACAAAGGAAACGTACTGCAGGTATGATAACAAGTTTGAACATATCTGATACTTTCTCTGTTGCATGCGAGTAAAAAATGTCTCCAAGTAACTGAAATACCGACGAACATCCCAACAAAGCAACAAACAAACGTATTACTGATACATTATCAACAACGAAACCTTTTTCAACGAGAATGTTTCCAACCATGAAAATAGCCATACATTCGGATAGTTAAAATAACACATTTGCGTGATGCGAAATATGTAGGGTAGTATTATATTGTACATTAGGTTCTTACTGCGATACACAACATTGATGTTATGTCATCCAGCAGAGATGCATGTTTTCACTTGCATTATTTAAAACATACCTAGACATGCTATATTTAAACAACGTACTAGAAGTGTAGGGTACGCTAACTGTGATAGGTGGGACGGCCCTCCTTGATCGAATAAAAAGCACGTGCCACAATCATAATAACGAAAGATTGTTGAAACTTCCATTCCTCCATGGTATATCTAAACGCACACAAAAGCACAGGCTTTATTTTAATAGGTATCTATATATTTAACTGATTATTGTTATCATGTTGTAGGAATCACACATTGATTACTTGCTAGTGAAGAGTTAAACATGAACTATAATTATTCATTGGTAAGAATTATTTGAGTTGAACTACTTCAGCAGTAAAATGAAACGTATACAATTCGCGCGTATCTTTAAATCAAATAAACATGTATATACGTAGTAATGTTGCCTTGTATACCTTTAAAATAATGTCCTGGTGCATTCCGTTAATATTTTATTGCCGTCATACCAATTTTGTATTCATTTTTCAGAAGTCAATCCTGTGCTGGCAGGAGGAAAACTCGTCCCGAGATACGACACTATGCAACAGTTCTAATGATGCAGGCGTACAAACATTGCATGTTTAACCGTATTGCAACTAATCAAGTTGGAAAATCCAGACAGATGCAGCTTGGAAATATACTATATGCTCAGGCTAGCATTACAACGTAATTACAACTTACTGTGTTGTGTTGTTTTATATGGGCAGTTTATATAAGTACGATAAGTCAGGTAGACATTTTGTCTTTTGTGAATAAAATCTTGAATCTTTAATATACATTATAATGTATGTCTATGCATGTGTGTGTGACTTACTAATACTTCTATGTATATTTAAATAGTTGTCCTTGGATCTACGACGCAGCTCCACCAATTATTTATGTATGTTCAATGTTTGAGCTACAATATACGACCAAGGGCAAGCAGTTATATATGTTTTTTCAATGGTAGAGTTACGATTTACGACCCAGTTCAACCAATTATATTTGCGTGTTCAATGGTCGAGCAACAATTAACGACCCATGTCGACCAATGTTCTATGTATTTTGTTGATGGTTTAGCTACAATCTACGACCAAGATCAACGAATTATATATGCATGTCATATATAGCCATGATCTACGGACCCAGGTCAACCAGTTCCATATGCGTTTTTAATTGTCAAGCTACGATAGAGAAAATGTAGAAAGTGATATTGGTAGTACTTCAATGAACACACTGATATAATGGATACTTTAACTACAGTACGAGGGTCCTACAAAAGGTTTTGTCATAGGGGTGATATTTCTGAAACCGCCTCGATGGTATAATGGTAGAGCGTCCGCCTCGATTTCGATCCCCGACTAGGTCATACCAAATACTTAAAAATGGTAGACAATAAATGACCTTTTAATAGAAGCTTCCAGTGACTATATGGCCTGATGGACAAGGCACTTGAATATCTGGACCGCAAGAATAGCGTACAACATTCATATGATTTTATTCTCTTGGCAATACATGGGCGTGCTTGATTTTTAAGGTTGCATTGCTTGATATCGTCTAGGACATAGGCACCAAGGGTGTTACACCTGTCAGCAAGTTAGAAAAAGACATAGACACCATTGGTGTGGCACCTATTTGCAAGCCATTATCTTTGAGAGATAATTTGTCAGCTTTAAAAGCTTCATACCACCTAAAGAATACACGCATAGTTATGGCCTGAAGTCTATATATGTCACATTTTTCATCAAATATATACTTTGCATTCATACCAAGCCTAATGCGACGCCACGAATTTCAATCATCACGTCCATGTTACATGGTGTATTTTAAAATGGTCAGTGTATATGACTCCATATATTTTAAACTTAAATATTTATCTCGGTCATTTTAGTAGCAATTGCACGAACTAAACGGGTGTCTGTAGCTAATGAAAACAAATTGAAGTGCATTGAAGCGTTTTAAGATATACCTGGAATAAATCTACGGAATCCCATTTTTGATTACACTGTTTGCCTCGTTACGCTGTTTGACGCAAGGACGTAAGTCTATTAAACTTGGTTGCGTAATTGGACATCTATATCGAAGATCATTACGACTTTGACACCTCACGTGACTCTTGTGAGGATTTCTTTGCATGAAGAAGACGACACCTAAATATGGAGCCTAAGATGACCATTGATTACAGAAAATTTGATTGCCCATTGATTCACAGGACCTAAACTCGGTATGTGTTTCTACTTTACTTTTAAGGAGCATAAAAACATCAGGGAAGTGAAAACACTAATGTCGAGTGATCCAGGTAAGTGCTGTAAGCACCATGTGCGATATATTTGGGAGTATTCTGTTGTATTGAGGTAGATGATAACTCTCATTACGTGATAAGACACTTTTCACAATATTTACGAATGACATACTATTTATAAAAGCATGTACATTCTCTGTGTTGTCAAGTCTTTATCTACACATGAGTAAAGATTTCGCAGATATTACGTATATAGACGTGTTTGAAATGTAGGTGGTAAATGCTTTTAGCGGGCGAGTGTGTGTAAATACAGGCCTATCCCAGTCTTCACTAATTGCATCATTCAACAAGATCCCGTTCTATTATGCTCGGCTACATTATTCAAATTCATTGGAATTTGTTTGCAAAAACTTGCCCGTATGAACGCCACTTATCATAAAATGAACGCCTGATCGATTTATGTTACAATTTAAGGGCTTTTAAAACAACTTTATGAACCGGTACTTGCGTGTTTTTTAATAGTTTTCTGCTTCAAAATATGTTGAATCCGATAATCATGGTTAGATACAGAGTCGATGACTAGACTTGACTGTAAACAGAGAAACGTACAGTAATACTTTCAAACATAATGAAATTTGCCGTCGTTTACAGAAAACTAGGTGTACAGATGCCAAAACATTTTATGTGTAACAATAAGATTGCAACCTGGATGATCTTACAGTTACCGAACAAATCGTCATTAAAAATGAACGAAATGAAGATAATGTATTAACATAATGTATTCACTGTTAAAATAAAACGTTCGAACCGGACATGTCTTCAACATAAACCAACAAGTGCCAAGTCTGTAAATTTGAAAATAAACTGAACTGTTAGATACCATAAAAACTGAGTGTTGTGCTTAATTTTACCTAGTATAATAGACCGTTAAGTTGTAATTAACTACGTGCAATTACCCAGGTCTTTGTTTAAACATGGAAATGCATCAATGCAGATGCTGTAACATAATTTACATTCGAAATGTTTGGCTGAATATGCACTTGCAATCCTGTATTCAATTAAAACGTTTTTGTCAAAAAACTACTTGTCTGCTCTCCTTAAAAATAGAAAAACTGGATGAGGTCAGCGTGTCAATTAATATCTTGATATGTCAACATTACTTACACAGATTACATGAACTAACAAGGTTTAACCAGCGACCAATACCAACGTCAAGACGTGTGCATAATTATCAATAGTATTTAGCAAGGGGCTCGTTAGAGCCATATATCTATCGTTGGCGAGTCCGCAGACACTTGTTGAAATCTAGACTGGAACCAGTCCCTAATGTTCAAGTATTATTACCATATGGGCATTGAATTATTTCAAATATCTCTTTCTACAGTAGTTCTCCAATACTGAACACCATTTCGAGTTGAGAGAGAAGTCTTGATAAATGAAGATTGTCAATGAAAGTACATGTATCTGTTGAATATGTTTAACAAAGAATGGACTGTTTCCAGCTGAGTTCACGACCCTACTATATTGAACCGCAAAATAGTCATTGTCAAAGATACAAAATATCAACCGGAAAATGGATTTTATTTGACATCACTCGAAGGAAATTTTTAGTTAATTCATATGAATTACGAATTGAAAATGAAAATATTGTTCTATGCTGTTAACATGTCTTGATCACGCGTGAAGTGTATGGGTGCAGTAAAAGCAGATTTTCGATTCCAATTAAAAATCAAATACAGATAAACAAGTTCTAGTGATAAATATATACTAAAAGAGAATCAAATTAATTAAATGATGATAACAACAATTTGATTTTTGATGGAATATTGTGTATCGTTTAATGTAGGTTATTTGTCAAAAATATAAGTGTATTTCGGTTCTCAGAGGTAATGTGTGTTACCTTCACTTTGATCTCCGCAATTTGGTTGAGCTATTTTTTAGGAACAAATCATATGAAAAGTATTTAAGGCTATATTAATTAACATATATATATATATATATATATATAACCCTGGATGCTGCATTAAGGAGACCGCATTATTTTTTCTGCATTAAGGAGACCATTTGTATATTTGTTAATATTTGGTCTACCCTTATAATTTTAACATTTTTTAGCACAGATGTAGACAGATAGTGTATATATGTGCTTAGTTTTCCTAAAAACATGTAGCCAAAAAATATACAAATCTGCTGGTCTCCTTAATATTTGTAACATAAAAACCATACTTTAAGGAGACCAATGTATATATTTCTATAATCTGAAACATGGTTTATGGAGACCGGAACATATATATTCACATATAACCCTGGACTCTGCATTAAGGAGACCGCATTATATTTACTGTATTAAGGAGACCATTTGTATATGTGTTATTACTTCGTCTATCTTTACGATTTAAACATTTTTAAGCACAGATGTAGACATGTGTATACATGAGATTTATTTTCCTAAAAAAAGAATACACAGAATATATATAAATTGTCTTGTCTCCTAAATATTTTTAATATACAACCTACTTTAAGGAGACCAATGTATATATATTCCTATAATCTGAAACATGGTTATCGGAGACCAGTGCATACATATATAACCCTACAATCTGCATAAAGGAGACCAAATAATTACTTATTTTTTATTACTTAGTCTGTCCTTACGATTTTAACATGTTTTAGCAAAGATGAAGGCAGATAATGTATATATATGAAATATGTTTTCCTAAAAGTTTGGTTAATATCAGTCCATTGGTTTAGGGGGAGATGTCATTTGAAGATTAAAGTTCCTTTTACCACTTTTCAGATGCCACCTGGCAGCTATCTTTTCCAACAAATCAATATGGCTGAAACAAATTATGTACAGTTTCACTAAAGGAACATTTCTGTTAGACTATCTAGAAATCAGTCGAAAACTTTAATAAGAATGAAATTTTAAATTATTGTCGTTTTGCCCCTTTTCTGATGACGTCTGGAAGCCATGTTTTTCAACCAGTCATTATGGCTTGAACAAATAATGTAGAGGGTCACTCAATGACCATTTCTACCAAATTATCTTGGAATCAAACAAGTGGATTCAGAGAAGAAGAATTTTTAAGTTATAGCATTTTCTCCCTTTCTGAATCCACAGCAACCAAGTACTGCATAGAATTTATATCTCTGAACAACTTTGAAAGAGGACCCCAAAAGTAACATTCCTATTAAGTTAGGCTGAAATTAGTCCAGAGGATAAGGAGATGTAATTTGAACCTAAAAGTTAATTTTACCCCTTTTCTGATGCCACCTGTATGCAATGATTTTCAACCAAGCACTCTTACACTATAGTCCAGCTTAAAACAATATTTTAAATCTTTCTCAAATACAACAAATCTGCAGATGAAAACTATGAAAACATATTGGCAGAAACCTAAAAAATCTCCATGAATAAGGGTTAAATTATTAAATATATAACCCGGCCGGGTAGCTCAATTGGTAGCGTATCGGACTCGTGATCTGGAGGTCACGGGTTCGATACCCGGTTGCGGCGCCATTCTTTCGGGCGATGTTTTCCATTGCCTCTCACCTCTGATCTATGTGAGAAAGTAGTCAGTGGCTTCGAAAGATTGTTGTGTAAGTACTGGTGTGGGAAAGCCAGGAAAACATGGGTAGGTGCACTGACCGCCGTGATATGACCAAAGCTCTTGAAAGCGGTGTTAAACTCCAAACAAACAAACAAACAAAAATTAAATATATAAAGTTGAAAACTTTGTGGCAAAAGGAGAAATGTCTCAACATGAGCAATTTTTCCTATTGCCACAATGTTTTCAAAAGTTGAACGCTGCAAGGGCATCAGAAAGTGTCTATATTTGGGAAAGGGATAAGGAAAGCAATGTTTATATATATTTATATATTATGAAACATGGTTTATGAAGACCAGTACATATATATGAGCTGTTCCACACGAAAACCGACATTGTCGCCTCCTGGAGATTTTCTGTTTCAGGAATTCTTACTCTATACCTCTATTCCCCTGAGACGGAATGTATTGGTCCGGATTGATCTGGGTCAATACATTACGCCGAGTCCATAATGTTGGTTTTTCTCGTGGAATGGCTCATATGATATAACCCTGGACTATGCATTAAGGAGACCACATTTTTTTTTTCTGTATTAAGGAGACCATTTGTATTCTAGTATTTTTATTACATGGTCTATCCCTATGATTTTAGAAAATTCAGCACAGATGCAGACAGGTAGTGCATTTATGATACTAGATTTCCCACTTTTCTATTATAAAGCCCTTAATGTTTTGAATACAATGAAACATATTTGAGGCCAAAGTAAATATATTCCTAAAATCTGAAACATTGTTAATGGCGACTACAATAAACAAAATTAAAACTAAAAAGTCTTCAGGAGACCAAACAGGGCCTCCATGGATATTCGGTTTTTCACCAAATTGATAAGAAGTCGGAGCCAAAGTTGTAGCCAACTTTGAAGTCAAATTTTTTGTTTTACATTGCAAAATTAATTATGCAGATTATACTTGAATGTTTTCTTAACAATGTTTTTAGCATCAAATTTGCTACTATTCACAGCTAGGTCCTCTGCTGTTATGGACTTAAACTTTTTACATAATATATTATACATGAAGTAAGTATACATGTATATGAGAAGAATAGCCTTCTGCTAAAAATATTGACTATCAGCGGTAATTGGGGTTTTAATGCATGTGCGAACAGTGAACCCTTAGGCAATATTATGCATCTTAAAAAGAGGGCAAAGATGGCCCTAATTTGATCACCCGAGTGATGGTATAGTAGCAAATATGTAACTTACTATCGGGGAAAATTTAATTAAGCTGGGTTGCCTAAGGAACATTTCTACCCAATTATCTTGACTGACAAGCTGATTAAGAAGAGAAGAACTTTAGAATTTTAGGCATTTGCCACAGCAACCAAAACTCAGAAAAGAACTTGAATCTTTGAACAATTTTTAAAAAGGATTACCAAGAAAAAAATCCTGTGAAGTTCGGTCGAAATTGGTCCTATGGATTGACACGTTTTGATGAAGGCGACCTAGGAAATTTGGTTGAAATTGGACCAGAAGTTTCAGAGAAAAAGATTTGAACAGATGACGTGTGACATACGAAGTTCAGACGGTGAGTGATCAAAAAAGATCACCTTCAGCCTTCAGCTCAGGTGATCTAAAAACCAAGATTTGTAGCCCTATTTTTTTTACACCAAATTACCTTCATTCATTCATGTTAGGGAGAGTCACAAAGACCCTTAATGGCTTGTTGCGGCTCACATATGTACTGGTATGCCCCTAAAGCTTGGATCATATTATAGTTATCACGACGTGAAACTATGTCTGTACATCTATTTTTGTAACTGAATATTATGCCACATCCTAGTGTGAATCTCTCCCCCTTCTTCATACTCCCCTCCCCAAACATATACTCACATTTCTTTGTCAATGCAATACTTTTGAATACATTAAACATTCCTTAATACATGTGAAATGAGAAACTAATGCTTAATACTTTTCAAGTTTTAATAAACGTTATTTTAAAACTATCACAGCACAAACGATCGTCATAATGACCCAAAAATCGTTCACTTCAGCAACAAACAACAATTGTAGTGGTTCAGACAGAAAAAGTTAGGGCTAACAGTTTAAATGTATGGCTTTGGAATATCAAAAAAGTCTAGATTGATGAAAAAATGTTAAGTTATCAATTCCTTCTGGGGCGTTATCTTTGATCATTCAATAGTTTCTAAGATATTTTGGAAAATGCCACAAATTTAAAAAAAACAAGCAAATTCAGAGAATTATGGTCCCCCGCTTTGGGGCTCTTATTGGTCAGGGTCAAGGTCACAAGGTCAAAATTGGTATTGATGGAAAGGGGTTGTCACAAGGAATACACATGTGAAATATGAAAGCAGTACCTATTACGGTTCAGAAGTTATGACCAAGGTTAAAGTTTTTGTGACAGCGTGACGGAGGGACGGACTGACGGACGGACGGACTGACGAATGAGATTTAATGTCCCCGACGTTTTACTTCGTAAAAAAAAAATTGGGACATTCTGAATGAGGTATATGAAAGACTATTTTGAGAATTTAGCTCTGGTTCCAATTTTGCCTTGGGAATGGCTTGAATAATGTTGAAATTTTGCGACAATATTTGAAATTTGACTATTGGTCTGAGTGGAGAAAAGTTTTCACAAGCAGCCATGATGGAAGAGGGTCACATAAAAAACATGCAAATAAAGACATTGACTTCAAACTAGAATTAAGAACTTGACACTATCATTTTTGTAGAAGTGCAAAGTCTTCTTAAGTCTTGTTGAAGCACATTTCTATTAAAATTTGATATGGAATTTGGCAAACAAGTTTTAAATAGGACAACACAAGAACAAATCCTGTGAAACTTGGTTTAGATAGGCTCAGTGGTAAACAAAACTCATAAATTTATTTCGGTGTTGTGTATTTTTCATCAATTGTTCAGTTATATCATGATAATTGACACTTTATTCATCCTTCATGGATATCTAACTAGGATTTTGGACTCTTACCAAAATTTCCCATTCAAATTTATAATTCTGGCGCTCTGACTTCCACACAACAAAGGACATTAGACTATCACAATAGGTCATCTTGAGCACTTTGTGATCTGGCATATTAACAAGAGGGCCAGAACCGCTGCAGTCATTAGGCAAAAATAAACTCACTATTGCCATAAAATGAACAACAGCTCCACCCCTGACGGCCATGTTTTTTGACCAATCAACATGCCTTGAAGGAATCTCATACAGGTTCACCAAAGGAACATTTCCACAAAACGATTTGAAAATTGGCTTCATACTTTTGGAGATATTTTTAAAGTTTTCATTTCATTCATATAAGGCAAAACAGCACAACTTCCTTGCTGCCCTATTTTGTTGACCAATCAACATGGCTTGAAGGAATCTGTTAGAAGGTCACCCAAGGAACACTTGGACAAAATCATTTGAAAATCAGCTTTATACTTTTTGAGAAGAATATTTCTAAAGTTTTCACTATAGCCTTATAAGACGAACAACCCCGCCCTATGGCGACCTTGTTTTTGACCAATCATCAAGGCTTGAATGAATCAGAGGGTCACATAATTATATGAAAATCGGCCAACAAGTTTTGGAGGAGAAGATTTTCTTTCAGCCAGTGAAGCTAACAAGAGGGCCAACCACAGTCAATCACAATAACGTTGTGGTCATGTATGCTATTATCACCAAAACACACATTCTGACAAAATGTCAACATACTCAAATAAAAAATACGTCTTCTAGAGTGTCTTCAATTTGGCCTAGTAACCTAGTTTTTTTACAGGATATGACCCATATTGAACTTGGCCTAGATATTGTCAAAACAAACATTCTGATAAAGATTCATGCTCCTAAAGCAAAAGATACACTGCTTACAAGATGTTTTTCAAATTTGGCCAAGTGACTTAGTTTTTGACTCGACTTGACCTATAGGGGAACATAGCTTTGATATCATCAAAACACACATTCAAACAAAGATTCAACATGCTCAAATTAAAAATGCTGCATTTAGAGTGTTAACAAGATTTTCCTTTTTTTCAGACATGACCCATATTCAAACATGGCCTAGGTAGCATCAAGACAAATATTCTGACAATGTTTCAAGCTGCTGAAGCAAAAAATGTGGTCTCTTGAGTGTTAACAAGGTTTACTTTCTATTTGGCCTAATGACCTAGTTTATGACCAAACATGACCTATATTTGACCTAAGCCTAGATATCATCAAGACAAACATTCTGACAAAGTTTCAACATGCTCAAGCTAAAAATGCGGCTTCCAGAGTGTTAACAAGATTTTCCTTCAATTTTGCCTAGTGTCCTAGTTTTTGACCCAAATGACCCATATTCGAACGACGGACGATCACAAAAACTCACCTTAAGCACTTTGTGCTCTGGTGAGCTAAAAACTGCATCACTTGGCCAAATTTAAGAAACATCTTATATACTCTTTTGCACTGGTTTATCAAATTACTTGTTAATGTGTTATTTACAGATCAATGTTTTATCAATCAACACATACTGTACACACCATAAAAGGTCGGTCTGAATGGCACACACTATTCTATGATAAGTTGGTTTAAAAATGAATCTGGTCAAGCTTTCGACTAAGACTTGAGCGTGCTGTCTTCCTGTCTTTAAATAATTCTCCTCTTGTCGTTTTATACTGTTTATTTATTGTCAGATGCTTAATTGATAGAATCTATTTTGTTCTGTCTTAGAAAAGCCATGATAGCCTCTTTGTCTGAAAAAGAAAAAAAAAAAAAAATTGTTTTAACAATTCTTACTAAAGCTTAAGCCCCTTAACCTACAAACAACAAATATACGTTTAACATACAAATACTTATATAATCAAGAATGATGCTCTGCTGACACAATGCATTTACTAAATTAGTTAAAGAGTATTCTGATGGCTCTGCAAGGACAGAGCTAATTATATATAAACAAGAGGGCCATGATGGCCCTGATTTGCTCATCAAAACATCCATTCTTACAAAGTTTCAACATGTTCAACTTAACAAATGGGCAAAAATGGCCCTAAATCGATCACCTTAATGATAGTATAGTAGCAAATGCTACTTCTAATAAAGGTGAAAACTTGATCGAGAATGGGAATGAACTGCAAATGAAACAGCTTATCAGTAAAGGACATTTGTAATAATGCTTTTAAATCTTTAAACAATTTTAAAGATGACCAACACAGGAACATTTCTTTTAAGTTTGGTTGATATTGGTCCATTAGTTCAAGGAAGATGTTGTCTGAAGGTAAAACTCCTTTAACCCCTTTTCTGATGCCATCTGGCAGCTATCTTTTTCAATCAATCAATATGGCTTGAACAATTTATGTTCAGTGTCACTAAAGGAACATTTTTGCTAAACTATCTTAAAATAAAACAAGAACTTTAATAAGAATGGAATCTTAAAGTTTTGCCATTTTGCCCCTTTTCTGATGCCATCAGGTGGCCATGTTTTTTAACCAATCAATTTGGCTTGATTTTTTTTTTGTAGAGGGTCACTCAAGGAACAGTTCTACCAAATTACAAATTATCTTGGAATCAGATACGCTGATTCAGAGAAGAAGAATTTTTAAAAAATGGCATTATTTTCCCTTTCTGATGCCGCAGCAACCAAAGTTCTTTATAGAATTTATATCTTTGAACAACTTTGAAAGAAGATTCCCAGAGTAACATTCCTATTAAGTTTGGCTGAAATTGGTCCAACGGACAAGGAGGAGATGTCATTTGAAGTTTAAAGTTACTTTTACCCCTTTTCTGATGCCACCTGTATGTTATGTCTTTCAACCAAGCGGTACTGCTTGGAACAATTATGTAGAGGCTTACAAAAGGAACATTTTTTCACAATTATCTTGAAATCAGGCAAGCACTTTCATCAAAATCTGACTTAAAAACTAGAATGGAGTGCTCCGCGGAGCACGTGTGTCACCTGCACCTGCTCACTGACAGTGTGACGAAAAAGTGTGACGGACAGACAGACAGACAGACGGACAGACAGACAGACGCCGGACAAAAAAAAAACAAGAGGGCCATGATGGCCCTGGAATCGCTCACCTGATATTTTTTTTTCACTTTAGCTATATAAGCCCCGCCCCCTGGCAGCCATAGTTTCCGACCAATCAACTTGGCTTGAAGGAATCTGATAGAGGGTCACCCTAGGAAAATTTCTACAAAATTATTTGAAAATCGGCCAGACACTTTTGGAGGAGAAGATTTTTTAAGTTTTCACTATAGTCATATAATGCAAAATAGCCCTGCCCACTGGCGGCCATGTTTTTTGACCAATCAACATGGCTTGAAGGAATTTGAAAGTGGGTTATCTAAGGAACATTTCTACAAAATTATTTGAAAATCGACTTAACCCTTTCGGAGGAGAAGATTTTTTAAATTTCACTATAGCCATATAAGGCAAAATAGCCCCACCCCCCTGGCGGCCATGTTTTTCGACCAATCAACTTGGCTTGAAGGAATCTGATAGAGGGTCATCCAAGGAACATTTCTACAAAATTATTTGAAAATCAGCCTGACACTTTCGGAGGAGAAGATTTTTTAAGTTTTCACTTTGGCCATGTAAGGCAAAATAGCCCCGCCCCCTGGCGGCCATGTTTTTCGACCAATCAACATGGCTTAAAGGAATCTGATAGAGGGTCACCCAAGGAACATTTCTACAAAATTATTTGAAAATCGGCCTGACACTTATGGAGGAGAAGATTTTTTAAGTTTTCACTATAGCCATAAAAGGCAAAATAGCCCCGCCCCCTGGCGGCCATGCTTTTTGACCAATCAACATGGCTTGAAGGAATCTGATAGAAGATCACCCAAGGAACATTTCTACAAAATTATTTGAAAATCGGCCTAACACTTTTGGAGGAGAAGATTTTTTAAGTTTGCACTATAGCCATATAAGGCAAAATATCCCCGCCCCCCCCCCCCCCCCCCCCCTGGCGGCCATGTTTTTCGACCAATCATAATGGCTTGAAGGAATCTGATAGAGGGTCACCCAAGGAACATTTCTACAAAATTATTTGAAAATCGGCAGGACACTTTTGGAGGAGAAGATTTTTTAAGTTTTCACTATAGCCATATAAGGCAAAATAGCCCCGCCCCCCCCCCCCCCCTGGCGGCCATGTTTTTTGACCAATCAACATGGCTTGAAGGAATCTGATAGAGGGTCATCTAAGGAACATTTCTACAAAATTATTTGAAAATCTGCCAACCAGTTTGGGAGAAGAAGAATTTTAAAGTTTTTTCGGTTTCGTTGCCATGGAAACCAGAATTTTGCATGGATCCCAAAAATTTGAAGGAATTCTGGTAAGGTCATTGAGAGGATGCTTTCTGTGAAGTTTCATCCAAATTGACCCACTGGTTACTGAGGAGAAGAAGTTGACGCACGACGCACGACGGACGACGCACGCCGGACAAAAGGCGATCACAATAACTCACCTTGAGCAAAGCTCAGGTGAGCTAAAAATCCCTAAGTGCCTACCATGCTACGCAGGGTTACACAAAAATTGTCATTTTGTCCCTCTTCTGATGACGCCTATCAGCCATGTTTTTTAACCAATCGATATGGCTTGAACAATTTGTGTAGAGGGTCGTTCACCAAAGGAACATTTCTGCCTAATTATATTGGAATCTGAAAGCAGATTCAGAAAAGAAGAATTTTAAAGTTCTCCATGGAATAAAAATCTTTGAGCAATTTTGAAAGTGGACCACCAAAGGAACATTCCTGTGCAGTTTGGTTGACATTGATCTTGTGGTTTAGGAGATGATGTTTAAAGCTAAAAGTTAGCGACAGACGAGGGACAGAGGGTGATCAGAATAGATGACCTTGAGCCTTTGGCTCAGGTGATCTAAAAATACATATTCCAGAATGTTGACAAATTTAAATTTGTCCTTGTGACCTAGTTTTTTACCCAACATGACCAATATAATATCAAGACAAACATTCTGACAATGTTTAAATGCTGCAGCAAAAAATGCAGTCACTAGAGTGTAAACAAGATTGTTCTCAAATTTGGCCTAGTGACCTGTTTTTTACCAGACATAACCTATATTTAAACTAAGTCTAGATAAAATCTAGACTAACATTCTGATATGTTTCAACATGCTCAAATTAAAAATGCGGTATTCAGAGTGTAAACAAGATTTTCCTTCAATTTGGTCTAGTGACCTAGCTTTAGACCTGACATGACCCATATTTGATCTTGGCCTATATATCACCAAGACAATTATTCTGACAAAGTTTCAACATACTAAGAACAAGAGGGCCATAATGGCCCTATATCGCTCACCTGATTTAATAGAACTTCAATAGTTTTCAAAGTTTTTACCTTACTATATAGATACATATAAGGAAAACAAGCAATCCCCCAGGTGGCCATGTTTTTCAACGGATCAAAATAAATTGAACAACCTTGGCAGAGGGTCATACAAGGAACATTTGTGCCAAATTATTTTCAAATCGGGCCAGTGATTTAGTACAAGTAGATTTCTTTAAGTTTTCACTATATTACATATATAAGGAAAACAAGCTCTGCCCTCTGATGGCCATGTTTTTCATCAGATCGGAATAATTTCAAAAACCTTGGTAGAGGGTCACCAAAGGAACATTTGTTTTTATTTTCTAAATCGAGCAGGTACGTTTGGACAAGAAGATTTTTAAAGTTTTTACAATGCACATATAAGGAAAATAAGCCACACCCCTGGCCTGGCGGCCATGTTACAGATCGGATTAATTTAAACAACCTTGGTAGAAGGTCCCCCAAGGAACATTTGTGCCAAATTATCTTTAAATCTGGCAGGTACTTCTGGACAAGAAGTTATTTAAAGATTTTACAATTCACATAAATATTAAGAGGAAAACAAGCTCAATCCCCTGGCGGTCATGTTTAACTTGGCGGTCCTGAATAACTTGAACAATCTTGTTAAAAGGTGCCCCAAGGATCATATGTGCAAAATAATTTTCAAATCGGGCCAGTTCTTTTGGACAAGAAGATTTTCAAAAGTTTGGAAATTTTCCCCTTTTCTGAATCCGCAGCAACCAAAGATCTACTTGGAGATTAAATTCTTTGAACAACTTTAAAAGGGGACCTCCTAAGAAACATTCCTGTTATTTTGAAACCCGTCCATTGGTTAGGTAGGAGAAGTTATTTATGGGAAATTGTTAACAGACGTTCGTGCAGATGACGACGACGCCTGATGGTGAGTGATCACAAAAGCTCACCTCGCACTTAGGCTCATATATAAAATATACACATATAACCCTGTACTCTGCATCAAGGGGATTGCATCATTTTTTAAAGCATTAAGGAGACCATTTGTATATTTGTTATTATTTAGGATTTTAACATTTTTAAGCACAGATGTGGACAGATAGTGTATATATGAGATTTGTTTTACTAAAAACATAATACACACATTATATATATAAATTATTTTCTTGTTTTAATATAAAACCTACTTGAAGGAGACCAATGTATATATATTTACATAATCTGAAACACGGTTTATGGAGACCAGTGCATACATATACAACCCCACACTGCATAAAGGAGACCATTTGTATATGTGTTATTACTTGTTATCACATAAATACCCTTATTTTCAAGTTGAGAACAAATCACGGAACAACGATATCCAACATGTGTGATAACAAAAACACGTCATACACGCGACTACTGATGACGTCATTTTGACCTTTATCTTTATTATGTTTATTGTTAAGTTGTTAAATTTTACACATTGAAAAATGCAATAATACGTTATTTTGAATAAATAACGAGTCTTAATTGTTTAAAACATTGTTGTTTTTTTTCCTTCTTATTCAAAAATGATGAGGTCTACTTTTTTATGCGGTGAATCACAAGTTCTTATGAAGAATATGTTATTCGGTCTTTGTTTTGATGTTGTCAATATTTTTCATTTAAAACACACTGTTTAGGTGATAAAAAGAATCCATCACTCGTTTTTCTTTGGAGAAGATTTCTTAAATTCGTCTCGAAAAAGAGAGTTATTAACCTCGCCAAGAGGCTCGGTTAATAACCGTCTTTTTCTAGACTCATTTAAGAAATCTTGATCTCCAAAGAAAACTCATGATGGATCCTATATGTCTATCTTTGCGATTTTTAACATTTTTAAGCACATATGTAGACAGATAGTGTATAGGATCTATGAGATTTGTTTTACAAAAAAAAAAAATACACAAAATATATATATATAAATTTTCTGGTCTCCTTAATATTTTTAATATAAAACCTACTTTAAGGAGACCAATGTATATATATTCCTATAATCTGAAACATTGTTTATGGAGACCAGTGCATACATATACAACCCTACACACTGCATAAAGGAGACCATTTGTATATGTGTTATTACTTGGTCTATCTTTGCGATTTTTAACATGTTTAAGCACATAATATTATGTAGACAGATAGTGTATAGGATCTGTGAGATTTGTTTTACAAAAAAAAAAATACACAAAATATATATATAAATTTTCCGGTCTCCTTAATATTTTTAATATAAAACCTACTTTAAGGAGACCAATGTATATATATTCCTATAATCTGAAACATGGTTTATGGAGACCAGTGCATACATATACAACCCTACACACTGCATAAAGGAGACCATTTGTATATGTGTTATTACTTGGTCTATCTTTGCGATTTTTAACATTTTTAAGCACATAATATTATGTAGACAGATAGTGTATAGGATCTGTGAGATTTGTTTTACAAAAAAAAAAATACACAAAATATATATATAAATTTTCTGGTCTCCTTAATATTTTTAATATAAAACCTACTTTAAGGAGACCAATGTATATATATTCCTATAATCTGAAACATGGTTTATGGAGACAAATATCACAAATCTGAAGACGACAACTTTGAAAACATATAGGCAAAAACATGAAAAATATCCATGAATACAGGTTTAAATATTAAATATGAAGAGTTGGAAACTTTGTGGTGAAAGGAGAAATAGATTATCATGAGCAATTTCTCCTACTGCCACAATATTTCCAAAAGTAGTATGCTGCATGGGCATCAGGAAGTGTCTATATGTGGGAAAGGCATAATGCGACCAATGTGTATATATTCCTATAATATGAAACATGGTTTATGGAGACCAGGACATATACATAAATATAACCCTGGACTATGTATTAACGAGACCGCATATTAATTTCTGTATTAAGGAGACCATTTGAAAACTAGTATATATTTGAGACAGTTGTCTACAGACATTCATTTTAGAGTCAACAAACTACACAATAAATAAATGGTGTCTCATGGTTACTAAGTTCCATACAAGAGGGCCATGATGGCCCTAGATCACTCGCCTTAATTATACAATGTACTGCAATGCAAAACACATCAAGACAATTATTCTGAATGCAACCTCCACAGTGTTAACAAGATTTTCCTTCATTTGCTCTAGTGATCTATATTTTTTTTTACCTGATATGACCCATATTCCAACATGGACTAGATATCATCAAGACAACATTCTGACAAAGTTTCAACTTGCTCGAAGTAAAAATGCGGCCTCCAGAGTTTGAACAATATTTTCCTGTATTGACCTTGTTTCTGACCCAATATCGCCCATATTCGAACTTGACCTAGATATAATTCAGACAAAAATTCTGACAAAATTTCAAGCTGCTGAAGCAAAAAATGCGGTATCCAAAGTCTTAACAAGATTTTCCTTCAATTTGGCCTAGTGACCTAGTTTTTGACCCATATTTGAACTTGGCTTAGATATCATTTAAATAAAACATTCTCATCAAATGTCAAGCAGCTGTATCAAAAAATGCGTCTTCTACAGAGTTACCTAGTTTCTGACCATACTCGAACTTTAATTGATCTAGATATCTTTAAGACAACCATTCTGACAAAATTTCAAACTTGTGAAGCAAATAATGCGGCATCTAGAGTGTTAACAAGATTTTCCTTCAATTTGACCTTGTGACCTACTTTTTGACTCAACATGACCCATGTTCGGACTTGACTTACATATCATGAAGACAAACATTCTGATAAAGTTTCATCATGCTCAAGTTAAAAATGCAGTATCCAGAGTGTTAACAAGATTTCCCTTCAATTTTGCAAAGTGACCATGTTTTTAACCCTGCATGACCCATATTCAAACTTGGCCTAGATGTTATTTGATAAACATTCTGACAAAATTTCAAGCAGCTGTATCCAAAAAGGCGGCTTCTAAAGAGTTAACAAAATTTTCCTTCAATTTGACCTAGTGACCTACTTTTTGACCCATGTTCGAACTTGACCTACATATCATCAAGACAAACATTCTGATAAAGATTCAACATACTCAAGTTAAAATTTGGCCTCTAGAGGGTTAACAAGATAACCCTTCAATTTGGCCTAGTGACCTAGTGTTTGACCCGACATGATCTATATCCAAACTTGGCCTAGATATTATTCAGCTCAACATTCTGACTAAATTTCAAGCTGCTGAAGCAAACAATGCGGCTTCTACAGTGTTAACACGATTTCCCTTCAATTTGACCTAGTGACCTAGATACTGACCCAATATGACCCATATTCAAACTTGACCTAGAAATGTTTAAGACAAACATTCTGACAAAATTTCAAACTTCTGAAGCAAAGATTGCGGCCTTTGGAGTGTTAACAAGATTTTCCTTCAATTTGACCTAGTGACCTACTTTTTGACCCGACATAGCCCATGTTCAAACTTGACTTACATATCATCAAGACAAACATTCTGATAAAGTTTCAACATGCTCAAGTTGAAAATGTGGCCTCCACAGTGTTAACAAGATTTCCCTTCAATTTTACCTAGTGACCTAGTTTTTTTACCTCACATGGCCCTGTTTCGCACTTGTCCAAGATTTGATGGAGATGAATGTTCTGATAAACTTTCATGAAGATCGGATGCAAAAATGTAGCCTCTAGAGTGTTAACAAGCTCAAATGTTGACGGACGCCGGACAAAATGTGATCACAATAGCTCACCTTGCACTACGTGCATAGGTGAGCTAAAAACACAGGCAGCTCCGCCGAAACAAATAGTTCTAAGCAGAGTAATTTTCACACCAAACTGATGATGTGATCAAAGAACTTAAAGCACTATTTGGACAGTTGTGTTGGTATTTGTAGTTACGGTCAGACAGGCGGTTGCATGTGCATATACACAAGAGATGTTTGTCAATATGAATGCCTTCATTTACCAATGAGGTTAGTCACTTTGAAAAAGCAGTTTAAATTTAGAATGCCCATGAGTTTTTGAATTGAATATGTCAATAACATTCAGACCAGATACCATTATAACCACTGCCAGGTTTACAATGCTCGTGTGAGGTTGATAATCACACACAGGAATTAGCCAGCATAATAATATAGATTTAAGTGTGAAAATCTGCAGGATGTAACATAACTGATGGTCATTAAAGGTAGTAAAACACAATTTACAAAGTTTTCTTTGAAATTATTAATAAACACGATCCTTCAATTTGGCTTGTGACCTAGTTTTTGACCTCCAATGCATCAATTTCAAACTTGACCTAGCTCTTTCATCAAGACAAACATTCTGATTAAGATTTAAGCTGCTGGAGCAAAAAATGCGGTCTGTAGAGTGTTGAAAAGATTTTCATTCAATCTGGTCTACTGACCTAGTTTATGACCAGACATGACCCATCTTTAATTTTAGACTAGATACATCTTCTGACAAAGTTTCAACTACATGCATTGCTAAAGATGAAAGTGCTGCCTCCAACAAGATTTTCCTTCAAATTGACCTTGTGACCTTATGACCCAGTTTTGAACTTGGCCTAGAGATCATCAAGACAACCATTCTAACAGTTTCAAGCTGCCGGAGCAAAAAATTATGTCTCTAAAGTGTTAATAAGATTTTCCTTCAATTTGATCTTTTTTTTACCTATCATGACCCAGTTTCAAACTTAGTCAAGATTTGATTGAGATGTATGTTATGATAAACTTTCATGAAGATTTGATGTAAAATATAGCCTCTAGAGAGTTAACAAGGCAATTGTTGACGAGACTTGAAGCACAGACACAATGTGATCAAAAAAGCTCACCTTGAGCACTTCCTGCATATGTGAGCTAAAAGTAGCAAACAAGAGTTATTTTCCTTGTATTGTACCATTCTCCTGATCAGTGCGTATAAATAGTTGAAATCAAAACCAAAACAAAGTTATTACTAATTGATGCATAGCATGAAGGTCAAATTGACAGATAGAGTTGTCTCTCTGCCTTACATTCCCAGCTACACACAAAAAATGTTGGATGTATCTTATGAAGCGAAAAAAGCATTAGATATCAAAAAGACTTCAAGTTGTACCTGGTACCTACTTGTCAAACAGCCGTTGTTTATTCCTCTTTACATTTATTGAAATGTCTTCTAAACAATTCTGTATCTTTGTCTGACCATTTAACTACAAAAGATTAAGTCAAATAAAATAACATTTTTACAGCCACAGAACTTGAACTGATGTATGTGTCGTGATTCTCCAAATATTATGGAAATGCAAAGCAAATAAAAACCATACTTTAACCCTTTCTCAAAAATCACAAATCTGAAGAAGACTAATTTGAAAACATATAGGCAAAAACATGAAAAATCTCAATGAAAAAGGGTTTAATTATTAAATATGAGGAGTTGAAAACTTTGTGGCGAAACGTGAAATAGATTATAATTCATGAGCAATTTCTCCTATTGCCACAATGTTTCCAAAAGTAGTATGCTGCATGGGCATCAGAAAGTGTCTATATGTGGGAAAGGCATAAGGAGACCAATGTGTATATATTCCTATAATATGAAACATGGTTTATGGAGACCAGTACATATATAATATAACCCTGGACTATGTATTAAGGAGACCGCATAATTTTTTTCTGTATTAAGGAGACCATTTGAAAACTAGTATATTTGAGACAGTTGTCGACAGACATTCGTTCCAGAGTCAACAAACTACACAAATAATAATGGTTTCTCACGGTTACTAAGTTCCATAAAACACAGGCAGCTCCGCCGAAACAAATAGTTCTAAGCAGAGTAATTTTCACAAATGAAAACCATACTTTAACCCTTTCTCAAATATCACAAATCTGAAGAAGACTAATTTGAAAACATATAGGCAAAAGCAGGAAAAATCTCAATGAAAAAGGGTTTAATTATTAAATATGAGGAGTTGAAAAACATTGTGGCGAAACGTGAAATAGATTATAATGAGCAATTTCTCCTATTGCCACAATGTTTCCAAAAGTAGTATGCTGCATGGGCATCAGAAAGTGTCTATACATGTGGGAAAGGCATAAGGAGACCAATGTGTATATATTCCTATAATATGAAACATGGTTTATGGAGACCAGTACATATATATAATGTAACCTTGGACTTGTATTAAGGAGACCGCATAATTTTTTCGGTATTAAGGAGACCATTTGAATACTAGTATATTTGAGACAGTTGTCGACAGACATTCGTTCCAGAGTCAACAAACTACACAATAAATAATGATTTTTCACGGTTACTAAGTTCCATAAAACACAGGCAGCTCCGCCGAAACAAATAGTTCTAAGCAGAGTAATTTTCACGCCAAACTGATGATGTGATCAAAGAACTTAAAGCACTATTTGGACAGTTGTGTTGGTATTTGTAGTTACGGTCAGACAGGCGGTTGCATGTGCATGTACACAAGAGATGTTTGTCAATATGAATGCCTTCATTTACTAATGAGGTTAAGTCACTTTGAAAAAGCAGTTTAATCTTAGAATGCCCATGGGTTTTTGAATTGAATATGTCAATAACATTCAGACCAGATACCATTATAACCACTGCCAGGTTTACAATGCTCGTGTGAGGTTGATAATCACACACAGGAATTAGCCAGCATAATAATATAGAATTAAGTGTGAAAATCTGCAGGATGTAACATAACTGATGGTCATTAAAGGTAGTAAAAGACAATTTACAAAGTTTTCTTTGAAATTATTAATAAACACAATCCTTCAATTTGGCTTGTGACCTAGTTTTTGACCTCCAATGCATCAATTTCAAACTTGACCTAGCTCTTTCATCAAGACAAACATTCTGACTAAGTTTCAAGCTGCTGGAGCAAAGAATGCGGTCTGTAGAGTGTTAAGACATCTTCCAAAAAAAAGTGCACCAATAACTCCCATGACATATCAATATTTTGTAGTCATTTTTTATTACTGATTCTTTGCACATTAATGGAAAATGATCAAACAAATGACAAAAAAATAAAGAAATAACACAATCTTTATTTAAAATGCAATTTTTATAACTTTGAAATTTGATGTTGCTAATGTCACATTTTGACGGAATTTTTGACAGACTTTTGTGACATTAGCAACAAATAAAAATTGGGAAAAAGCAAGCATAGACTGAAGATAATATAATGTTATCTGGATACCTGAATTCTTCTTATTGAATGGATAAAGAATATACAAAAAACATATTCAGAGAATCTTTGCAGAAAAAGTAACATACATTTTACGATGTTGCCAATGTCATTTTTTGACGGAACAATATGTTGCTAATGTCATTTTTTGACGGAACAATACGTTGCTAATGTCACATTTTGACGGAACAATGTTTTGCTTCTAAAGGTATTTGAATGAAACTTTGTCAAGTCATATTCATAATGATTGATTGATAGAATGTCACTATTAAGCGTATTTAAGTGTTCAAGATACTAGAATTGGCTATGTCACTCAATTCAAAGCTGTCATCAATCATGCAATCAGAAAGGTCTGCATCCACATTCTCTGTAATAGTCATAGGCATCAAAACGTCAAAATGATTTAATGAAAAGTCCTTTTCCTCTGTATGAACTCCACCAAGACTTGTCCACATGATGAACACTGGTTGACATTCATGTAATTCTTCATTGAATGGATAAAACACCCTGTGCATATTCCTTCTAACAGTGTGTGTTCCATAAGTTGGGCAGACAGACACTACTGGACATCTTAGTATGTTTGCCAGACAAGCGATTTGCCAAAGACCCATATAAGCACCAGACTTCCTGATTTCAAAGACTTCTTTCTCGTAGAGACTTTTGACCACAGACGTCGTTAGATGCTGACCCATATACAAATTTGAAAGTTGTGCAAAAGCCTTTGGTACATCATCTTGTGCATTGTCTTGTTTTCCCTTCTTCATGAATGTTTTGTCAAGATAATAGGCTTCATTTCTGGTAAGTTCAATGACCATTCGTTTTCTCATTTGTTTGTGGTTTTCTTCACTACCATACACCAGGAGACTTGCAGACCTTGGTAGACAATTCCCGTCTCCATAAATTGTACAAGGAAATAACCTACTGTCCGGTTTCAGCGGAATATCCTCAGGAACAAGAGGTAAACTATCATTGTCCACTACACATCCAGTATTACAAAATGTCTTCGCAGAAACTTTAGGCAACTCTTCAATGTGTAGTTTTGTCACAGCTTTCGTCAGGTCACTGAACTTGGGACATTCAAGGATGAGCTTGTCCTCATTTATTGATTCAGGGTCATCCACAGTCTTATTATGCTCTATTTGGTCTTTTACTGTGACATGTGCTTTACCTACTGTGACATGTGCTTTACTTGCCTTCTTGACCTTTCGACTTGCCTTCTTGATATTTGGGCTTTTATTCTTGACCTTTGAACATTCCTTCTTGACCTTTGAACTTTCCTTCTTGACATTTGAACTTTCCTTCTTGGACTTTGAACTTTCCTTCTCGACCATAGAACCTTTTCTTTTTTCTCGACCCTCAGGCTGCCAATCATCAACATGTGTAACATTGGAACACTGGTCCCCCTGCTCGCCGTGTTGCTTTAACAGATTTTCTGGTGTAACTACCTGGATGATATCTTTGGTAATGTAATTATGAACGTATGCTGTATTTAAACAGTTGGCATCGTCCCCATCTTCGCAATTGTTGCAGAAGCATGAAAGATTTCTGACTTTAAGGACATTTTTAGTTTTCGTGTTTAGTGCCTGGTGTATTTTTCTTGTATTGACCAATGTTTTTACCTCTGTTTCTAGCCTGTCTCTAGAAATGTCTCCATTTTCAACAAAGAAGAATTTTCTTTTAGTAAAGGTTTCATCCAGTTCCAAATTACTTTTGGCATAAGTAAACAAATCCTGTGCATCGTTTATCACCACTTTCTTCCCAATGATCGCCCTGTCAACAGCTCTGTTAAAAACACCTGTTTCTCCGTCACAGTCTCCCTTACCATGTTCTGAGCCGAAATAATTGCGGTTAATTTCTATATCTGCATGTGCCAAGTCTGCAAATGGACCCTTGGACTTGTATTGGGAACTACAACCGTCACTGAACACAATTTTTTTTCTAGGTGTTTGTCCAAGCTGAGTCGCAAGATGTTGGTCAACTATCTGCTGGAAATGATTAACAGCGTGGTAATCGTGGCTGTTATCCTCTGAGATGATGATAGAGGTTTCTCGAACTATGCCATTTTCTCCTCGGTAGTAGGTCACTATAGGGTGTATCGTTATTTGTTGGGCAGTGAAATAAGCAGACTTAATTTCATCCTGGTACTTGACTTCTCGATTTTTGGCAAAATCTAACACTTGCAATACACAGTCATTTGGCAAATTGTTTTTTATGTTACAAAATTGTTTAGTCTGCCATGACGCTATATGAAAGTGCTGGAAAAAAGTTGTACCTTGTGCTGGTTTTTCAACATCAAAATGTACCAGTTCATGTAGCAAGTCATGCTTTTGTCCGTTTTTAGTAACCAACACTTTCTTTTCTCTTCCGTCCTTGCTCTTTTTCTTTTCCCATCTACTCCAGTAAATGTCCTTATCTTCAGAGACATCACTATAAAATCTGTTGATTGTGTCCATATAGTTGTCAGAGCATTTTGTGCAAGTTCCATTAATGCATTCAGGCTTGTAAAATCTTTCATTGTCTGGTTTCGGGCAAAGAAGAATTTCAAAAATATCTTCTTCATTCATTTTCTTCTTGCATTTGTCCAACACAATTCTGTTGAGCGATAAAAGTTTGAACCTCACATTGATACAATAGCCACAACAGCAGAATTCCCTATGACTAGCTGCAATTTTGCGCACATTTTTTGGTCTCATGGCCGCAAATGTACCTAAGCTTACTCGCTTTGATGGGTATTCAGCATTATATTTGGAGTTAGCTGCTTGTATCGACACTTGTAACGCATACCCTGGTCCCTCCTTAGTCGCGTATCTTCTCTGTGGAAGCACCCTTGATATGTCTTCCCGTATATAAAATTGCTGAATCGATTTTCTGTCTACTTTGTACCTGCGCACGACACATTTCCTTTTAGAAAGTGTGCGTCTATTTAGATGTAGCCGGTTGGCAAGTACACGGATGCTTAACTTCACAAGAGTCTTAGCTATCGTTTTCAAGGCAGATTTTCCAGTCTTGGATGAGTTTAATTTTGTCACCACAGAATCGTCCAAACTAACACCCCTTAAACGTTTAGACGGTGTCACACCAATATCTTCTAAGGCTTTTCTTTTTCGGGGGGTTGTTCGCTTAATTAAATTGTCAATAACAATTGCAAATTTTTTTGGAGTTGATGGCAGGGTTGCCCGAGCATTGCTTGTAACATTCCAACAAGTCTTTTTGGAGGAAAATCCACTACTATCAACTTCAACTTGTGGAGACGCAACTTTCTTTAAACTAAGTCTTTTTACAGACTTACGCTCCCTATCTTTTTTCCTTATCCAGGCTTTTTTCTGTGTAGACAAATTAGCCCTGCTTTTCCGTTTCATCTCACGATTATAGTCTTTTTTTGTTTTGATAAGGTTTCGTGTTGTAACGATATTTTTGCTTGTAACTTTACTTTTCTGTAGTGGAATATCGGCGCGTTCTTGCGTTTTCTGTGCTATGTAACGCCTTTGTCTCTCTCTCTGTAACATAAGTTGCCTGTCTTTCTTCTTTTTTACTTCTTCACTTACATCTCGTTTCTCAAGGTCTTTCTTCATCTTTATTCTGTTTGCTTTTGATTGTTCTCTCTGTTTTATCAAGTAATCATCGTACAATGCTGGATTAGTTCTCTTCAGACGTTTCTGATATTCGGCACTTCTGGATTGCCCCTTTTCCATCACGGATTTTTTCTGGTAATATAAAAAAGTTATCATAGATGTAAAGTTTTTAAAAGTTCTGTAATTGAGCATATATATCGGATAGTTGTGTAGATAACTGATAAGAGAGTTTATATATATATATATATATATATTCTCTCTCTGAACAGGCCGGTTTTATACATGATACTCTCTTGAATGCGGTCCCCAGCTCGAATTAACAATTCTTCAGAAATTCCTTATAAGGTCTACCAGGTTACATGTATAATCATCTAGTTTATTTCTAATTCTAACACAGTTTTGTGTTAACATCAAAGATATGTAGAGGCGAGTGCAATCACGGAACATGTGCCTGGTCTTAAAGTTATAAGGCCAATCAAATTATAATTCAACTGAGCAGCTTTAAGTTTTCATATTTTCCCAATCCTGTGTTTGTGTTCATTTATTTACTTCCCAAAAAGTCCCATGTTAATACTTTTGTTAAGTTTTCATGAAGTCATTCATATTTATATAAGTATTATATCTGTTCAAGGATAGGTGATGTCATTGAAAATAGTCCCTTGTTGATATACAAGAGGGCCAAGATGGCCCTAAATGGATCACCTGAGTGATAGTAAATTAGCAGAAAATATCTGGATTTTTTTTATCAGGAGTGCAAATGCAATTGCAAGGAGTGGACACTGTTGAAGACATAGCTTATCAGTAAAGGTCATTTGTAACTTGAAATCTAACAACAACTTTAATAAGAATGGAATTATAAAGTTTTGTAATTTTGCCCCTTTTCTGATGTCGCCTGAATGCCATGTGTTTCGACCAATCAGTATGGCTTGAACAATTTTTAAAGAGGGTCACCCAAGTAACATTTCTAACAAATTATATTGGAATCTGACAAACAGATTTGGAGGAGAAGATTTTTTAAAGTTTGGACATTTTGCCCCCTTTCTGATGCCGCTGCAACCAAAGTTATCAATGGAATTAAAATCTTTGAACAATTTTGAAGAAATTGCTTAAAACAAGCAATTTCTCCTTTTGCCACTATGTTGTCAACATTTTCCATAAATTTACCCTTATTTATACAGATTTTCTATATTTTTGTCACTATGTTTTCAACTCTAAACAACTATCTTTGTGATTTTTTTGTTTGATTTGTTGAAATGGGTCAAGGGAGGATTGACATTTATGCTCTATTTCTTAATGAGTTTAAAAAAGGAAAGAAAATACTTCAAAACTACTAAACACTGATATATCCATAAACTGGTACTATCCGGTTACTGTACATACATACAATTTGGAAAAAGAAGACCCCATCAATTTAGAAGTTTCAATGTTGATTTAAACATGGAAAGTGGTCTAATACAACAAATATATAATTTATTACTTAAGAAGTAAAAGAGATTGTCAGAAATAAATTATAAATTTGTTGTTTTGACAACTTTCCATGCTTGTTTGTACAGTAACCGGATAGTACCAATGTCCGGATATATCAGTGTTTAAATAGTATGTTTTGAAGTATTTCCGTCCAGAAATGACGATCGCCAAAATATGTCCGTCCAAAATTGACGTTTGAATTGTTAAATAAAAGATAGTCCGTCAATAAATGACCGTCGCAACAGTAAGTCTGTCCAGAATGACGATCGACATCGAGTCTGTCTGTCAAAATATGACGATCGATAAAAAACACTCCGTCAATAAATGACCGTCGCATCAGTTAGTCTGTCCAAAATGACGATCAACATTGAGACTGTCCGTCAAAATATGACGATCGAACCGCAAAATCATTGCCGCAGTGGTTATTGGGACAGTTACTTCTCGTTTTGCATCCGGGTCACACAACAATGTTTCAAAAATGGTAAATGTTGGCTCTAAATAATACCAAACCCGACAAAAACACCGATGAAAAACAAGATGTGGCTATCGTCATTTCTTGCGATCGTAAAATAATGTTGACAGACTGCAAACTTACCTTATTTATCGCTCAGCCTCACATTGTTTTAAAAATACGCGGCCATATTTTGGATGACTTGGATGTCCCGGATGTAGTGAAGGCGCCACCTATATCGAGATTTCAACAGGGAAAGATAAACAACCGTAGCATTAACAGTGCCTCGGAGCGAACGTCAAATATTTTTTTTGACAGAACTGACGCTGACATTATAAAATACATGTATTAAACACATATTGATGTCAATGCTAGTTTTCTAAATGTATTAATGTCCACAAAAATCATTATATTTAATTGTGTGCACATTTCTACGGCGACTGTATGATTATTTACGCAGAAGGGATATATTTGTTATTGGAGCACGAACGTCATCTTTATTGACGGAACAACTTTTTTTTTTTAGTACTAAAATAAAATGACAAAAAATCGATCTTGCAAGGATAACAACCATGTATAAAATAAAATAAATCAATATGTATCATAAAGATGACAGAAACAAACATATATGGAAACAACACCCTTCTTAATTTTAAAAATAAACAACTTTTAGTATAACCATCGTTTTTTTCGGGAGTTGTGTCCGTCAGTTTTTGGTCATTTTCAGGTTTTATTTTTGTATAAAAACAACATAAGAAACAACACATTTGCTTTAATTCAGTTTTTTTGTGATGCACATGCCAGATTATTATATTAAAAAAATCTCCATCAATACAAATAATGTTTATATTGAAGTTACAGAACATTTCTTATTTTGACGGACACTGGTGCACTTTTTTTTGGAAGATGCCTTAACAAGATTTTCATTCAATTTGGTCTACTGACCTAGTTTATGACCAGACATGACTTATATTTAATTTTAGCCTAGATACATCTTCTGACAAAGTTTCAACTACATGCTAAAGATAAAAGTGCTGCCTCCAACAATATTTTCCTTCAAATTGACCTTGTGACCTAGTTTTTGACCTCATATGACACAGTTTTGAACTTGGCCTAGAGATCATCAAGACAACCATTCTAACAGTTTCAAGCTGCCGGAGCAAAAAATTATGTCTCTAAAGTGTTAATAAGATTTTCCTTCAATTTGATCTTTTTTTTACCTATCATGACCCAGTTTCAAACTTAGTCAAGATTTGATTGAGATGTATGTTATGATAAACTTTCATGAAGATTTGATGTAAAATATAGCCTCTAGAGAGTTAACAAGGCAATTGTTGACGAGACTTGAAGCACAGACACAATGTGATCACAAAAGCTCACCTTGAGCACTTCCTGCATATGTGAGCTAAAAGTAGCAAACAAGAGTTATTTTCCTTGTATTGTACCATTCTCCTGATCAGTGCGTATAAATAGTTGAAATCAAAACCAAAACAAAGTTATTACTAATTGATGCATAGCATGAAGGTCAAATTGACAGATAGAGTTGTCTCTCTGCCTTACATTCCCAGCTACACACAAAAAATGTTGGATGTATCTTATGAAGCGAAAAAAGCATTAGATATCAAAAAGACTTCAAGTTGTACCTGGTACCTACTTGTCAAACAGCCGTTGTTTATTCCTCTTTACATTTATTGAAATGTCTTCTAAACAATTCTGTATCTTTGTCTGACCATTTAACTACAAAAGATTAAGTCAAATAAAATAACATTTTTACAGCCACAGAACTTGTACTGATGTATGTGTCGTGATTCTCCAAATATTATGGAAATGCAAAGCAAATAAAAACCATACTTTAACCCTTTCTCAAAAATCACAAATCTGAAGAAGACTAATTTGAAAACATATAGGCAAAAACATGAAAAATCTCAATGAAAAAGGGTTTAATTATTAAATATGAGGAGTTGAAAACTTTGTGGCGAAACGTGAAATAGATTATAATTCATGAGCAATTTCTCCTATTGCCACAATGTTTCCAAAAGTAGTATGCTGCATGGGCATCAGAAAGTGTCTATATGTGGGAAAGGCATAAGGAGACCAATGTGTATATATTCCTATAATATGAAACATGGTTTATGGAGACCAGTACATATATAATATAACCCTGGACTATGTATTAAGGAGACCGCTAAATTTTTTCTGTATTAAGGAGACCATTTGAAAACTAGTATATTTGAGACAGTTGTCGACAGACATTCGTTCCAGAGTCAACAACAGTCAAATGAAATAACATTTTTAACAGCCACAGAACTTGTATTGATGTTTGTGTCGTGATTCTCTTAATATTATGGAAATGCAAAGCAAATGATCTAAGTGAATTATTTTCTAGATCTCAATCTATCTAAAATTAGAATGAATTCAGTCTTTATTTGAAACATCAGGGCAATGATGATCCTTAATAGCTCACATGAGTTATGCAAATCACATAGTCAATCAAAATATCTCATTTTGCAGTCAGGTAGGCTATGCCAGAAAGTTAACAAGATATCCCCTCAATTTTGCATAGTGACCTTGTTTTTGAAACAACATGACCCATGTTAAAACTTTGCCTAGATATCATCAAGACAATTATTTTGACAAAATTTCAACATGCTCACATTTAAAATACACTTCCAGAGTGACCTAGTTATTGACCCTACATTACCCATATTAAAACTTGGCATAGATATTACCAGGACAAACATTCTGACAAAGTTTCTAGCTGCTGAAGCAAAAAAGCACTCAAATTTCTCAAATGTGGTCTAGTGACCTAGTATTTGACTGGAGATAATTTATATTCAAAACAAGAGATGTTTGTCAAACATTATACACCATATATACATTGAGCACCATGTTGTCAGGAATATTTGGACGATTTTTGACCCAATGACCTCAAAATCAATAGAGGTCATCTACTGGTCACCCTCAGCCTCCATGTCAAGTTTGAGGGCCATGGGTGCAGCCAATGTCAAGTTATCACTCAGACAAGCTTTTTGTGTTCCTTGACCTTGACCTTGGCCCAATGACCATAACATCAATATATAGGGTCATCTACTGGTCAACACCATCTTCCATGTCAAATTTGAGGGCCATGTTGTGCAGGCAATGTCGAGTTATCACTCGGAAAAGCTTTTCAGGTTCAAGGTCAGTGACCTTGACCTTTGACCCAATGACTTTGAAATCCATAGGGGTCATCTACTGGTCACCCCCAGCCTCCATGTCAAGTTTGAGGGCCATGGATGCAGGCAATGTTGAGTTATGACTCAGACAAGCTTTTCAGGTTCATGGTCACTGTAACCTTGACCTTTGACCCAATGACCTAAAAATCAATAGGGGTCATCTACTGGTCTGGCCAAGCCTCCATATCAAGTTTAAGGACCATGGGTGCAGACAATGTCAAGTTATCACTCGGACAAGCTTTTCAGGTTCAAGGTCACTGTGACCTTGACCTTTCACCTGAAAATCAATAGGGGTCATCTACTGGTCACTCCCAGCCTCCATGTCAAGTTTGAGGGCCATGGGTGAAGGCAATGTTGAGTTATCACTCGGACAAGATTTTCGAGTTCAAGGTCGATGACTGAGACCTTGACCTTTGAAAAGATGACCTCAAAATCAATGGGGTTCGTCTACTGGTCATCCCCAACCTCCAAGTAAAGTTTGAGGACTATAGGTCCAGGCATTGTTGAGTTATCACTCGGAAACTTTGGTCTACCGAAGGACCGACCGACATGTGCAAAGCAATGATACCCCTCTTCTTCGAAGGGGGCATAATTAGCATAGATATCTTCCAGACAATAATTCTGACAAAGTCTCAATATGCTCAAATTAGAAATGTGGATTTTAGGGTGTTAAAAATATTTTCCTTCAATTTGACCTTGTGACCTAGGTTTTGACACAACAGTACACATATTCAAACTTGTTCTAGATATTATGAAGACAAACATTCTGACAAAATTTCAATATGCTGAAGCAAAAACTACAGTCTCTATATTGTTAACAAGATTGTTCTTCAATTTGGCCTTGTGACCTAATTTTTGACTGGACATGACCTATATATATATTCAATTTGACCTTGTGACCTAACTTTTGACCTCACATGATCCAGTTTCAAACTTTGCCAAGATTTGATGGTGATGTATGTTCTGATACACTGTCATGAAGATTGGATGTAAAATGCTGTACTGTAGAGTGTTAACAAGGCAATTGTTGATTACAAAAAACAGACAAAATGTGATCACAACAGCTCACCTTGAGCACTTTTTGCACCTGTAGGTGAGCTAAAAAAAAAAAACTATTTTCAAAACGATTTCTTTAAGATTAACATGAAATAAAATGATTACATGTAGATGTTGTATCTGAAAATATGTGATGGTTCCACACATCGTTTTATTTTTAAAAACTTGATTAATATTCTAGCCTACTTGCATTATTTAAACATCTTTACAAATGTGCGAATTACACGAACAACAAACTATCAAATACAATATAAAATCCAAAATACCAAAACAGACATTTTCAACAATTATACACTAAAATACGTCATTTTATAATAATTTGGTTGCATAAATTAGTTGACATAAAAACAATGAATTACATATTTTGTAATCTTTGATGTATATGGGTGTTTCATGTAACCCAGGAATCATATTATCTACCATAAATAGTGATTGCCCCTCTTTTCACAATGTTTAGGATATACATCCAATGAAACAACATTAATCATTAGTTAAGTTGTGTTCTTGGACGAATGGGGTCATTTTAGTCTCGCCGCGACAAAGTATCGAAATAGAGACTTAGGTGTTATCAAAAGGTAAAATTATCAATTTGTTGAGGGCTGCAAGCAAAGAAGGTATAGCAAAGATAAAATTTGAGCAAATAAGGTTGCCTCATACCTTTATCTTGAGCATGTTAATCTCATCCAATGAACTTCAGTGGAATTAAAGGCACATTCTCATCTGAAATATGGTAAAATTGATAAATGCCGATACATCATCAATAGAAGTGAGCGAAAGTCAATAAGAATGGTTATGTAAACATGACACAATTGGGAATTCTGCATGATTTTAAAGACTTTTGCCATTGGAAATTGGTCAGGATATCTGACCCATAGGATGCGTAGATAAGGGCCTACCAGCACTGTTGAAAAGCTAATCAGAATAGCTCATACTATTCTGAAAATAGTTTTAAAGGTATCAGAAACTATTTGATGAGGACTGAGTTGAAAGAAAATCTAACAAGCAGTATAAGTTGAGTGAATAAGGTTACTTCATACACGTATATATCTTGAGTATCTAATAATCTTTTATGAACTGTGACAGGTCTAAAGACATGTTCTTCTCTGAAAAATGGTAAACGAATAGTGAACATGAACAAGAGGGCCAAGATGGCCCTAAATCGATCACCTAAATGATAGTAAATTAGCAGCAAATATTTAACTGCAAATATCTGTGAAAATTTGATAAAGAGTTCAAATGAAACTGCAAGGAGTGGACACTTAATTAGGTAGAGAAATAGTTCATCAGTAAAAGCCATTTGTATCTTGAAATCTAACAAGAACTTTAATAAGAATGGAATTATAAAGTTTTGTCATTTTGCACCTTTCCTGATGCCGCTTTGCTGCCCTGTTTGTCAACGAAATCAATATGGCTTGAACAGTTTTTGTAGAGTCACTCAAAGAACATTTCTGCCAAATTATCTTGGAATCTGACAAATGGATTATGGAGAGAGATGTTTTTAAAGTTTGGGCATTTTTCTCAATTTCTGATGCCGCAGCAACCAAAGTTCTACACAGAATGTAAGTCTTTGAACAATTTTGAAAGAGGACCATCAAAAGAACATTCCTGTGAAGTTACGTTGAAATTGGTCGTGTGGAATGGTAGGAGTTGTCATTTGTAGCTAAAAGTTTAATTTATCCCTTTTGTGATGACGCGAGGTTGCTATGATTTTTTAACCAATCAATACGGCTTGAACAAAGTAAGAAGAGGATCACTGAAGTAAGATTCCTATTCATTTTTCTTAATATCAGACAAGGAATTTAAAAAAATTGGAATTTCCAAATTTTGTCATTTTGCCCCTTTTCTGATGCCTCCTGATTGCCATATTTTCAAGCAAACAGTATGCCTTGAACAGTCTTTGTAGAGGGTCACCCAAGGAACATTTCTACCAAACTATATTGGAATCTGACATGCAGATTCAGAGGAGAAGACTTTTAAAGTTAGGACATTTTGCCCCCTTTCTGATGCCGCAGCAACCAAAGTTCTTAATGGAATTTAAATCTTTGAACAATTTGAAAGAGGGCCACCAAAGGAACATTCCTGTGAAGTTTGGATGAAATTAGTCCTGTGGTGTAGGAGGAGATGATGTTTAAAGCTAAAAGTTAACGCCGGACGCCGGACGAAAAGTGATCAGAATAGCTCACCTTGAGCCTTTGGCTCTAGGTGATCTAAAAATATACTCAACTTGACATCAATGTTTTTTTCAATAAGCCTTTTTTTTTCTAACCAAATTATTAGCATCAGTCATTTTGTTGTTAACAAGATACTGAAATCATTTTTAAAATCTAAAAATAGCATTTGACTATATATTGACATTAAGGTACATTTCCTATTTTACAGCCCGAGACATCACTGAGATGACATTTGGTTTTTAATTATTCAACATATTTTGCTGTATAAATTAATGACAAAGTGCCTTATGCGTACAAGAGAGAGAAAAAAAAAATTCCTTTCGAAAAAAGCGTAGTTTTGTGTTTTTACGTCATGGTAAGGCATTCGGAACAAAACATGGCACACCAAGCCGACCGATCGTAGAAAATAGCTGGAGATAAAAAACAAGAGGCCCAAGAGGGCCAGTATCGCTCCACGGCCATTAGGCAAAAATTAAATCTCCAAGCAGCCCCACCCCCTGATGGCCATGTTTTTGACCAATCAACATGGCTTGAAGGAATCTGATAGAGGGTCACCCTTGGAACATTTCTACAAAATTATTTCAAAATCAGCCTGAAACTTTCGGAGGAGAAAATTTTTTAAGTTTTAACTAAAGCCATATAAGGCAAAATAGCCCCGCCCCCTGGCGGCCATAGTTTTTGACCAATCAACATGGCTTGAAGGAATCTGATAGAGAGTCTTCCAAGGAACATTTCCACAAAATTATTTGACAATTGGCCAAACACTTTTGAAGGAGAAGATTTTTTAAGTTTTCGCTATAGCCATATAAGGCAAAATAGCCCCGCCCCCTGGCGGCCATGTTTTTTGACTAATCAACTTGGCTTGTAGGAATCTGATAGAGGGTCACCCAAGGAACATTTCTACAAAATTATTTGAAAATCAGCCTGACATTTTCGGAGTAGAAGATTTTCACTTTAGCCATATAAGGCAAAATAGCCCCGCCCTCTGGCGGCCATGTTTTTTGGCCAATCAACATGGCTTGAAGGAATCTGATAGAGGGTCTCCCAAGGAACATTTCTACAAAAAAAATTGAAAATTGGCCAAACACTTTCGGAGGAGAAGATTTTTTAAGTTTTCACTATAGCCATATAAGGCAAAATAACCCCACCCCCTGGCAGCCATAGTTTTCGACCAATCAACATGGCTTGAAGGAATCTGATAGAGGGTCTTCCAGGGAACATTTCCACAACATTATTTGACAATTGGCCAAACTCTTTTGAAGGAGAAGATTTTTTAAGTTTTCACTATAGCCATATAAGGCAAAATAGCCCCGCCCCGCCCCCTGGCGGCCATGTTTTTCAACTAATCAACTTGGCTTGTATGAATCTGATAGAGGGTCACCCAAGGAACATTTCTACAAAATTATTTGAAAATCAGCCTGAAACTTTCGGAGGAGAAGATTTTTTAAGTTTTAACTAAAGCCATATAAGGCAAAATAGCCCCGCCCCCTGGCGGCCATTGTTTTTGACCAATCAACATGGCTTGAAGGAATCTGATAGAGGGTCTTCCAAGGAACATTTCCACAAAATTATTTGACAATTGGCCAAACACTTTTGAAGGAGAAGATTTTTTAAGTTTTCACTATAGCCATATAAGGCAAAATAGCCCCGCCCCCTGGCGGCCATGTTTTTCAACTAATCAACTTGGCTTGTAGGAATCTGATAGAGGGTCACCCAAGGAACATTTCTACAAAATTATTTGAAAATCAGCCTGACATTTTCGGAGTAGCAGATTTTCACTTTAGCCATATAAGGCAAAATAGCCCCGCCCTCTGGCGGCCATGTTTTTTGGCCAATCAACATGGCTTGAAGGAATCTGATAGAGGGTCTCCCAAGGAACATTTCTACAAAAAAAATTGAAAATTGGCCAAACACTTTCGGAGGAGAAGATTTTTTAAGTTTTCACTATAGCCATATAAGGCAAAATAACCCCGCCCCCTGGCAGCCATAGTTTTCGACCAATCAACATGGCTTGAAGGAATCTGATAGAGGGTCTTCCAGGGAACATTTCCACAACATTATTTGACAATAATGAATTGGCCAAACTCTTTTGAAGGAGAAGATTTTTTAAGTTTTCACTATAGCCATATAAGGCAAAATAGCCCCGCCCCGCCCCCTGGCGGCCATGTTTTTCAACTAATCAACTTGGCTTGTATGAATCTGATAGAGGGTCACCCAAGGAACATTTCTACAAAATTATTTGAAAATTGGCTTAACATTTTCAGAGTAGAAGATTTTTTTAAGTTTTCACTTTAGCCATATAAGGCAAAATAGCCCCGCCCTCTGGCGGCCATGTTTTTCGACCAATCAACATGGCTTGAAGGAATCTGATAGAGGGTCTCCCAAGGAACATTTCTACAAAAAAAATTGAAAATTGGCCAAACACTTTTGGAGGAGAAGATTTTTTAAGTTTTCACTATAGCCATATAAGGCAAAATAACCCCGACCCCTGGCAGCCATGTTTTTCGACCAATCAACATTTCTTGAAGGAATCTGATAGAGGGTCACCCAAGGAATATTTCTACAAAATTATTTGAAAATCGGCCCGACACTTTCGGAGAAGAAGATTTTTTAAGTTTTCACTATTTTTTTCTTTTGGTTGCCATGGAAACCAGAATTCTGGATGGATAAAAAAAAATTGAAGGAATTTAGGAAAGGACATTGAGAGGATGCTTCCTATGAAGTTTCAACCAAATTGGCCAAGTGGTTAGGGAGGAGAAGTCGTTTAAAGGAAAAGTTAACGCATGCACGCACGACGGACAATTCGCCATGACATTTATAAGCTCGTCAGTGGAGCTAAAAATCAGCGCGCAAATCCTGAATACAGAATACTTACCATGTTTTATAGCTGTAAAATAAGTAATATATAATTGCCCTATGATAATAGTGCATTCAAATGATATGACACTTCTTAAAAATGGAAAAAACATCTGCTTTACGAGTTTTTACTCAGCCCTATATCTCGCTAATAATTCCATTAACTCTAATGCAATTTGGTACATAAATTGCTTTGATAACCTTCATTTAACTTGGCCCCAGTCACTGCGTTACGGTCATGGTCGAGTGATCTTAGGCAAGGCACATTTCCTAGCCTGGTTTATTTACCCAGGGATCATGAATAAGAGAACTTTTGCAGTGATATAACTGAAATAATGTTGAAATGGCAAAAAAAAAAACTTAAATTCCCCTAAGCACCAGCAATGCTGAAAAAAGTAAATGATTTTATCAATTGCTCACCAAATGCAATGTCCTATTCTCATCAGGTTCTGTCACTTCAAGACACCAAGTTGAAACTATTTTGTCAATAAGGCCATTTTTGTTCAAAACCAGCTTTGTAAAATTCAGCCCTTCATCTGGCATAAATTTCATTATCTAGAAAGAAACATTATACAAATAATAATGAAAGCTCATAATACAATGTTACTGACTTAGAACTGTCTTGGTTACAAAAGATATATGCTAAAAACAATAGATGTATGATAATTAACCCTTAACCCTTTCCCTCATGCAGAGGCCTCTGCAGCAAACGACTTTTGAAAATGAAAAATTTCTCCTTTTGCCACAATGTTTTCAGCTTTAAATATTCAATAGAAAAATACCAACATTGAAAAAGATTTATTTAAATTTTCCCTAATTTTCTTTTTAAATTGACTCATATATTTGTTAATAAATTTAACATTGTGTTTATAACAACTTACTGGGGTTGGAAATGATTTTGGGGTTTAATGTTGTTATCAACAATTTTTCAGTCATATCAACATGGCCAGTTCACCTACACATGTGTTTCTTGGCTTTCTCATATCAGAACTCCATAACTCTTTTGAAGCAACAGGTTGCTTTTCCATATAGACCGAGATCATTAGTTGAAGACAAATGATGCATGTCACATTGACTTTTGTAAAATGTCAGAAAGAATGTTGGCCAAGCTAGGGTTCAAACTCAGAACCCCTGCATTGCTAGCCTGCATAGCTACCGGGGCTCAGCTGTGTTTCAAATGAAAGCACTGAAAGAAAGTTTGATAGGTAGCCAGGCCATTTCAATGACTTTTGTTGGTGGCTGATAAAAATGACTTTTGTAACGTTAAAGTAAATGAAGCAATATTCAACGTCAATAAGTTCTCCTTTTTACCATTATATTTTCAACTTTATTCAAAAATAATCATTCACTTACAGAGATTTTCCATATATTTGCGTCCATATTTTTTTAGCTGCAATTTTTGTTGTAATTGTGGAAAAGGTTTTAATTTTATAATGTGGTAAATGCACATGATTAATGACAGAAGACCAAGCAATCTATTTGAGATATAAGGAGGGGGATTGTGCTTATTCTCACACACTGTTTTGAATATTCCCCTCTAAATGTATATGGAAGGGGGATTTTTTTTACAAAGACAAAGAAGAAAAAATGCTTCAATTTGTTAATAAAATCAATTTCCAAATATAATTCCCCCCTTGTTTTCCAATCCTTGATTGGACACTGAGCCCAAATAAAAGAATCTAGCAACTTATTTATTTTATTTGACCCCTTTACGACATCTAGACACTTTCTGATGCGACTGCAGCAGATGATTTTGAAAACATTGTGGCAAAAAGAGGAATTGCTCATAATGAGCAATTTATCCTTTTGCCACATTATTTTCAACTCTTTTAAATTATCATAGCCTCAGGTTTACCATATTCTTAACCAGAATGATGTTTTCTAAGCCGTCTGCTGCGGATTAGTCATTATGTGGGAAAGGGTTAAAAGTGTTAGGTAGAAACTGAAAACTGAAAGAATTATATTATTGATAAAGGAGCAATCTCTTCTTTTTGTAAGGGTTTGCTTCTTTTGCTGCAATGTTTTTAACAGACAAAATTATGAACAGGACAGAAATTCAAACACAGCTAGGACTTCCTGTTTCAAACAGCACGTACTGCAACCAAGACTTAGTGTAAACAAGACATTTCACAACACAAGTAGATTTTTGTCAAACATCATTAACATAAATTTATAGAGCCTTGAAAGCATTGAGTTTTGTTAAATACAATACTGTTACTGTATGTCTGAACTGATTATATAACCGATGTCAAATCGTTGAGGCAAAGCGATTGTAACAGATAATCCATTGGTAAAACTGGTATTGATTGCCCATCAATAGAATTTAGGTGATTTTATTATTGGTAAATAAAATAAACATGCGAGTCTTTGGAAACTGAATAGAACATGCTCACTGTCAAACACCTTCTCCAGATGAACAATTTGAAGCTTGAGAAGTTCAGTCCCTGCAGTCTTGTTGCAGTGTAAAAGGCTTGCACCTTCCTTATGACGCTGGATGATTATTTTGGCAGTAAATTTAAATACAGGCATGCTGACGAGAACCTAAAGCACCAAGTAAATGGTCAGGTTAAGCTTTAGATTGACTGATTGAGATTTAACGCCGTTTGCCAAATAATTTCAGTTATCACAGGGGTAAGTTGACCTCTCCATGTATTTCCTAACCTTTTCACACCAATCTTTCCAAATAACTGACTGCTTTTCCACATAAACTGTCAGTCTACTGGTGGAAGAAGGATGACGCTTGTAGCATTGACTTTGATCAAAGGCAGGCAAAAATACTGGTCAAGCTTGGCTTCGAGGTCACTACAGCCTACTGGAATCAGTCAACTTCGTATTCATTTAAAATCAACTGTATATAATATTTTTGCATGCCCTATTCCCATCTATCTTTGTGCTTCTTATTCGCATTCTCGGCTTTAAAATCAGGAAAAAAGTCAGGACCAGAACAAAGAAAATGATCAACTATGAGATAAATATCTTACCTTTGATTTTTAAAATATCCAGAGATTCATAAACACTTCCCAAACTCTCCAAATATTTTGTTGACTACTGTACAAAACAGTGAAAAGTGTAGTCGCCATTTTCCTATGAAATGTGCTTTTTTTCAATTTGGGCCAGGTCGCTTATATCCTAGCTAAAAATAAATGCAATGAATAATACGTCACACATGATCATGTGACTGTCTCAGTGAAGAAATGGGGGAAAAGTGAATAGTTAATCTTTCAAAGGAATCAGACAATTAAATGTTAATTTTGAAACAAGTATTTGTGATAACACGATATTTGTAGAACTGTTTATACACAAAATATCATTGCATGAATACATGTATCAAAATAATTGCAAGTTTATGTCTAAATATCTGTTTTTGCCCAATATTGTGTTGCAACATTGACTTTCTTCATAATGTTTATTTTCTGGCTCATGTTTTTATAGAAAAATAATTTTGATCATAATTTTGCTGCCAGATTGCAGACGATGTAAGTTATATTTGAACCACAACATACTCGCCTATTGAAGACTTGATTGTTTTTAGTCCTACATTAAAAGACATCACATTATATGCGCTCATTTTGTTTATATTCTGCAGAATAAGGTTGCCAAATAAATGACAGATGATAAAATGAGCAAGCCAAAGTCTAAATTATTTGGACTAGATTTTGTGTTTATGCTGCTTTCAACAAATTTCCAGTTAAATATCACGGAGTTGCCTGGGTTAGGTACCAGTACATCTTGTACATTTATCCAGAGACCTAAATATAATCATTTGTAATGCTAAGCGTCAAGGAGGGCAGCCATTACCATGTTTAAAGTCAAGACTATTGAAAGAAGCAGGCTTGTTTGATAGTCCTTCAAAGAAAGAAGTCGCATATGTTTTTTTTCATTTTTTATTATCCAGCATATGCCTGCCATATAAATAACAGATGATAAAACGAGCAAGCGAAAGTCTAAATTATCAAGATTTCCGAATCATGGAATGACTGCATGAATTAGAATAGTGGCAGTTGAATGCACTTTAAATTGCTCTAAATTCAATTATGTTTGGATGATTAGGAAATTCATCACATGAATATTCGTTTAATGTGTGCTAAAATAATATATTAATAATATAATAAATAAAAGTCGGTCCATACCTTTTAAGCTTTACGTTGAAACGGCCGCCATCTTGGACAAGTATAAAACCACCGTTATTTCAAATTCGAATTCTAGACGTTGCGTCAGAAATGAAGATCTACGTTCTCGGTTTGGCATAGAGTGAAAATATGCGAATTCTTTATTTATCGACAAAAAAGAATGAATTTATCAGGATTTATTCAAATGAAATAAATTAAGTTGATAATGTTACAAAAGTAGTTATATATAGTCATTTTTATGAAATAAATCCAATTTAAGGTGGTCTCCTTAATGCCTATTTTTATACCTATTGAAATATACAGTACTCATTTTATAAAGTCATTTTTCTTATCACAATAGTATGTGATGTAGAAATTTAATGTTAGTAACTTAGAAAATCGTTAATGTGCTTCACATTGAAAGTAATTTTGAAATGTGAAATTTATCTGTTGTTTGATTTTTGTCCTTGTAAAATATTAAGGAGACCGGGTTTGGTCTCCTTAATCCACCGGTCTCCTTAATGCCTATTTTTAGATACGCATGGTCTCCTTAATGCATATTCCATATATATATATATATATATATATATATAATGAAACAGCCAGACTGGTACAGGGGTTATCATGTGCGATTAGCACTGGTAAGTTCGATTCCCGATCAAGGCAGGTCTTTATTTATAAGACGTTGCTCACGGTATTACTCCCTATTGCACCATTGTGTCACTGAAGCTTTTAGCTCACCTGAGCACAAAGTGCTCACTGTCAGCTATTATGATCACATTTTGTCCGACGTCAACAATTGCCTCGTGAACACTGTACAGGCAACATTTTCCAACCAATCATTTTTTGCTTGCTTCAACAGCTTGAAACTTGGTCAGAATGTTCGTCCGAGCTCACAGTACTAATGAATTGATGAAGTATTATCAATGATGCACGACATATTTCTCACTGTTTCGCAGAAGCCTTCGTTAGATTTGATATGCCGTGTATATGTTAAAATTGCATAAACAAATAACTGCTAAAATCCTTTGTAAACCAGTAGGTGTGCTAAACTGGAAATACCCAGGTATCAGATGCGCGTACTTAAGAGAAGTAATCTGTGTCAAATTTAAGTATTTCGTTCAACACCTGCATCATTCAATACGGGTAGACGAACATAAAAAGTGCTATTGTAAAATGTTTTTGTTAAACATTTGTGATCCGTAAATCAATGTCAAAATGTAATACGTGATCTGCAGTTGGCCCCTTGCTATCAGCACTTTCGGTGCTTTGATTCTTACTCTGCTCCGGTCAGGAGTGTTGACATGAGAGAGGATCAGATGGAATAGTTGATACAGAATTACTCAGGATTTCATAATATAAACCATAATAACTTTTGCTAGAAACACACAACACCAAGAGAAAAAGCACTTTTCACCAGAAGCGTCGCGAAAACCATATAGGTTTTTGGTGACATAAACATATAAATATCCAGTAATTAATAATTACAATGAATATGTAACAAGTCTTCATAAAAGCAGAATACTTGTGAGATTGTAATGATTGTAATGTAGTAGATATGACTGATCTATATATGACAGATTATTACAGCAATCGTGAAAGTATGACAAACATATGATGACAAAAATAATGAAGATTGAAAATAGTAAGTTCGCCTAAACTACTCCATACACATATTATCTTTTGAATTATAACAAACGAGTATGATAATCCTGAAATTCGAACTCGTTCATAAAGAATATGATGAATTGCAACAGTATGCTTCCCCCCACCTCCTAAGCAAATAAATTGAATGAAAGTACGTGGGGTGACCGATTGAACAATCGTGTGCTATTTGTGAAATGTAAATCGTGTGATATTTGTGAAATGTAAATTGTGGAGTTGGCTCTTTAGCCATATAAGGCAAAACGTCCATCTTATGACGGCTATACAGGTACTACCAAGATGCATTTTAGAAATTACATAAGTATATATTTTCTTTTCGATTTGTTATAAAGAGAACTGGCAAAATATAATGTTTTCGCATGCACCAACGTGAGGTTTATGAATCTGGCTGAGAGTAATCCTAGGAACCATTCCTGTAAGTTATGTTTTCAACCAGTCCGGTGGTTTTTAAATTTGCTTTTTACCCATGACACTCAAAAAGGACATACACGTTGCGGACACGAGTTTTTTTTTCAACAACCAACTTGCGGGAATCGGGTACGTGGTCATCTTAGGTATATTATTTCTGAATTCGCCTAATTACCTCTAGTGATTTAATTTTAAATGTTTTACCCTTTACCCCTACGTCATTGAGTGTTTTTCTATTATATGTTAAAAAAATCTGCATATATACAGCTGGGCAACATGTTAGCACTATATAGTTGTCTCTCATTTGTTTACTAAAGTTAGACTACAGACATTGGACAACTGAAATGTTTTAACGCTGATTTGTTTAATCAATCTTTTGACACATAAACTGATGGTCCAAAGACTATCATCAGTTCTATCATCATTTTTCAAAAACCTGTCATTTTTCTCATATTAATTAAGAAAGATAAATGTATTGTAATAATGTCTAAAAACAAAGTGAATGTAACATTCCATCAGCGAAACATGTTATGTGAGAATGTCCATGTTTTTCTCGGGTGTCGGAACCACAACCCTTGATTACGTCATCCAAACGCCTGTATATTGAATTGAATTCAATTCAATATATTTTATTTGCATATAACAAATACATGTTGTCGCCAAAATTTACAATACCTTTGGCGGTTTATAGTACAATTCATATTTATTACAATTTTACATAAGAAAAAAGCATGATCAAATTAAGTTTCACTATCTCTTTTAAGATTCGCTAAGTAAATATATTTGGACAATTTGCATAAAATAGATCATTGCTCTGATTTCATTAACATTTGAAATTTATTTACATTTGGCCAGTTGTAATAATACCTAGGAAGACACTCTATTCTTAGATCCCTGTACATAGGGCATACCACAATACATGATATTCATTTTCTATCATATTTAAATTGTTGCATTTTCTATTTCCTCTTTCAATATTTTTAAATCGTCCTTCCTCAATTAAAGGTTTTTGAGAAGAACATCTAAATCTTGTCAGAGATATTCTGTGTTTGATATTACTGACACAATCTTAATATTTTTCTTTTGCAAACTTATTCTTAATTAATCTGTAGGTTTGAAGAGGTCAACTAATGAATTTAGCGTTCGGAAACTTTATTCCATTCCACGCGTAAAAATTCCTCCGATTCGTGTGTAGAACGTACGGGAGTGAACCTAAACAGAATCCTGGGTCTGAAATCGACCCCAGAAGTGCTCTATTCACTGTTTGATAAATAGTTAAGAACGATGACGTGTGACTGTTTGAAATAAAACATCACAGGTCAGAATTATAAATGTTCAACCTGTCAATGTATTAATTCTTTACATATGTCATTTCATGAGTGTTCCTGCATTCGTACAGACGTCATTATATTGTATATTGTCATTTTAAATCATTTAAAAACCAGTCATTAACATTAGTTAACCTGTTTTCAGCCTAAAGACATTGTAATTTATGTGTAAATTCGGTGCTTCTAAAACTCCCATTTAATATTATATCAAAGGTTATCCTTAAGATGTCTAAAACAGTTATCACTATGCACATAATATAGTTGAAGATGTCAACAATTCATTCGCGTATTTTGTGAAAGCATTGCCTAAATTCAACTGATTCCTAAAGGTCGCTTAGAATATGCCCTCAAATGCTAATCTTGCTCAGAAAGTACTTGTATATTTGCTGATTTGACTTATTGCTGTTTCGTTTGGGCACCTTTATATCTGGTTGGATCAGGCGAAAGGAATGTCCGATCCTGACATTCTGATTTTCGAAATTATTTGTTCAATCGACTGGTTGTCGTAGAATCGCTGAACAGCCATTTGAAACTAACATAAACATCATTTCTATGTAATATTATTTGTGAAATATATTTGTGATCATTTTCCTATGCCGTAAGCCTGTTTACGCCGTATTACTATATAGTGCATGATTTTTATTATATGATATTCTACAAGTATCTGATTAGTCCACTGCAATCCTGAACTTGACCATCTTAGTACAATTAACTCCTGCAACTGAAAAGTTAATACTTCTGAGTTGTGTTCATGCAGGGAAAGCGCTCTTTACAATATGCAATTGAATCAAATAGTGCTTAAATTTTGCCGGAGCATATAATAAACCGAGATACACGATTAAATATCTTTATACAGTTTATATGTTTTAAGTCCAATGGCAAATGCATATTTACATGAAATTGCTATTTAACTGTCGGGACTGTCTGCTTTAAAGCAAATTATGCAAGATGCAGGATATAAATAAATATTCCACAGACATGCAAATATATACGATATACCAATATAAATCGACAATATTCAAACGAAAATGCCTTTTGTCATAGTTATTTTATTTTTTTTACAATATAGTTTTCTATTTTTGCAACTCTTTTATTGTAATATTTTAAGTGCTTTTAATAGACAACAATTTATTTTTAGTATCTTTTTCACACAGCCAATGTTAAGAAGTTAGAGAAGTAGGTACATTAAAATCTCAAACTTGTGTCATTCGAAATTGTAAAATTAATTAAAATATGTTGATAAATGGAGCTGTAAGAACGGTGTTGAGGCAACTTGACGTTGTTGGCATAGCAGTGCTATCACAATCCAAGCCTGAAAATGGCCTATCGTTTTCAGTTTGAAAAAGTGGAGGGAATAAAATATATATGACAGAAAAAGAGCAAAAATGATTCTAGATGCAGTAAAAATGAGTCAACACCGCCTTCAACTGCCTCATATAAGAAGTCAAAAGAAACACTCTAGCAAAATGCAATAGACAACAATCTTGATCGAGCTTTACATCATAGTGTTTGTTTGTACGGAAGTTTCAGTTATATCACGGCGCTTCCTTGGTAAGTAACCATTGCTATTGGTCCATTTATCCAGTCGGAAAGGGCTAACCTCACAATGCTGACCACTAAGAAGGGAAAGTAATTTCTGCGATATTTCTTTTGGAATAATCACATCACGATAGTAACAGTGTGAACTAATTCGTAAAACACACAGAAAAAGAAGAGGCAACTAACTATAAAATGAAAATAGATGAGAACAGTGCACAATTTGAAGAAATCGGTAATGACAATAAAACAGAAAGAACAGGTGTGGATGATGGACTAAATAGTTCTGCAGATAAAGAATAGTGTGACAAAACACATGGATAGAGTAGAAAAACGTGTGAAACAAAGCTTAAATGTTGCAAAAGTAAAAGTAAGAATTTATTAAAATCTATTTTTGAACGGTTGAGTTTTAACACAGTTTTCAATTTTATGTCAGCTACATCACGAATCGGTTCGCCTTTCTCGCACCATGAATCCACAAAGAAATCCCAGGTATTTGACTTCCTTTCCACCAATTTATTTAGCATATTGGTAGTAAACGACTGACGCAAGTCACAATAACTTGTCAATCACCTAAAAGTATGAAAGGTCCCTGAATTGATAGCTCTCATCTTCACCGACTGAGCTATATCGGCTAAACAATACAATTAATGAACTGAATAAACAAGTTTAGAGGATAAAAACAGCTAATATCAAGCGCAAATATATCAGAGACCACAGTAATAGAGAAGAAACTTGTGATGATATGAATTGACCATAATCAGTTGAATATATGACCCGTGCTAACATGAAGAGTATTGACAACACTATTCAAGATAGGAATACGATTGACAAAGATGAGTACGTATAAAATAATGTTTGTTATACAGACACACCATATTCTGGATGTGTAGCAGATGTAGATTGATTGTTTAGTGCTTTACGCCGCCGTCAGCATATGTTCAGTTATATCACGGCATTTCCTGAGTAAGTTACCAGTACTACTGGTCCATATATCCTGACACCAGCCAGTCAGTGAGTCGTAATGCTAACCCCGCATCCCTAAGTGCCAAAATGAGCAGCCATTACTACCCTTTTATAAAAACTTGGTATGATTTGATGTAGACGATGTAGAGGGCATGGATGTAAAATTGAGTGATTGCACCAGCTGGAATAAAAATCAGAAACATTTATTTCAGTGGCCAAGGGTGGTTACCGATATAATATGGTATGACTATGGAGACCTAATATGGTATGACTATGAAGACATAATATGGTATGACTATGGAGACCTAATATGGTATGACTATGGAGACATAATATGGTATGACTATGAAGACATAATATGGTATGACTATGAAGACCTAATATGGTATGACTATGGAGACATAATATGGTATGACTATGAAGACATAATATGGTATGACTATGGCGACATAATATGGTATGACTATGGATACATAATATGGTATGACTATGAAGACATAATATGGTATGACTATGGCGACATAATATGGTATGACTATGGATACATAATATGATATGACTATGAAGACCTAATATGGTATAACTATGGAGACATAATATGGTATGACTATGAAGACATAATATGGTATGACTATGGCGACATAATATGGTATGACTATGGATACATAATATGATATGACTATGAAGACATAATATGGTATGACTATGGAGACCTAATATGGTATGACTATGAATACATAATATGGTATGACTATGAAGACATAATATATGGTATGACTATGAAGACCTAATATGGTAAGACTATGAAGACATAATATGGTATGACTATGAATACATAATATGGTATGACTATGAAGACATAATATTATATAATATGGTATGACTATGGAGACCTAATATGGTATGACTATGAATACATAATATGGTATGACTATGAAGACATAATATATGGTATGACTATGAAGACCTAATATGGTAAGACTATGAAGACATAATATGGTATGATTATGAATACATAATATGGTATGACTATGAAGACATAATATGGTATGACTATGAAGACATAATATGGTATGACTATGGTATGACTATGAAGACATAATATTGTATGACTATGAAGACATAATATGGTATGACTATGAAGACATAATATGGTATGACTATGAACACATAATATTATATGACTATGGCGACATAATATGGTATGACTATGAAGACATAATATTGTATGACTATGAAGACCTACTATGGTATGACTATGAAGATATCATATGGTATGACTATGAAGACATCATATGGTATGACTATAAAAACCTAATATGGTATGACTATGAAGACATAATATATGGTATGACTATGAAGACATGATATGGTAAGACTATGAAGACAGAATATATGGTATGACTATGAATACCTAATATGGTATGACTATGAAGACATAATATTGTATGACTATGAAGACATAACATTGTATGACTATGAAGACCTAATATGGTATGACTATGGTATGACTATGAAGACATAATATTGTATGACTATGAAGACCCTACTATGGTATGACTATGAAGACCTAATATGGTATGACTATGAAGACATAATATGGTATGACTATGAATACATAATATGATATGACTATGAAGACATAATATGGTATGACTATGGAGACCTAATATGGTATGACTATGAATACATAATATGGTATGACTATGAAGACATAATATATGGTATGACTATGAAGACCTAATATGGTAAGACTATGAATACATAATATGGTATGACTATGAAGACATAATATTATATGACTATGAAGACCTAATATGGTATGACTATGGTATGACTATGAAGACATAATATGGTATGACTATGAAGACATAATATGGTATGACTATGAAGACATAATATTGTATGACTATGAAGACATAATATTGTATGACTATGAAGACATAATATGGTATGACTATGAAGACATCATATGGTATGACTATGAAGACATAATATGGTATGACTATGAAGACATAATATTGTATGACTATGAAGACATAATATGGTATGACTATGAAGACATAATATGGTATGACTATGAACACATAATATTATATGACTATGGCGACATAATATGGTATGACTATGAAGACATAATATTGTATGACTATGAAGACCTACTATGGTATGACTATGAAGATATCATATGGTATGACTATGAAGACATCATATGGTATGACTATAAAAACCTAATATGGTATGACTATGAAGACATAATATATGGTATGACTATGAAGACATGATATGGTAAGACTATGAAGACAGAATATATGGTATGACTATGAATACATAATATGGTATGACTATGAAGACATAATATTGTATGACTATGAAGACAAAACATTGTATGACTATGAAGACCTAATATGGTATGACTATGGTATGACTACGAAGACATAATATTGTATGACTATGAAGACCCTACTATGGTATGACTATGAATACCTAATATGGTATGACTATGAAGACATAATATGGTATGACTATGAAGACATAATATGGTATGACTATGAAGACATAATATGTATGCATCAGAACATAACCAGTACAGATTCACCGCTTCACGTTGATGAAAGTGCTTTAAAATAAGTATTTTGATAATTATAACGGATTACATCACCAGTTAATGGTAATGATCAATTATTATTGGACAATGTTTATATACTTCATCTCCGTTTCATTGCAGTTAACTTATGTCTATGATCATTTTTGTTAACGTTTACCAACATTCAACAGATAAGCTTAAGACAATTTTGAAAACATCTGCATTTTTTCATCTTTTACTGCAATGTTTTCAAATTTCGTCTGCTGCAGATGTATCGAAATCGATAACGTGCTGCTAAGGTTACATTTTTACTTGGGCCATTGTAGTTCATATGACAAAGGGTAAACCATAGCTTAGGCTCATAATTGTTTCAAGCACACCATGACCAATTATACGAGTTTCGTGACAATCGAAAGGGTATGGTTTTAAAGTCTGGTTTATTATTTTGCATTACTTGAGCATAAATATAGTGGGGTTATCCTTCCATTTTTAATCTAGACGCGCGTAGTGTCCTATGTGACAAAATGATCCGGTGGGTATCATTATCTTGAAATCAACTACTCACATTCTTATATTTGCATTAGTGCTCAATATTCATTTCTTTTACCAATGTTTAACTTATTTGTATCATGCTTAAATTTAAAAATGTTCATTTTTAACATTCATAGTTGTTAATGTTTTTGCATAAGCGCCCAAAAGGACCTTTGATGTCGACGGGTCTTAAAACCCTATACAATCATTCATTCTTATTGCAATGACAATGTTACGATCGCCTATAAATGCGGTTATCATAAGAATTGCTATAAGATACAACAGGAATTTTAAACATGCGTTGTGTAACAAATGTGTACTTGACGTAACAGTCAAAGCAATATTGACTTCAAAAATGTCTTTCAAATCAACCAAAAAAGTATTACTTTTATTTGTTTAACTTGTTAGAAAATCGGCATTATATCATTTGTTTGCATGCAAATAAAGAGATACAAACAACACAAAATGTATTTTTACTGCAAGTATACGTGTTTGTGCCTTTGCCATAATACACACACATCCTTAACGTACATCAATATTCCGTAAAACGCAATTCTTCATTATTATCAAAGTATGCCCAAATGTTATATTGGCTGACACGCACGAAGTGATATCTGATACGTTGCTAATAATTCAAAACGGCAGTATTTAATCCATGTAAATGCATGTAAATTATGAATCACAAAAGGATAAGTTTACAAAGGAATATTTAGTAAACTCATAACCGACCTTAAATATAATCATTGGTGATGGTTCAAATTCATTTTTTTTTCTAGCTTTAGAATAGTCCACTCTGCTACATATAAAGTCCTTCAAACAAGCACGTCATTGGCGCTCAGGGTTGCGGGGTTAGCATTACGACTGACTGGCTGTTGCCAGGATAAATGGACCAGTAGGACTGGTACCTTAACCAGGAAAATCCGTGATATAACTGAAATATTGTTGAAAGCGGCGGAAAACACCAAACAATCACATTAATCAAGATCTATCGGCTGACGAAGTGTTGAAACTCCTACCCTGAACAGATCAGTAGATTAGGGACAGTTTTATGTTCTATGCTGTACGAATGATCTACATGTTGGTTTAATGATGTCCTAACTTGCGTATTTTCAGACAGATGACTAGATAAGGTGAAGTAAACTGGTATTGTCCTCGCAATATTCCTCTTATTACTCAGCCAAACACTATGATGTGGGTACTTAAAAGAATCTCGTCTCACTGAAATAATCATTTTGAATACCCATATAACAGGCAGTGTACATTGTTCTAGCATCACATACAGCTGATCTCTCAAAGAATATGCAAACTATTCAAATACCGTGGTCAATATCATTAAAAGCAAGTTAGCCTGGTGTTCGTGATATGTTTAAGACACACTTGGATTTAGTCTCTCTGAAAAGAATATAAAAGTTGGTGTCAAAGAGCCTGACTAGACGTAGCCGAAAGTAATACGGCTTATTTGTCTCAGACCTTTTAGATAATTGGTCATCACATAAATAACGTCCTCGGGCTTTCCACGTGGAATTACCATCTTTATTAACGTTTTTTGTTTTTATATCGAATATATTTCGAAGGCTAAAATCAATATGTATGAACATTCGGACAAGAGTAGTTGTAGTACATGTACAAGCAACTGTAGGACAGATATATAAACAGACATAGTTATTCTATTATCATTCTGTAACATTCAATTAGCGAATAATCAAATGTTATTTTAAAATTCCTCAAAAGCCGTGTTATTTAAACTGTCTGCTGACGTCATATTTACAGCTGAATTGAAGGTCACCTCTAAATATAGAGTGTGTTGCTAGTTCTAGACATGAGCCAGTGCATGAGAAAACGTACAAGGTGGCATTTATGAACCGTGTAGATTTCAGGTAATCTTGTCCACCTGCTCAGTGTTATCAGATTCTTCACAAATGTATAGAACAACCGTTTGTAAGTAATATGTGAAAAGTTTATATTTTAATCAGACTGCGTGGGTACACAGGCTGATCTGGATTTAGTCTCTGTTCACAAAGGCAAACTTGAAATGTTTCTATGCACGGGTTCATATAGAGTATGTCAAGCTATTCGGTGTCTGCCGACGTCACAATTACATCCAATTTGAAAGTCATGGTTAGGTATTTGTACGTGCAGAGAGATGGAAAACGTTTTTCATCAAAAGGTGTATAAAGTTTGTCGCTAATTATAAACTTAATATCTATTAGCAAATGTGCATCCTAATAAACGGAATATGTGAAGAACCTATATATATATAAATGGAATCGGGTAAACTCTTAACAAGTGTGAGTGGTTAGTGTCGGGGTTTTGGAACCGGGCGTCCCGTGTTTGATCACCACTCTCAGCACGACGGTCATGGTGGAGTGCACTTGGACAAGGCACATTTCCTAGCTTAGTACTAATTTGTTTACCCAGGGAACATGATTAAGTGAACTGTCGCCGTTATATAACTGAAATAATGTTGAAAACGGCAAATCCAAATTTAACAAACTTAACAAAGCTATGTATTTTATACATAATTTAAACACTTTGAATATTTCAAACATTATAAATACAGATATTTTACATTATACATGTTTGGTAGAACCTATCTCTGTCGTCACAAACTAAGTAATGTGTATGTTGTAGTCATTACAGTATCAGTTACAGAGAACAATGTACTTGGAAGCCATGAAGACCTTAACCCTTTCCCACATAAAGACGCTTTCTGACGCCTTTGCTGCAGACGACTTTTGAAAACACCGTGACAAAAGGAGAAATTGCTCGAAACGAGCAATTTCTCCTTTTGCCACAATGTTTTCAACTCTATTGAATAGTTGAATGATCAGTTATTGAGATATTTCAGATATCTTTTTATGAATATATTTTCAAAGTCGTCTACTACAGAATTTTGTTATGTGGGAAAGGGTTATGACAGCAGTGCTATGTGAGAAAGGGTTATGACAGCAGTGTTATGTGGGAAAGGGTTATGACAGCATTGCTATGTGGGAAAGGGTTATGACAGCAGTGCTATGTGGGAAAGGGTTATGACAGCAGTGTTATGTGGGAAAGGGTTATGACAGCAGTGTTATGTGGGAAAGGGTTATGACAGCAGTGTTATGTGGGAAAGGGTTATGACAGCAGTTTTATGTAGGAAAGGGTTATGACAGCATTGCTATGTGGGAAAGGGTTATGACAGCAGTGCTATGTGAGAAAGGGTTATGACAGCAGTGTTATGTGGGAAAGGGTTATGACAGCATTGCTATGTGGGAAAGGGTTATGACAGCAGTGTTATGTGGGAAAGGGTTATGACAGCAGTGTTATGTGGGAAAGGGTTATGACAGCAGTGTTATGTGGGAAAGGGTTATGACAGCATTGCTATGTGGGAAAGGGTTATGACAGCAGTGTTATGTGGGAAAGGGTTATGACAGCAGTGTTATGTGGGAAAGGGTTATGACAGCAGTGCTATGTGGGAAAGGGTTATGACAGCAATGTTATGTGGGAAAGGGTTATGACAGCAGTGCTATGTGGGAAAGGGTTATGACAGCAGTGGTATGTGGGAAAGGGTTTTGACAGCAGTGTTATGTGGGAAAGGGTAATGACGACAGTGTTATGTGGGAAAGAGTTATGACAGCAGTGCTATGTGGGAAAGGGTTAAGACAGCAGTGTTATGTGGTAAAGCGTTATGACAGCAGTGTTATGTGGGAAAGGGTTATGACAGCAGTGTTATGTGGGAAAGAGTTATGACAGCAGTGTTATGTGGGAAAGGGTTATGACAGCAGTGTTATGTGGGAAAGGGTTTTGACAGCAGTGTTATGTGGGAAAGGGTTATGACAGCAATGCTATGTGGGAAAGGGTTATGACAGCAGTGCTATGTGGGAAAGGGTTATGACAGCAGTGCTATGTGGGAAAGGGTTATGACAGCAATGTTATGTGGTGAAGGGATTAGACGGCAGTGCTATGTAGGAAAGGGTTATGACAGCAGTGTTATGTGGGAAAGGGTTATGACAGCAGTGTTATGTCGGAAAGGGTTATGACAGCAGTGCTATGTGGGAAAGGTTTATGACAGCAATGTTATGTGGGAAAGGGTTATGACAGCATTGTTATGTTGGAAAGGGTTATGACAGCAGTGCTATGTGGGAAAGGGTTATGACAGCAGTGTTATGTGGGAAAGGGTTTTGACAGCAGTGTTATGTGGGAAAGGGTTATGACGACAGTGTTATGTGGGAAAGAGTTATGACGGCAGTGCTATGTGGGAAAGGGTTAAGACAGCAGTGTTATGTGGTAAAGCGTTATGACAGCAGTGTTATGTGGGAAAGGGTTATGACAGGTGTGTTATGTGGGAAAGAGTTATGACAGCAGTGTTATGTGGGAAAGGGTTATGACAGCAGTGTTATGTGGGAAAGGGTTTTGACAGCAGTGTTATGTGGGAAAGGGTTATGACAGCAGTGCTATGTGGGAAAGGGTTATGACAGCAGTGCTATGTGGGAAAGGGTTATGACAGCAGTGTTATGTGGGAAAGGGTTATGACAGCAGTGTTATGTGGGAAAGGGTTATGACAGCAGTGCTATGTGGGAAAGGGTTATGACAGCAGTGTTATGTGGGAAAGGGTTATGACAGCAGTGTTATGTGGGAAAGGGTTATGACAGCAGTGCTATGTGGGAAAGGGTTATGACAGCAGTGTTATGTGGGAAAGAGTTATGACAGCAGTGTTATGCGGGAAAGGGTTATGACAGCAGTGCTATGTGGGAAAGGGTTATGACAGCAGTGTTATGTGGGAAAGGGTTATGACAGCAGTGTTATGTGGGAAAGGGTTATGACAGCAATGTTATGTGGTGAAGGGATTTGACGGCAGTGCTATGTAGGAAAGGGTTATGACAGCAGTGCTATGTGGGAAAGGGTCATGACGGCAGTGCTATGTGGGAAAGGGTTATGACAGCAGTGTTATGTGGAAAAGGGTTATGACAGCAGTGCTATGTGGGAAAGCGTTTTGACAGCAGTGCTAAGTGGGAAAGGGTTATAACAGGATTGCTATGTGGGGAAAGGGTTATGACAGCAGTGTTATGTGGGAAGGGGTTATGACAGCAGTGTTATATGGGAAAGGGTTATGACAGCAGTGCTATGTGGGAAAGGGTTTTGACAGCAGTGCTATGTGGGAAAGGGTTATGACAGCAATGTTATGTGGTGAAGGGAATTGACGGCAGTGCTATGTAGGAAAGGGTTATGACAGCAGTGCTATGTGGGAAAGGGTTATGACAGCATTGCTATGTGGGAAAGGGTTATGACAGCAGTGTTATGTGGGAAAGCGTTATGACAGCAGTGCTATGTGGGAAAGGCAGTGCTATGTAGGAAAGGGTTATGAAGGCAGTGCTATGTGGGAAAGGGTTATGACGGCATTGCTATATGGGAAAGGGTTATGACAGCAGTGTTATGTGGGAAAGGGTTATGACAGCAGTGTTATGTGGGAAAGGGTTATGACAGCAATGTTATGTGGTGAAGGGATTTGACGGCAGTGCTATGTAGGAAAGGGTTATGACAGCAGTGCTATGTGGGAAAGGGTTATGACAGCAGTGTTATGTGGGAAAGCGTTATGACAGCAGTGCTATGTGGGAAAGGCAGTGCTATGTAGGAAAGGGTTATGACAGCAGTGTTATGTGGGAAAGGGTTATGACAGCAGTGTTATGTGGGAAAGGGTTATGACAGCAATGTTATGTGGTGAAGGGATTTGACGGCAGTGCTATGTAGGAAAGGGTTATGACAGCATTGCTATGTGGGAAAGGGTTATGACAGCAGTGTTATGTGGGAAAGCGTTATGACAGCAGTGCTATGTGGGAAAGGCAGTGCTATGTAGGAAAGGGTTATGAAGGCAGTGCTATGTGGGAAAGGGTTATGACAGCAGTGCTATGTGGGAAAGGGTTATGACAGCAGTGTTATGTGGGAAAGGGTTATGACAGCAGTGTTATGTGGGAAAGGGTTATGACAGCAATGTTATGTGGTGAAGGGATTTGACGGCAGTGCTATGTAGGAAAGGGTTATGACAGCAGTGCTATGTGGGAAAGGGTCATGACGGCAGTGCTATGTGGGAAAGGGTTATGACAGCAGTGTTATGTGGAAAAGGGTTATGACAGCAGTGCTATGTGGGAAAGCGTTTTGACAGCAGTGCTAAGTGGGAAAGGGTTATAACAGGATTGCTATGTGGGGAAAGGGTTATGACAGCAGTGTTATGTGGGAAGGGGTTATGACAGCAGTGTTATATGGGAAAGGGTTATGACAGCAGTGCTATGTGGGAAAGGGTTTTGACAGCAGTGCTATGTGGGAAAGGGTTATGACAGCAATGTTATGTGGTGAAGGGAATTGACGGCAGTGCTATGTAGGAAAGGGTTATGACAGCAGTGCTATGTGGGAAAGGGTTATGACAGCATTGCTATGTGGGAAAGGGTTATGACAGCAGTGTTATGTGGGAAAGCGTTATGACAGCAGTGCTATGTGGGAAAGGCAGTGCTATGTAGGAAAGGGTTATGAAGGCAGTGCTATGTGGGAAAGGGTTATGACGGCATTGCTATATGGGAAAGGGTTATGACGACAGTGCTATGTGGGAAAGGGTTATGACAGCAGTGTTATGTGGGAAAGGGTTATGACAGCAGTGTTATGTGTTACAGACCCATTACCTAGAGAAGAATAATGAGACTAATAGTTTCCCGAACATTCCCACAGGACCAACGCCCGTCATCATATGATAATGTATGGTTCCCAGTTTAAATGGACCATCGGTTTTTCTGACTTCGGCTAAAAAAAAACGTATGTACAGAAAAGCTTGCTTCGTTGGCTGAGTGGTAAGTCCATCAAATGTTCTAAAATTGAGGATTAAAGGAAAGAAAAGCTGTTAAATTAGAGGCACGTTCAATCTCCCATCATCCCATTAGTGTCGTTATCGTAAATAAGGAAGAGTTAAAACTATGCTGTTTTCGGAAATACAAATAAATGTCACGAGTTAAGTCGAAGGTCCAACAAAACATAATTATCCGCATTAAGTTACAAATATTGTCATGTGAGAGCGTAAAGTTATTTTGTATTTGTATATTTAAAGAGACTCTTTAAAAGTCATCTCATCATCAAATTGTAGGATTTGCATATTTCAGTCAAAAAGAATTTAGACCTTTGCACCTTTTCCCTTGGTAGATTTACTTTTTTTAGACGTCATGGTCTTCATGTTCTACTGAGTTCGAATGGGGATTCAATGAAGAATTACTGGACGACATTGGCCAGGTCCTTAGTGCAAGGATAAACATGTATGTTATAATGATATAGATATATCTTCATCAATGTCAAGTTATATTTGTAATTGATCACAATATGTATATGTTCTTAAAATAAATAAAATAGTAAATAATAATACATGTACTCTGAAAAAAGTTCTGGATCAGGTCACCGTTGTCAAGTATCAAATGACCAAGACTAACGAATCATCAATTGGGGGAGACCATGGGGAAAAGTACACGTTGAAATTTCAGAATAATGGAGGTGTAAATCTCCCCGTTCATCTGTTTATCAGCATGTACAAACAATTTAGAGCATACGTAAGTCATATGTGAACAGGCTGATCTGGATATGTATACACTGTTCACAAACGTCAACTACTATGAAAAGAGTTTTAGTTATACAACTTGATCTGTATCAATCGTAATTATTAAATATCAACCTATAACAGACGGTTTTGAATTTCACAAAGTCGGCTCTTCCATGTTGAAAATTGGACCATTCCATTGTTCTTCTAGTATTAGGGTTCCTAAGTGACACATATGCAGCTCGTCACGAGCTGTCTCTCCTGAATCTGCTATTTTTGCAAAAGCCTTTAATTGCCTTTGGCAACGAAAGGGTTTAAAACGAACCAGGTCTATAGATAGACATATTTCGTTTGAAACAATGTCTATTTTCCCACATAAAGTATAATGTTTCAATGAAACAATTCATATCATGTTTGCAAAACTGTTTTTGTTTTTAATAGACGATCAAAGTAGTAGGTTAATTAAGATTGTTGGTGTGTCATTTGGGAGACAATTCTGAGTAATGGAAAAAATTACATGTATCATCTTTCTCGTTTGATCAAGAAATATGGTGTAATTTTACTTTTATTTCAGGAGCTAAATGATTTTTTCGAGAAATCCATATATATCCCTTTACCTCATTCAACAACTGTGCAAAAAAACGTCTTTGAAAATATCTAGACAAAACTACGGAAACTCTTTATAAATGATAGTATTCTTTTTTACAATAATTGAAAATATTGTGGCAAAAATAGTAATGGCAATTGTGAGCAAATTCTTCTTCTGTCGAATCTGACTGAAAGTTTAATTGGATGAATGAAGATCTTCATCTGACTGCGCGAAGGTGAAGGCTGATTCGTGGTATCCTGGTCACCAATAGCCGAGACATACTCATTACTTTGACAGAATTATGATCGCTAAACACTGATTTAAAATTTTCTGAAACTTTCGCTTGTGATTATTTCAAAGTTTTTCTATTTCCAAATAGTCACACATATACATATATATCTATGTGTGTACACATTACACATCTTTAGAAAAAATAAAATATGAAAATGTAATAATAAATACAAGATCTGCTGTATTTTGTTGTTGTTCCGAAATGGAAAATGAATGTTTGGAACTGCGAACTTTATATAACGTTTGATGCCCTACGATTTGTGGAGCATGCCTCAATTAGTATTTCATTTTGTCCTATCATTAATCGGCAGTACATTACTGATAATACTGTTCATCAAACTATTTACATACTTTGTAACTATTGAGCATATACTTCCTGCTACGTTTGTCTTTATTTTAGAGCAACAGTTTTCTCCCGAGACATTTATTGAATAAGACATATTTACGAGCGACGCGTATAAATGAGAAGACTTCAATTACTAGACCGGACATTTTGTATTTCAGTGAAAAGAATTCATTTACCAACATCTCTATTTGGTTCTTACTATGGTCGGACATTTTTTAGTCCAGATAAAAGATTTAATTAGCCAGCAGCCTCGATAGTCTAGATCCACTGACCCATGATGAATTGCCAATCTATTTTCGAGTTTGCCAAACGCTAATGGTCTGGCATAAAGAGGTCAGGTTTGTACTCCTTGTCAGTAGTGGTGAATATAAGGGCAAACGTCACAGGACACCTGACATTAGGGACAAGTGCAGACCCAGATAAGCCTGCACTAATCAGAGAGAGGTTGTCCCTATAAATCCTTTCGCTGCCAAAGGCAATTAAAGGCTTTTTGCAACAATGCAGATTCACAAAAGAGAAATATGCATTGTTTGCCACTTAGACATGAACATTAAGCACATTTCTTAAAGGACGAAACATGGGATGGCCTAACTTCCAACATGGAAGAGTTGACTTTGTGAAATTCGGCAGTGAAAGAGTATGAATCGAACTCACGTCCTAGGTTTTAAAAATGATTCTCACAAAATGCATATGTACCCGATGTGACCTTTGTGCAAATATGTTCAATATTATGAGTTTCCAATCAAATTCGCGATTTATTCTATGTGATGGTATGTACAGTATAACGACACGCAGCTTATATTTAATGACAGTGAATATGTGTATGTCATAGAAATATGTCATAGCAATATGTCATAGCAAGATTTCATAGCAATATGTCATAGCAAGACTTCATAGAAATATGTCATAGCAATATGCCATAGCAATATGTCATAGCAATATGTCATATCAAGACTTCATAGAAATATGTCATAACAAAATGCCATAGCAATATACCATAGCAATATGCCATAGCAATATGTCATAGCAATATGTCATAGCAATATGTCATAGCAATATGTCATATCAAGACTTCACAGAAATATGTCATAGCAATATGCCATAGCAATATACCATAGCATTATTCCATAGCAATATGTCATAGCAATATGTCATAGCAATATGCCATAGCAATATGTCATATCAATATGTCATAACAATATGTCATAGCAATATATCATAGAAATATGCCATAGAAATATGCCATAGCAATATGTCATAGCAATATGACATAGCAACATGTCATAGCAATATGTTATAGCAACATGTCATAGCGATATGCCATAGCAACATGTCATAGCAATATGCCATAGCAACATGTCATAGCAATATGTCATAGCAATATGTCATAGCAATATGTCATAGCAATATGTCAAAGCAATATGTCATAGCAATATGTCATAGCAATATGTCGTAGGAATGTATTTTACACTCAAACTTCAAGATCGGGTATGATCTGTTGAGTAATAACAGCAAATAAACGAATATTTGAGTGGCGCTTTGCGAACAGAAATGTTAAGGCTTTTGCTACCAGTGCAACTCTAGATCAACACGCACATCCAAGCCAGTCGTTTAGTCATTTTTTAATATTTCTGGATACGTATTATGGCCACAAGAGAGATAATGTACATCGTCTGTTTGAATAACAGTTAATGTTGACAGCAGACTTATGTACTCCGCAGTCAAACCGTCTATGTCAACAGTTTAGTCAAAGACCGTCTGTTAGAATCCATTATTAAAATTTGCCTTTATTATTAATGCCGCCAAAACAAAGTAGTCAATATAAATGTAAATAAAATAAGGGGCACGTTATAGGAAAATGTTTAAAGGACATTACCGACTAGTTTATTATATAAGCCGTCCCGCGAAAAAAAAGACTTTATGGTATCGACCCTTATCAGCCTAAGTATGCCGCACAGGCTAACCCGGACACACACTGTTCGCCTCCTATGGGTTTTCTGTTTCAGGAATCATTACTCTATACCTCTATCCACCTGAGACGGAATGTGTCGGCCCGGATTAGGCTGCGTGGAGTCCATAATGTTGGTTTTCTCGCGGGACGGCTCATTTATTCCGATCAGCCTAATCACACATGCCGTCTGATCAGAATTAACAATATTCGTCTGAAACTGATAGAAAGAGACCACAAGGAAGTTGTGTGTGTATGCAGTCTGATCTGCATTTATCGGATTTGTAAATTGGTTTTCTTGTTCCGTAACTCTTACAAACTTTCATGTGTGACGCTTTTTAACATACACTAATGTACTGCAGGCGATTTCAAAACATAACAGAGCAAAAAACATAGAGATACATCCCTTAAAGTGAAAGTATAAATATTGAATTGAACTAAAAATATTGTGCCAATGAGAAATTGAAAAATACTTTATATTCGAATCAAGTAGTGAGGGGTAAACAGAAAGAAACCGTTGTGTAAAAAGGAGATATACTGAGCAATGTTCTGTTTTCCAGCAATCAAATAGGAGGTTGTGGACCGGTAGATTAGTCCAAATGCCGATGTTTAAGGTAAACGGGTTAGATGTTAATGCAAATAAATAGAATATCATACATCACCAGGAAATATATCTAATAACGAAAGGGTATCGTAGAAATAAGGAATAACTTATTGTCAGAAAATCCCGGCTGATACAGACGACTTTTGGTGATTATTAAGCAGACGACTTGGGAAAACAATATTGAAATAAGATAGAAAAATCACTCGGACAAAACGGGCGATATCCTTTATCCCACAACGCCGCAATCTCTGTGAAATCATTCCATAATATTACAATTTCCTTATACACAATATTTACAAACGAGACCAGCTTCTAGGACGTGATATCGGGGAGTGAGAAAACCATTTCCCTCATTCAAACGACTTTGAAAACCTAATTATAAACACTTTATTACCCCTCTGTAGCAAACAAAGTATGGAACATCTCTATTAATGAAAGTACTTGTAAGTATTAAAAAGAGATAAAAACAAAAGACTGTAGGAAAAGGAGTAATTTCTTTCAAAAGTCGTCTACTGCAGATGTGTCAAATTACGGCCTCACGTTGGAAAGGACTTAACCCATTACTTTACATGACTTTTCAAAGGTCGTCTGCTTTACAAATCATCAGACGAACAATTTCAACAATCTAGAAAACTTAAAGATTTATATTGATAAAGAGTTGAAAATATTGCAATAAAAGGTGAAATTGTTCGTTTTGTGCAATTTCACCTTTATTGTAATATTTTCAAACGTCATGCATGTTCAATGACAGGCGTCAAATGTCGTCTGTTTGAAGTTATGGTTTATACAAGACTCTAATTCACACTAATCAAATATTTCATTTAACATGATAGGTCCATCAGTATGTGCTTGTATAATATAACCAGCGTTATTATGTTAAACTAAAATATGTAATGTGCTTGTATAATATAACCAGCGTTATTATGTTCAACTAAAATACGTAATATGCTTATATAATATAACCAGCGTTATTATGTTCAACTAAAATACGTAATGTGCTTGTATAATATAACCAGCGTTATTATGTTAAACTAAAATATGTAATGTGCTTGTATAATATAACCAGCGTTATTATGTTCAACTAAAATATGTAATGTGCTTGTATAACATAACCAGCGTTATTATGTCCAACTAAAATATGAAATGTGCTTATATATAAAACCAGTGTTATTATGTTCAACTAAAATACGGAATGTGCTTATACATATAATATAACCAGCGTTATTATGTTCAACTAAAATACGTAATGGGCTAACTTTAAAGTTCAGTTAGTCGCCCGGGAAGATAGATAGCCCTTAACACATGGGCAGATAGATAGCCCTTAACACATGGGCAGATAGATAGCCCTTAACACATGGGCAGATAGATAGCCCTTAACACATGGGAAGATAGATAGCCCTTAACACATGGGCAGGTGAAATGACCGCCGTGGTATGAGTGAAACTTTGTGGGAAAAGGCGTCGAACACGAATCATAATCAATAGTGTTAAGTAAATTCAACCGTAATGATTACAAGGGGACGTCCATGGGAAAAGGAACAATATGGAGTTTGTGAACAGTACATAGATCCAGATCAGACGTTGCATCTGTCGTGTCTGATCGAGATCTACATTGTTCACAGATTTACTCAAACCAACTTCTGCCAACTTTTTTTAAAATTATTATTCTGCGAAGTATATGTACAGGCTGATTGGAACCTACACTGTTCAGAAATACAGGCTGATTGGAACCTACACTGTTCAGAAATACAGGCTGATTTGAACCTACACTGTTCAGAAATACAGGCTGATTTGAACCTACGCTGTTCAGAAATGCTTGCTGATTTGAACCTACACTGGTCAGAAATACAGGCTGGTTGGAACCTACACTGTTCATAAATGCAGGCTGATTTGAAACTACACAGTTCAGAAATACAGGCTGATTGGAACCTACACTGTTCAGAAATACAGGCTGATTGGAACCTACACTGTTCAGAAATACAGGCTGATTTGAACCTACACTGTTCAGAAATACAGGCTGATTTGAACCTACGCTGTTCAGAAATGCAGGCTGATTTGAACCTACACTGTTCAGAAATACAGGCTGATTGGAACCTACACTGTTCAGAAATACAGGCTGATTGGAACCTACACTGTTCAGAAATGCAGGCTGATTTGAACCTACACTGTTCAGAAATACAGGCTGATTTGAACCTACACTGTTCAGAAATACAGGCTGATTTGAACCTACGCTGTTCAGAAATGCAGGCTGATTTGAACCTACACCGTTCAGAAATACAGGCTGATTGGAACCTACACTGTTCAGAAATGCAGGCTGGTTTGAACCTACACTGTTCAGAAATGCAGGCTGATTTGAACCTACACTGTTCAGAAATGCAGGCTGATTTGAACCTACACTGTTCAGAAATACAGGCGGATTTGAACCTACACTGTTCAGAAATGCAGGCTGATTTGAACCTACACTGTTCAGAAATACAGGCGGATTTGAACCTACACTGTTCAGAAATGCAGGCTGATTTGAACCTACACTGTTCAGAAATACAGGCTGATTTGAACCTACACTGTTCAGAAATGCAGGCTGATTTGAACTTACACTGTTCAGAAATGCAGGCTGATTTGAACCTACACTGTTCAGAAATGCAGGCTGATTTGAACCTACACTGTTCAGAAATACAGGCTGATTTGAACCTACACCGTTCAGAAATGCAGGCTGATTTGAACCTACACTGTTCAGAAATGCAGGCTGATTTGAACCTACACTGTTCAGAAATGCAGGCTGATTTGAACCTACACTGTTCAGAAATACAGGCTGATTTGAACCTACACTGTTCAGAAATGCAGGCTGATTTTTGAACCTACACTGTTCAGAAATGCAGGCTGATTGGAACCTACACTGTTCAGAAATGCAGGCTGATTGGAACCTACACTGTTCAGAAATACAGGCTGATTTGAACCTACGCTGTTCAGAAATGCAGGCTGATTGGAACCTACACTGTTCAGAAATACAGGCTGATTTGAACCTACGCGTTCAGAAATGCAGGCTGATTTGAACCTACACGTTCAGAAATACAGGCTGATTTGAACCTACGCTGTTCAGAAATGCAGGCTGATTTGAACCTACACTGTTCAGAAATGCAGGCTGATTTGAACCTACGCTGTTCAGAAATACAGGCTGATTTGAACCTACACTGTTCAGAAATGCAGGCTGATTTGAACCTACACTGTTCAGAAATGCAGGCTGATTTGAACCTACGCTGTTCAGAAATGCAGGCTGATTTGAACCTACGCCAGGCTGATTTGAACCTACACTGTTCAGAAATACAGGCTGATTTGAACCTACACTGTTCAGAAATACAGGCTGATTTGAACCTACACTGTTCAGAAATGCAGGCTGATTTGAACCTAAACTGTTCAGAAATGCAGGCTGATTTGAACCTACACTGTTCAGAAATACAGGCCGATTTGAACCTACGCTGTTCAGAAATGCAGGCTGATTTGAACCTTCGCTGTTCAAAAATGCAGGCTGATTTGAACCTACGCTGTTCAGAAATGCAGGCTGATTTGAACCTACACTGTTCAGAAATACAGGCTGATTTGAACCTACGCTGTTCAGAAATGCAGGCTGATTGGAACCTACACTGTTCAGAAATGCAGGCTGATTTGAACCTACACTGTTCAGAAATGCAGGCTGATTTGAACCTACACTGTTCAGAAATGCAGGCTGATTTGAACCTACGCTGTTCAGAAATTCAGGCTGATTTGAACCTACGCTGTTCAGAAATACAGGCTGATTGGAACCTACACTGTTCAGAAATGCAGGCTGATTTGAACCTACACTGTTCAGAAATGCCATCTTGTACCTTTTCCTATGGACGGGATCACTTGGTTCCCATGAAATGAAGTGATAGAACTGATGTAAAAGTTTTGAACATACGCAGTTACAGCATGTCTGATATTAATCAAGCTAATAGTATTAAGCTTAATCCTTTCCCACATACAACAAATATGCGGCGGACGTCTTTGAAAAAATATTGGCGAAAACATGAATAATCTCTATTGATGAGAGTTGAATTATTATAAAGAGTTGAAACCATTGTGGCTAAAATGGAAATTGATGAGCAAGTTTTTATTTTGCCACAGTGTTTTCAAAAGGTGTCTGCTGCAGATGCGTCAGAAAGTGTATGTATGTGAGAAAGGGTTAATGAACCCGTCCGTGCGAAAAGATGCAGGTTGGTATTCCCGAACACTGTAGGTTCAGATCAGTCAGCCGTCTCATCAGTCTCCTCTGGCTTTATGTTTCCATGGACATTCAGCGCTCAATTGATTGATTGATTGATTGTTTGGTGTTTACGCTGCATTCAACAGTTGTTCAGTTATATCACGGTGTTTCCTGGGTTAGTTACCAGTACTACTAGTCTATTTACCCTGACACCAGCCAGGCAGTCGTAATACTAAGCCCGTAACCCTGAGCGCCAAGGAGGGCCGCCACTACTACCATTTTTAAAGTCTTTGGTTTCAGCGTTGAAGAAGGATGCAATAAGCGTTATAATAAGCAAAGCATAATGTTTACATACCAATAATAGATATCGTCTTACTGTTAGTAATCCACGTTTTATTTCAATATGTCAATCTTTAGAATCAAGATATTCACCTCTTCACTATTGTTAAGATGTATCTACATTTATTCAATATGTCCATATATAGAATCAGATATTCACTTCAGCACTTGTGTTAAGATTTACCTACATTTATTCAATATGTCCATCTATAGAATCAGATATTCACTTCAGCACTATTGTTAACCATCTATCTATATGTATTCAATATGCTAATTTGAAAAGAGTCCCATAAACTTTCACGTTTGAAAGTATGTGAGTTCTTCTGCAAAATTCAACTCTCTCTTTCCCTCTCCCTCTCACTCCTCTCTATAGCTATCTCTCTCTATATCCCTCTACCTCCCTCTCTCTCTCCCTCTCCCTCCCTCTCTCTCTCTCTTTTCCTCTCACTCCTCTCTCTCTTTTCATCTCTCTCTCTCTCTCTCTCTCTCTCTCTCTCTCTCTCTCTCTCTCTCTCTCTCTCTCTCTCTCTCTCTCTCTCTCTCTCTCTCTCTCTCTCTCTCTCTCTCTCTCTCTCCCCACACTGTATGTGTAAATGAGAAAGGGTTAAATCAGCCTGCATTTCTGAACAGCGTAGGTTCAAATCGGCCTGTATTTCTGAACAGTGTAGGTTCAAATCAGCCTGCATTTCTGAATGGTACAAAATGGGGCTCGAGACACCTTTTCCCTCTTTACCGTCTCCCACTCACAACCAATCTGTACGAGACGATTTTGAAAACGTCTAGACAAAAATGTAAACAATATTTGTAATTGAATCGAGTTGAAAACATTGTGGCAAAAGGAGAAATTGCTAATGAATTACAAATATTGTTTACATTTTTGCCTGGACGTTTTCAAAGTCGTCTCGTGCAGTGTTTTCCAAATTCATCAGCAGGTAAGTCTGCAAGAGGAAAACAATTAAGTTGTTGTAGATAATAAGTTCGAACATAATCAATATTTTGACTAGAAGATCATATACTTATCCTTTGACTTGATTGCGAACTAATAGTGCAAATGCTGATCTGACTGCATGTGAACAGGTTGAAATGCGTCTTCACTCGTCCCGCTTGAACAATACCTATTTTCCTGTGACGAGTCTCATGATGATGGTGTTTACAAAACTCCTTACTTGGCTAGCATTCTCTTAACCCTTTCCCTCATATAGACGCTTTCTGACGCCTCTGCAGCAGACGGCTTTTTGAAAACATAATTACAAAAGAAGAAATTTGCTCAAAACGAGCAATTTCTCCTTTTGCCACAATGTTTTCCACTTTTAGTCATAGGTTATCCGTTCAATTAAAGAGATTTTCTATTTTTTGACAAAAAATGTTCAAATGCGTCTGCTGCAGAATTGTTGTATGAGGGAAAGGGTTAAATGGAACGTTTTAAAACCGAACTTAACGTGTTAAAGATAATCGCTATAACACAATATCTGTTTATGACATGATGAAAAAACATTGCTGGAAAAAGTATCCATTGTTCTTTATTTTTCAACATGAACAAAGATTTCTGTTTATATTATATATATACGTGTTAAAGTCTTGGAAACGATGGTTATAAAATGGTAAAAAGGGTTAAACAAATCATTATGGAATCTGTAATGAATTACAGTATGTGTATAACACTTAGTTCGAGTGCATCGGCTCTTACACGTGATCATATATTAGTTATTTAATACAGAACAAACAAATCATAATGAACATTTTAAGTAGACTTCATACAATAAATTACAAAATATATGTTTGTTGAGCTCATGAAATGAGCAAACTGAAGGGATAGTAAACCCTCAGATGTACTGTACTGTACGCGATATCAAATACTTGAGCCCGTCCAAGGAAACAGATACAGGAAGGCTGTCATGAACAGTGAAGACTCAGAGCAGTCTGTACATCTAGGCAGTCGTTTCTAGATCTACACAGTTGACATAAGTTTCTAACAAGCGTTTGTAAGTAAACTGTGAAAACTGTATATCTGGATCTACAATGTTCACAAAAGTCGTGTACCTCTCCATGGACGGGTTCATATCATAGTACAGTAGCACGTCATCGAAAACCAAACTTCTGGATTTGCAATCTACGAAAATCAAGATAAGCCAACGTCTCTATGCATTCTAATATGGATATTTTTAGTTCGTCGTTTAATTGTACACTTCTAAGAACGTGTATGACAGTTGAAGACAGTGGTGCAGTAGTAGAGCGTCGGCCGCTCGTACCAAAGGTCCTTGGTTCGAATCCCGTGATGAGCGGGTTCTGTTTTTGTGATTTGTCCAAAAAGCAGAGATCGAGCGTGATTCATATAAGCTTAAATCATGTTTCTCAATCGATGTAAAATAAATAAGTTTAAACATAAACATGTACACGACATCGGAAAATGCAGTTATAAAATATGATAGTAATTGGCATAACAATGCAAACCCACGTAATGTCGGGTTTTCTGAGTCGTGAAACCGGAGAGGTCGACCACGACGACCAGTGTACCCAGATCAAATTTCCAAATTCGAACTGATCGCTGTGATATAACGGAACTGCTTGTGAAAATGTCGTAAGCGAATTAACTAAAAAGTAACACCAGCAAATATTTGTATTTATCAACATAATAATATAATACATAGCATACTAGTTGTCTTGACGTTTTGACCATCCTCTAACTGTTTGTCAAATGCTTGAATGACTAACAGAACTAAGATCGTAACAGTGTAGACATAAATCAATCAGCGTAACAGTGTAGACATACGTCAATCAGCGTAGCTATGTAAGTTGATATGATCATTTGCCGGTAGAAACTTTAGAACACAGGTTTACCATAGGCGTGACTCTGATTATTTGAGCCGTCCCGCGAGAAAACCAACATAATGGCATCTGCGTAATGTATCGACCAAAGCCTGCGCTGTCCGCGCAGACTGATCAGGGCCGACACATTCCGTCTCAGGGGGATAGATGTATAGAGTAATGATTCCTAAAACATAAAATCTTTGAATTAAATAATCTATTAGAAAATGTGGAAAATCTCGATAACTGAAAGTATGCTTATTGAAATGAGTTGAACACAGTGTGATAAAAAGAGAAATTGATCATTGTAAGCAATTTCTCTTGTCGTCACAATATTTTAAAAGTCTCCTTTTGATGTGTATTCATTCGGAACACTGTTACATATAGTATATACGTATACCGCTCACGTGAGAGGGAGCCCAATTGCAACTCCGCTTCCCTGCGACAGAAACCTTTTGGACCTCGCTTCTAGCTTTTTTTGTCTTTCAATGTTAACGTATTTGCAGCAGATGACTTTTGAAACCACTGTTACACAAGAGGAAATTGTCCATAATGAGCCATGTATCCTTTTGTCATGTCTTCAACTGGATTCGAAAACAATACATTCAATCTTAACCCTTTCCCAGATAAATCAATTCTGCAGCAGACGACTCTAAAATCATCTTGGCAAAACTATGGAAAATCTCTTTAAACGAAGGTTTCCTTATTAAATAAAAGTTGAAAACAGTGTGGCAAATGGAGAAATTGCTAGTTTTGAGCAATTTCTCCATTTGGCACAATGTTTTCAAACGTCGTCTGCTGCAGAGACGTCATTAAGCGCCTACATGTTGTAAAGGGTTAAGTATCCATAAGTTCAGAGTCGTCTGCTGAAAAGACATTTTACATTATAATGTTCCAAATGAAGTGTTTGCAATAATAATCCCTTTATTCTGAAGCGACTTAACTGTCAATAAGGATTTAAATTACACCCATTCGAAAATACGGAGATAGTCCCTTTTCGAGATTTTACTGTCAGCTACAAAGAATTTGTTATTTTGTTTCTGTAACCCTATAACTACAGGATTGTTTATCCCTTCCTTTTCTGACAGTAAAGTTCGTTTTATTTCGCCGTCCGAGCTGAAACGAAACACGCTCGCACTGTTTTTGCAACAAACGAAAATATTTCCGTGCAAATCAACGTCACATCCGGTAGGGGTTTTAATGTCCTTTGATTTGAAAGAGTGTGTCGGCTGTCCTGTCAGCGTAAAGAGATTGACAGAGCTGTGTTCTTCATCGGTAATAATTAAGCCCTCAGAGGTCGCTTTAATATGACCCGGTCCAATCATCCCAAGTCCGCCATGTTCTTCCGGTTTGATAAAATTGATTTCCTTGGCTTCAAGGTCGCACACAGAAATACCTGTTGACGTAAGGAAATACAGATTTTGTTCGTGACAGGTTACGCTGAAGTATATTCGTGGAGTTGATACGCTCGGTCCTGCATTTAGAACGTTATTTTCTAGGCTAATGAATTGAACAGCACTTGCATTTGGATAAGTAACAACGAACTTGTGTTTATTAATCATTGCTATGTCTGTTGGTTTCTTCTTCAATACGAGATTGCCCACATGTCTCCCTAGTTCATTAAACAATTTTAATTTATAATTGTCATGATCGGCCAGTAATATTTTGCCATCATCGAAATATACTCCACCAACTATTCCACAGCGACCTCTATCGCCAGAAATCCATATTCGTATTTCTTTCACTTCCTGTGCTTTGTCAATATCCTGCGGATTATGACTTCCGGCGATAACTGCTTCTGGAACCCTCGAAGAACGCTTCAGTTTAACATTACCAAGATGTTTGACTGCCTTTAACGTTTGTTCTAGAATACTGTCTGCGTGAAATTCATACGATACATCCTCCAATTCAATTTGACCAGCTTTAATTGCCTTCTTGTATTTCTTGCACTCCTTGTTTATTTTTCCCATCAATCCAACAACATGGGATTCGCTTCCAGATTGTTGGACTGTGTCTATAAGCTTAACGGCATTTGAAATCTGTTTGCCGAGATTTTCACACTGCGAAGCAAGTTTTTTCAAGTGATTTATTTCAACATCGTGGAATTTGTCAAAGTCATCTAGAAGCTTAGTTTCAAGCGCTTTCAGTGCATTTTCGAAGTTCTCCCTTATCTTTCTTATATTTCCAGTTATTTCTGTCTTTCTCGTTTCCAGATCTTCGATGACCTTCTTTCTATGTTCTATCAGTTCAGTTGCCATGTCTTCATATTCTCTAAGCGTCTCGCCAAGTTTTGCGAACTCACCTCTGTCTTTTAAGGATCGAAATTCTTCCTCTATGGTAACAACTGTGTCACATTTCCGATGTGACGTCATCAGACACGTGCCACAAGATGGGGATTTGTGAACTTTACAAAAGTGTGTGATCTTTTCCCTGTGTTCCGTACACGAATCGTTTTTCGGCACTGCTATATCAGGATTTTCGACAATGTCTTTAATTGCCTTAACATCGTGCTTTTTGAATATTTTAAATCCACCATGAACAGTTTTGCACACGTTACACAAGTACTCGCTACATTCACGACACCACCAGGATGCCAGTGTGCTCTCCCCTCGTCTATTACAAGAGTCACAATTCACATTTTCTCGCTGTACAGTAAGTATCATACCATAGGCATGGAGAAAGAAGTTGGTGGGGAACATGGACGCCCATTTTTCGTAGTCCACCGACGGATGTGGCGGTTTGACGTCCTCATTACAGACCGGGCACGGAAATGTTTGCACGTCGATATCATTCTGTAGCTCATTTCTAAGGTGTGTCAAAATGTACTGCTTAAGACATCTTTTACACACGTTGTGAAGGCAGGGCAATGTCTTTGGCGTTGTCATGGATTCAAAACATATTGGGCACTGCACCGTGGCATCAACAATAGTTGTTTTATTGGTACTAGATTGACTCGAGGTTCTGCTTTCCAAAAAAGACGTCCTGTCCGATAACGCAGTGGATTGAGATTGCGTCCGCATTGAGAAATCCGGTTTCTGTGAGTAATCCGTACTAGCTCGCGATAACGGGCTCGGGGCTTCGATTTCGGTCGTAGACCGATCCCTGGACGGTGGCCGTATTAACCAGGATAAGGAATCCATGTCCAAAGTATTCTGCCTCTTCCCTTTATTCTCCACTGGTCTATATCGTCATGTCAGACTTACTTAATCCCACTCACTGATTCACTTTAATATCAATATGTTCACTTAAGTCTTGTTCATATAGGACCATGTTCCAATTAATATAATTAAATGTTCTGCACAATGCCTTTGTAACTTAATTTGATAGATACTTATTCTTTAGGAAAGCATTTGCAATGAACTGTGAAGAAGTCTTTTGTACGATTTCTAACTTGAATCAGATCCAAAAAGGATCATTTTTCATGTCAGGGTACACTATCCGTTAAATTGGATTTACGTTTAACCAATTTGTTAATTACATTTTTTTCCCATATATACAGACCACTTTTGACGGCCCTGTATAATACATGTTTACAACGTCCTGGAAAAATAATAAACTATAGTAAGCATTTCATATCTCCTATTTCCCAAAAAATGTTCACTTTGTATCAAAATTAATCTTCCAATTGTCAAGAGATAATACACTTTTCACTCAAATTGTTTAAATGCAGACGACTCAGATACCATATGGATTTAATACCAATATACGGTTTGTTTATTTGTCATTTATCGGCGTTTTCCACTTGTGACAATACGCTATACCAAGTCACAAGCGTATCAGTAATATTACTAAATCCATAAGGCCCGAGTTCAAAGGAGGTATGTCACTACATTCTACATGTATACGATTACTGTATTCAATCTACAAACGTGGACCGAGTTTTGGAAATGCCCAACATGGACAATACACATTGTCGCGCGTTGTTATGGTAAAGGAAAGTGAGGGGTTTGGAATGTTATTACTCATTTATCATTTTGGCATAATGTTTTTAACTACTGTATATGCAATACTTGTATAGCTGTATATTGTGTGTATGTTGGAAAGGGTTAAACAGGTGTTTATTACTCGACAATATTATTCCGATTGGTCTACACCGTGCAAGAATGTAACGGCACACGTGTATTGTATTATCAACATATATATCCTATACACATTTGTGTTTGTGAGCAAGGTATATCAAGATCAGTCTGATAACTATCTACATTGTTCTTGTATAATCCAGCCAATATGTGTAGATTCTAGGACAGAACAAACGTAGTCTGATCCGAACCTGCTGATGTTCAATGCCAACGTGTACTTTTCGCACAGACGAATGTTATGTTAGGTGAAAACACATATACGTCACAATGATGCGCATCTATATCTTTGCATCAATGTCAAATTGTATTAGTAATGGAACTATTTAACAAGAGCTGTCCGGAAGACAGCATGCTCGACTATTTGGCAGTTTTATACTTTAGTTAACAGTTGTTACCGAGATAGTGACTTGATAGTAAAGTACTGTAAATCAAGTTGGATAAGTCTTGTTTGGATGCGAGAAAAGGCCTTGCATGCAAAACTTAAACCCAAATTTCTAACATCAACAAGGTCATAATTTATAATAAATCCATTAAGGAGTTACCGAACCCGATTGTTTGATACCTTTAAAGACCAGGTTACCGAGATGTGTGCATGATATCTTGCATGCATTTCTTTAATCATAATTTCTAAGTAAAACAGGGGCCATAATTTGCTAGATTGTTTACATAGGAGTGAAAGTTGGGAAGGGCATAATTGTGCCAGAATCTGATAAGTGTTTTGGAACTTGTCCTGCAGGGTTATTTGATGATGTCCAATAAGTGTGTGAAGTTTCAAAGCAAAAGCATCTGTGGTTTGTGATAAAAAACTTTGCATGCAAAACTTTTAACCAAATGTGCAACGCCGACGCACAAGTGACTAATAGCTCTCCATATTCTTCGAATAGTCGATCTAAAAATCTCTCTCCGAAAAGTTCGGTATTGAATGAAGGAATCTACTAACCGTACATGTATTATCAACAACCATTGCCTGTTAACCTAACAGACAAGGGACACCTCTAAAGAAAACCTTCGATATCATTGAAGACTTTCTGAAGATCCCGCCTCGGTGCGGGTTAAATCGCCGGCCGGGCAATCCATTATTTGGAGTAATGACTTTACAGCTTTTAGATTGTGGGTTGACTAGCTGGTGTCAGGATAAATGATCCCGTAGCGGTGGTAACTTACCCAGACACGCCGCGATATAAATGAAAAATATTTTAATAGCGGCCTAAAACACCATACCGACTGAATAGATGAACAATATTTCATCCTGCACATTAGAATGTTGCATAGTTAATATGCAACAAGTTCTATCGACATATAGGTTTGAAATAGTGTTCGTGTATATGGAGCTGTCAAATGATGAATACATAACTAGATCGGTATGTAGTAAATATGAAGTATATTCAGTATGCGACAGTTCAATTCGGTTGTTTTTTAGTGTAATTGGTTAAATGACGCATTCGGAATCCAAAGTCAATTAATACTTACAAGATCCTATCAGTTAATCGACAACGACTGTTCAATTACATAAACAAATGACAACACCTTTAAAATATCTATTTTTATTTTGTCATTCAGATCACGTGTAATGTCAAAGAAATGTACATGTATTTCTACTCTCTAAAAACCTACCATAGAAAACACTTTTATACACAGAGACCTAGACAAGGAGTTTAGCGATACACAACGCCTCTCTCCTCTATTACTCGACCAAAGATTGTGCTGTGTTACTTGAAACAATCGGTTGAGTGAGATTCACATAACATACATGTTACCGAGTAGCATAAGTGTTTTTTTATAAAACGTGTAATCCCACCTTATCTAGAGCTCTGCACGAGGTTTTTTATCACTCACTCACCAAAGTTTAGTCACTATTCTCTCACATGTTGTTTCTATCTCGCAAATCACAAATTCATCACTTATTATTATATTGTATGTTCTATAACGTTATTGCCTGGATTATTAAACCAGTCGAGGCAGGGTTCGATACGGGTCTCAAAATGTCGGTTTCGTTGGACTATATATACAGAAGCAATCTTAATAATCGCTGTAACCATTCATGCAACATACATATATTACATGTTCTACTAGCGTCTATTATCGATTGTCTAAGTAACAACCCGTCATACCCAAACATATCGATATGTAAAGATCCCTATCATGCCCCGTCCTGATTTGTCAAATAATCTGGACAAAGCAATGGCAATATTATTCTACAGTTAGTGCTAGAAATGCTTATCAATTATTCAATACGCTATCCGACATTTAAATTGCTCATACTCAGCACAGTAACTTGCTTAAAAAAATGTTATCAACCGTTACTGTATAACCCATACATAGTTTTCGAGTTGCTCGTTTTGGATAAGTTCTCCTCCATTTTCCAATGTTTATGTCTGTATCAGTGAAAAGGATTACACATCCAAGATATATGATACGCGACTTTGTTCAGTACAAGCTTAAGATACAATGTATCTCGACATACCTGTCAGTAAAACGCAATTTACTTAGAAAGAGCGTCTATGTGGGTAATGTCTCGTTGAAATAAAAACAGACTCATTGTTAACAGATACATTTTTGAAATTGATGCATTAGTATCACACTGTAAACAACCACCTGTAAGTATGCACACACGTCTCTCTCTCTCACACATATCTGTACACAAATTATTTACAAGAAATATACCAAATTCAGTATGTCAAATAGTAAAACTGTGATATGAAATAAAAATTACAAATTTGTGAGATATAAATACTTTTGTTATAATTTCATTTGATCAGTCAATCAATATTTACCAAGAAGAAATTTGTTATCACTTTATAAAGAAATGCTATTAAACATCTTCATTATCAGGCCTGCCACTAAGGTATTGTGAATTGCTTCATTGCCTTGCACTGTACTGTAGTTCTTCTTGTTCTCAAGTTCACTAGTACAAAATCAACAAATCTTTAGTATAATAATGAATATATTTGCTCACAGGTTCTATATATTAATATTGACTGCACAACAAGGTATTTTATTTTATTTCAACTGCAGTATTTAAAATGGTAAGCAGCCTAGCCGCCATAATCACTAGTTTTGCAAAAAGATATATAAACAAAAATGTTAGTATAATATTGGCACTAAGGATCACTGCTCAGTGTAAGTCGTGTATATTTGCTGTGAATCCCAAAGTGTATCCATCTTCCCTTTAAATACGATAATAATTTCAGGGTTTAAAAAGTTACAGGACAAATAATAAATATAATGGACAAAGACAACAAACAAGGAAACATGGTGATGGCTTCATCCATTACAGTTGTGACTACGCCTTGTAAAACAAAGAGAGGTCGAAGAAAACATGTGTTGCATGCAGATGTGTTAGCAAGGTTAAGATAAACAGACAACAGAAATGATCCCTATGTGTTAACCTGCAAAGACAAAGACAGGTGTCAAAACAAACGAGTAGTTATATGTGGTATGTAAAGGAAACCCTTCTGGGAAATAAAAAGTTAAAGAAAGTTTCCCAGAATAATTCACATTTCATTTCTACCTTCAAATAGCAGCCCTATTCATAATCCATGTTTTCTTTTTATTGAGTAGGCAACATTTTTTTAACACTTCTGACTTTTTATTCTTAGTCCATCTTATTTTGTAAACGTGAGCATCGGGTGTAATGCTCTTCATGACATGGTTTTAACGAGTTACAATAATAATTGATTATAAATAACTGGTATTGCTTTACCTTTTCAATGCAGTTTTAACTGGCTGCTTTTCCACATAGACTGTTAGCCCATTGGTGAAAGACGCTTGTCACAGTGACTTTAGTCAAGCGTTGGAAAGAATGTTGGTCGAGCTGGGGTTCAAACTCACAACCCCTGGATTGACAGTCCGCGTCGCTACCGGAGCTCAGCTATCAGAAAATAGGTTCCAGCAGTCAAAGTATCACTAAACCATTTCATTTCAATGATCTTATTATCATATATAGCATGTTCTATCTCGAGACTGGATGCATGTAAAGGAAGTTTAAGGAACAATTATAATAATGTCCCGTTATTTCACCTTGTTCCAACATGTTTAACTATAACTTCAGCAGTTGATGGAACATTTTCATGGCAAAATAATAGATCACCATAATAAAGAATTGAATGAATGTGAAAAAAAGCCATAATGGAAATAATTCAGATGTACAAATAAAGTAAAAGATGGATGCAAAAAAAATATAATGCATGTCACAAGGATGGATTATCTCTTTCAACAGAAATACTCATCCTTCAATGAAATAAATGACCGATTTGAAAGAATGGAAATGTACAAACAGATTGAAACCAGTAAGTTTAATGTGTAGCTATGAAGGTCCAAGTCAATAGTTGAACCTTTCTATGGGAATCTAATTATAGCATATAGAGGTCAAAATAAAAGGAGCCTTTCATAGGTAATTTCAACTTTTTCAAAACAAACCTCTATGTTATGGATACAAATTAAAACAATCTATCCTATCACGAGAACCCACAATATATGGATAAATGAAGAAGTATTGGATTTTGTCCCAATGTGACAATATTAATAGACACACTCCTTATTTGGACCTCTACACAGTTAACTAATGACACCATTGTCGCCGATCTCACAGCAAACACTAACACTTAGTCCATGCTTCCGAGTGAAGCACTTTTTTTTTATATTTATAATGTTTTGACATACAGACTGAAAAAAGAGCAAGTCTTGCCCACTTTTCGATCATTAAGTTATAAATAAACACGCCACAGTTTTGTTTCTTTCAAGTTATTTTAGTCACACGCTTTTGGGTTCATGAATGTATTCAGCTTTACATTTTTCCTTTGCCCTTAGGAGCACCTCGTGGTGGAGTAACTGGTCTCCCAGCATTCAAACCTCCATAGGGGAACTTCTTTTTATCTGCGGGTTTCAAAATCTGTAATTACAAAAGAAAGACATGATAAAGATATAAAACATTTGATCCATGTTAGGGCTGTTCCAGGAAAAAAATTCAAGGTTGGGTGGGTGGGTTTGAGGAAACCATTTTTTTTTTCTTCAATGCGTAAATAGGGAGGAGGTGCATAAACTATTTATAAAAACTAAATTGTTGCGATTACCTATAAAGTCATAAAGTATTAATTTGCAGACATCATTATAAAAAATGGTACTCACATATATATAGATATTTTTTAGCATTTGGAAATTGAATTATTCCTAGATAAACAAGATGTGTTTGTGAAACACTGATGCCCCCCAATGGCAACATCTAGGTCAAGGTCAAGGTCGCAAGGTACTGACAGAAAGGTCATGTCACAAGGAATACACATGTGAAATATGGTAGCCATACCTGTTATGGTTCAAAAGAAATGGCCAAGGTTAAAGTTTTTTTCGAGAATGGCAACATCTAGGTCAAAGGTCAAGGTCGCAAGATCAAAAATGTTGGTACTGACAGAAAGGTCATGTCACAAGGAATACACATGTGAAATATGGTAGCCGTACCTGTTATGGTTCAAAAGAAATGGCCAAGGTTAAAGTTTTTTTTGAGTATGGCAACATCTAGGTCAAAGGTCAAGGTCGCAAGGTCAAAAATGTTGGTACTGACAGAAAGGTCATGTCACAAGGAATACACATGTGAAATATGGTAGCCGTATCTGTTATGGTTCAAAAGTAATGGCCAAGGTTAAAGTTTTTTTCGAGAATGACAACCTCTAGGTCAAAGGTCAAGGTCGCAAGGTCAAAAATGTTGGTACTGACAGAAAGGTCATGTCACAAGGAATACACATGTGAAATATGGTAGCCGTACCTGTTATGGTTCAAAAGTAGTGGTCAAGGTTAAAGTTTTTTTTGTGCAGACAGACAGACAGACAGACCAACAGACCAACCAACCAACAGACAGGCCAAAAACTATATGCCCACCGAATCGGAGATTCCGGGGGCATAAAAATGATATTTACCTGGAATGAGCACATTAAAGTTTCATCAACACTCATCATAGCACCTGCATTATCAAATTCTCCACAATAGTTTGGTGCAGAGAACAAGGTAACTAACTGTCGTTTGGCAAAGAACTCATAACCATCTTCTACAACCTGTCAATAGATATATATAAATCACATGTTAATTTACATAAATCATTAAGCCTTTTGGAAACACTGTAGCGAATGAAGAATAGCCTCAATTTTATTTGTGTACCCCATCTTGTTATTATATATAGTTGTTTTATTTGTGTACCCCACTTGTTATTATATATAGTTGTTTTATTTGTGTACCCCAACTTGTTATTATATATAGTTGTTTTATTTGTGTACCCCATCTTGTTATTATATATATAGTTGTTTTATTTGTGTACCCAAACTTGTTATTATATAGTTGTTTTATTTGTGTACCCCAACTTGTTAAATAGTTGTTTTTATTTGTGTACCCCAACTTGTTATATATATAGTTGTTTTATTTGTGTACCCCAACTTGTTATATAGTTGTTTTATTTGTGTACCCCAACTTGTTATATATAGTTGTTTTATTTAGAAAATTCTATTTACGGGCTCTACAATATATGTCTTTTGACCAATCAACATGACTTCAAGGAATCAAATTCAAGGTTTCATCCAAGAATATCTTAACAAAATTATTTGAAAATCTCCCAACTGGTTTGAGAGGAGACTCTTTCGGGTTGCCATTGAAAAAGTTTTCAACATAGCTGTATAATGAATGCTAAACATCCCCAACCTCTAGCGGACATATTTATGGACCAAGCAACATGACTTACAGTAACAAGAATCTGATAAGGGGTCAGTCAGCCAAGGATCATTTCAACAAAATTAGTTGAAAAATCGGCCAAATGGTTTGTAAGGAGAAAATGTTCAAAGCTTTTCTTTTGGTTGCCATGGAAACAAGAATTCTGCATGGATCAAAAGAAGATTGAAATATTTTTAGCGAGGACATCGAGATGATGCTTTCTGTGAATATTTTACCCCAATTCACTGAATGACTTTTAAAGCACTTAGCAGTCGAGAAGTATTTTCATTTAAAGCTCTATTGTATGGTGCCGTGTGGACATCGTTCCCTCCATGCAGATGCAATAGATCCCAAATCCCTAGACACAATTTATGTATAACATAACTATCCATAAATTACTGAGGAAATTGTTCAATAAGTCCGATAAAATGGGATAACAAGGCATTTAAGGCAGTCATTACACTAAATTGGGAGTTTTTAACTCGTAAAGTTGTTTAATAGATGTTGTTTGAAGAAATTTTAGCTGAAGATCAATACCCGACTATGTACAACATTTGCCACATACAGGATGAAAACAATAGCTCACCCGAGCACATAAGATATGTGTGAATGCATGCACTCCCTCTGAATTTGTATGTGATTCATGCATATAACTGTGTGAATGGGATAAAAAGAGTTTTGCTCCACTAATGTTTTTGAATTGTCATTCTTACCTGATGAGCCCTACATATAAGGTCCAGATCGTGTTTGTGAAGGAATTTTGCTACCACTTCAGCTCCAAATGTGAATGAAACACCCCTGTCGTTTTCTCCCCATCCCATCGTCTCCTTATCTGGATCTGACCACAACAGATCACATAATAAACCTTGATCTGGTACATCGGTGGGCCTCATGATACGTCGAATCTGCTCCATTGATTGAAGATCAGGACTTAAACCTGCAAAAACAAGAAATGCCATCAGTTGACTGAAAAATCATTAATCTTCAATAACCAACACAATATGAGACCGTAGTCCATTAAACAAGATGGCCCTAAATGGATCACCTTGGTGATAGTATAGTAGCAATTTAGCAAATGCTACTACACTAAAAAGGGCAAATTTGAACAAGAGTGGTAATGAACTGCAAATGAAACAGTTTATCGGTAAAGGACATTTGTAATAACCCTTTCCCTCATATAGACGCTTTTTGACGCCTCTGCAGTAGACTGCTTTTTGAAAACAGTGACAAAAGAAGAAATTGCACAAAACGTGAAATTTCTCCTTTTGCCACAATGTTTTCCACTTTTCGTCATAGGTTATCCATTCAATTATGAAGATATTCTATGATTTGACAAAATACGTTCAAAGTCGTCTGAGGGAAAGGGTTAAGGTATTAAACTTTATAATAATTTGAAAGAGGACCTCCACAGGAACACTCAAGGATAGTTTGGTTGATATCGGTCTATAGGTTTAGAAGGATGTTGTTTGAATCTAAAAGTTCATTTTACCCATTTTCTGATGCCACCTGATTGCCATCTTTTTCAACTTATCAATATGGCTTGAACAAATTATGAATAGGTTCACTAAATGATCATTTCTGCTAAATTATCTTGAAGTCGGGCAAGAACTTTAATACTAATTGAATTTGCATTTTTCTAATGCTGTGTGGCGGCCATGTTATTTAACCAATTAATATGACTTGAACAAATTTTGTAGAGGCCACAGGTTTGTCAAAATGTTTTGTTATAGCAGATCAAATAGGAAAAGTAACCTATCAGGCTTGGGGGTTAAATCAAGGGCAAATCCCTGGAAGGTGGCCCAAGGGAGCAAAACTAACAGATCAAAAAGTGATTTTAACAGATGATTTTGATCAGGATCAGCAATAGGTTAATTTTAGAAAACCCTGAGAGGGTCAAGCAGAAACATTTCCGACAAGCTGATTCTGTTATGGATTGTAAAGAATATGTAGAGGTTCACTGAATGAACATATTTACATAATTATCTTGAAACCAGACAAGCACATTTCATAAGATGGATTTTTTTGGTCATTTTGTCCCCCTTCTGATGCCCTCTGGCTGCCATGTTTTTTTTCCCACTTCAGCCATATAAGCCCCACCCTTTGGCGGCCACAGTTTTCGACCAATCAACATGGCTTGAAGGAATCTGATAGAGGGTCACCATAGAAACATTTCTACAAAATTATTTGAAAAAGGGCTAGACACTTTCGGAGGAGAAGATTTTTTAAGTTTGCACTAAAGCCATATAAGGCAAAATAAGACCCAGCCTGTGGTGGCATGTTTTTTTACCCATCAACATGGCTTGAAGGAATCTGATAGTGGGTCAACCTAGGACCATTTCTACAAAATTATTTGAAAATCGGCCCAACACTTTCAGAGGAGAAGATTATTTCAGTTTTCACTCTAGCCATATAATGCAAAATAGCCACACCCCCTTGGCGGCCATGTTTTTCGACCAATCAATATGACTTGAAGGAATCTGATAGAGGGTCACACAAGGAACACTTCTACAAAACTAGAACTATAACTGAAGATGATAAATTCAAACTCTTGGTATAGAAGCTACATGTACAATTTTATTGAATTCCACCAAGTGGTTTGTAAGAAATAGGCCGGTCAAACAGCCCGACACAGTTATTTCCTATATAACCCCTCTTCTTTGAAGGGGGTATAATTATTTGACAATCGACACTTTTCAAGAAAAATATTTTTTAAGTTTCCACTTTAGCCATATAAGGCAAAAAAGACCCCCCCTGGCGGCCATGTTTTTGGACAAATCAACATGACTTGAAGGAATCTGATAGAGGGTCTACAAAATTATTTGAAAATCGGCCAACCAGTTTAGGAGAAGAAAATGTTTAAATTTTGTTTCGTTTGGTTGCCATGGAAACCATAATTCTGCATGGATCCCAAAAAAATTCTGGTGAGGACATTGAGAGGATGCTTTCTGTGAAGTTTCATCACAATTGACCAACTGGTTACAGAGGAGAAGATATTGGCGGACGGCGGACAAAAGGAGATCACAATAACTCTTCGTGCTCAGGTAGGCTGAAATGGAATCTGACAAAAGCGGATTCTGAAGAACATTTTTAAAGACTGGGCATTTAGATTTCAATTGGTCACAGAGATAAACACAAGAGGTAACTAAGGGCTGTTCCAAGAAATTCTAATTCTAGTGTAAAAATACTCCCCACCCTCTCAAAAAAAATAGCTCGCAGTTTCCCCCCCCCCCCCCCCCCTAGACATGCTTTCCTGGAACAGCCCCAAGTTAATTAATGCCTACTAGATCCTAGTTACATCTGTTGACAGGATTTCTCCATGAAATAAATATTGAAAAATAATAATCAAACAGCCTAAAAAATTCCCTGTCTGATAGTTGTCTCAATATATCATGTCTCGAGATCTTCAGTCTGCACTTTGTACAACCAGATGATAAAAGGTCGCAGCTACAGGTAAGATTGATTTTGTAGAAATTGTTTGTAACAACAGTAAACATAATGCAATTTGTTTGTTTTCCTAAATAGGAGTCTGGTGACAATACATTCCCCTATATTGTACCCGGAAGCTCAGTCGGTAGCGACGCAGGTTGTGAGTTTGAACCCAAGCTCGGCCAACATTCATTCAGACGTTTGAAAAAGGTCACTTTGACAAGCGTCATTTGCCTTTCACCAATTGGCTACCAGTCTATGTGGAAAAGCAGTAAGTTGCTTGGAGAATATGTTGTGTTGGGTAGTGGTGTGAGAAAACCAGGAAACATGAGTGAACTGGCCGCAGTGACATGACTGAAAAATTGTTGAAAAAGGCGTTAAACCCCAATCAATCAATGAACTGAATTAACAACACATTAGTTTCACTCTCACCAGGACCGTTTCACTTTCGCCACTTTTTTGACTTAAGAGAGCCAAATTATTCTGCATTGAAAGCATCATGTTTCGCAACTTGCAATAAATTGTTTCCTTTGTTTGCCTCTATTTTTTAAATGACTTTTTAATCAAAAAGAAGCATAGACACTTAATCAAGCAGTTATTACATTAATATGATGGAAAACATTTGAAAACAAGTCTTTATCATTTAGGCGCTATACATTTGTTGCCATGCCAATAAAAGAATTTATAACACTGTCAGAGATTGAAAACCAGTCTTTCTGCACAAAGAGTATTTAGGGATTGTGAAAATCACAAATGTCAAATTTTATATAAAGAAAGATCGATTCAACAACAAATTATCAGATCCGATTGTAATTTTATTTAAATTTAAGCCTGTGCTAAAATCATCCTCTCATGGACAGATCTATGCACCAAATGTAGGAATAATGTGTGAATCCCACATTCTAGCCTAATCACTATACCATAGATCTTCATTTTTTTTACATGGATCGACTCAGAGGACAAGATCGATTCAACAACAAATTATCAGATCCGATTGTAATTTTATTTAAATTTAAGCCCGTGCTAAAATCATCCTCTCATGGACAGATCTATGCACCAAATGTAGGAATAATGTGTGAATCCCACATTCTAGCCTAATCACTATACCATAGATCTTCATTTTTTTTACATGGATCGACAAAAATTACATACCTCCATGACAACAGAAAATTTTCTCGTCAATGATTGCTGCTATAGGTAAACAGTTAAAACAATCTGTAAATGTTTTCCACAATTTAATGTTGTATCTTCTTTTGCCTGAAAATTAAAGACATCTGGCTATAAAATTGTATTTCTTCTCATCTGCAGTCATTGTAAGAAAAGAAAATGTGCCTGTTAAAAGACTGTCACACACGCTATAGGACCATTGATAATTTAAGATATCTACAGAGGGAGTTATAAATCAAGACGGGATTCATAAGTTCTTCCCTTAACAATGATATCTTTACAAGTTTTCAAAGTATGAGACCGGTATTCCATAGTTATGTAATCAGATGTCCGTGGGTATGTATTCCATTTATCTGTCAAACATTTCATATTTTTATCTCAGATAAACTGCTTTTAACTTTGAGTATCGAAACTGAATACAATACATAAGTAACTGACATGTGCATATACTAAAATACCGATATCAGTGAAGAAAAGTCAGTTAATCAAATGTATAAATCAATCATTTGTAAAATAATGCAATTTGAGGAAATATATGTTCCATGTTATAATGTTGTTAATATATATGTAAAAGTGCAACTATTTCAAAGCAACAAATTGTCAATACAACTAGTCCAATGATTGCATGGTCATGTATCAAGTCATGTATTTTGCGGGTACATAAATGTATCACTAGATGCTGGCACTTTTTGTTTAGGGAATGCTTGTGCAAGGTTGAGATGGAGGTGGCTATGCCACCGTATTGTTGCTGTGTAACCGCTTGAATACTTCTTTTATGCTGGTCAACTCTATTTTCTCAGTGTTTCCTCCAAACTAACATTTTTGAGGGTCATAATATAACCCTTTACTTAGAATTGTTGGGGTCATTTGCAAATGTTGGGGTCACACACATTTAAGCAACCATAAACAATACTGGTGTATTTTAGTTTGTCTTTATATCACAACTTACTATAACTGAGAGTAAATGATAGAAGATGACTAGACTTAGAAATTAACAGACTTTACAATAATTTTACACTGTCACATGTTCCTTACAATTGCCATTGTTCATTTGTGAGTTATTTGAACTGTCAACACAATAGCTTGTTTGATTGGACAAAATTAATATTTGGTATGTTAACTTTACTTTGCGATTCAGACTGTGTTTTTGGACTGGAGAAAAATGATGTTAAACGCCGCTGCTTAGCAGACGATGGAGCCGACAGTTTTCACCGGATATTTACATCAGACTCAATCACACATCTCGGCAGATTGCGGTACCCTACATTTAACCAAAATCTGCCAAGATGTGTTGAATGGTCAAAGACTCGGTCATATACGCACTTTACAAGTTATCAATGAAAAACCGAGCGTCTAAAGACTGTTCAAATTATCCATAGTATGTTTCCGATAGACTCGATTCACGTTATAATGCCGTTTATATCCTTAACAGCTATCGCAACGATAAAAATACCCTATATTTATAATTATTATTATATTAATTTGAGCCTAAAAGTTATGCAGCTTACCTCTTTACCACTTTAATCAATCAAAATTCAATTCACAACGGCGAAAAATTTAAAATGTCTTAACAAGTTGGTTTCTGGTTAAATAAACTTGACGAAATCGGTAAAAAAACCCTAAATATCGCCCAAACTTGTTTGAATAAGATATATAACTTTTTCGTTAAATATCCATTTTGGTGTACTTTATCAACAATACCCACAATACCGTATTCGGTCATCCTCGGTTCAAATCGACCACATTGTGAGTTATTGAACATCAGGCCTCTATGAGGTGGATTAAAAAGATATTAAAACACATAAAAACGCGAGTAAGACCGTTTGTGTTTACTTTATACAATATATAAATGGTTAAATGTTGTCCCATATGTGTATTTTGGTACGACAAACATTACGTACGCCAGATTCGACCCTGGAAATGGCGCCAAATTTTCTACCAGATTCATGGTCGGAAATTAGCGATGCCTTTTTCGCATGTTTTGGAAAGTATGCAGGATAATAACAAAATGAACAAGAGGCCCATGAGGGCCTATGCTCTACTGGTATGGTTCTTTGGTCATTTTCAATCCAGAGCATGTATGCATGGTGAAAATCTGATAGTAAATGGAGGCTCTTTTGTGTTCACAAGCTGTATTATAGCAATTTTTACAATTTCATGGGCCATAATCCAGTCTTGGCGGATCTGACTGGTTTTCAAAAGGAACCAAGCTCTCATCAATATTTAACTACTATCTAAGTTTGGTGAAGATCAGATAGTAAATAGAGCCTCTATTGTGTTCACATGCTCAATTATAGCAATTTGAACAATTTCAAGGGCCATAATCCGGCCTTGCATGGGCGGATCTGGCTGGTTTACGAAAGGAACCGAGCTCTCATGGATATCTAACTACTGTATAAGTTTGGTTGAGATACAATCAAAAGTGAAGACTATCGTGTTAACAAGCTCTTTTATAGCAATTTTGACCATTTCAAGGGCCATAATCCAGTCATGCATGGGCGGATCTGGCTGGTTTTCGAAAGGAACCGAGCTCTCATGACTATCTAACTACTGTATAAGTTTGGTTGAGATACAATCAAAAGTGAAGACTGTATTGTGTTAACAAGCTCTTTTATAGCAATTTTGACCATTTCAAGGGCCATAATCCAGTCATGCATGGGCGGATCTGGCTGGTTTTCGAAAGGAACCGAGCTCTCATGGATATCTTACTACTGTATAAGTTTGGTTGAGATACAATCAAAAGTGAAGACTATCGTGTTAACAAGAAATTGTTTACGGACGGACGCACGTACGGACGACGGACAAGTTGCCACGACATAAGCCCTTCTGGCCTTTGGCCAGTAGAGCTAAAAATGAGCATATGCGATGTCTTTTTTTGAAGGACAATTGACTCTCGCAATGGAATCTATTGATTTTAAGCCGATTCGTCCCCAGGACCAGCTGAATTTGTTTTCATTTTTGTCGCGCCATAAAAGACGCAGATTTTCAATTTATATGGTCAAAGACACAGAAAACGTACTCTTTTCTTGTAACGAAATTGCCATGTAATTTTCATCAGGAAATCATGCGGATGCAAATGCTTGTAATTTACAAAGGAAATAATTCCATCAGTCAAATGTCAATGATAAACTTGAGGTCCTTGGTTAGAATTCTGTATGAAATGTGATGAGACTAGATTTAAAGATGTGAAGGTTATAATAAAGTATTTGCATGATGTCAACAACAACAAGATTATGACAAAAGTTGAATAGCGATACTTTTTTGAAAAGCAGACTAGTCTTGAAATATATTTGCCTTTTAATAAAAACGGAATACTTATTTAGCTGTATGTAGTTGGAAAAATGAAAAACTGCTTTTTGGCAAAATATTATGCTTAAAGACATTTTGTCAATAAAGTGGTAATTATATAAAAAGAAAGAGGTACATGTAACACAAATTCCTTTAATTTCGAGGGCTCTTGCAAAAGAATTCAAAACGCTTTTCATCAGAGACATTTCTGTATTCTCGCATTGTAACATCATACATGTATACAGTCATGGGTTTTCAGACCATTTATATCAGTTTTTCGTAGATTTGACTCAACTCAATTAAAGCATTTTTACTTGTACTCCGTGGATTGTCCGTTTCCGTGAAAAATTGCTCATTGAGCGAATCTACACAGAACCCGGACAAGAGCGCAGACACACCATGCACGTAGTTATGGAAGGTTTCATTGTTGAGCGACTCTTCCAGGACATGCACTCAGTTATGGACCACGGAACTATGGAATACCGGCCTTAGGACTCATAAACTGACTATCAAGAGTACAATCTTGTATTAGGAAATTATAACTTTATTCAATTATGCAAATATTTTAGTCCCTTGGACTCGTCAAGCTTTTCATAGTATTATTCCCTGATAAATATTAGAGTACAGAACTTGAGACTCGCTGGTAATATTATCACTGCTTAATATCCTAAAGGTCTGTTGAAGCAGACAAGTTGAGCAATGCCAGTCTTGATAATTACTCAACACTGCATTCATTTCAATACTTTATATATGTGATGCACAGTTGGCTTTTTACTTTTTCTTAATGTATAAATACTATAATGAATCTTTTTTCAAATCAAAGCTGTCTTTGTATTACGGACCATGGAACTATGGAATACCGGCCTTAGGACTCATAAACTGACTATCAAGAGTACAATATTGTATTAGGAAATTATAACTTTATTCAATTATGCATCAATCTTGATAATTACTCAACACTGCATTCATTTCTATACTTTATATACGAGATGCACAGTGGGCTTTTTACTTTTTCTTAATGTATAAATACTATAATGAATCTTTTTTTCAAATCAAAGCCGTCTTTGTATTAAGCAGGTAATTTAGTTTATGTTCTATCCGAGATATGATTTATCAACTTACATTCATCATAAAATCCATATATTCTGTTGATGCTTGCACATTCATGATTGCCTCTGAGTAAGAAGAAATTCTCTGGATATTTGATCTTGTAAGCTAGCAAGAGACATATGGTTTCCAATGACTGCTTCCCTCTGTCTACATAATCTCCCAGGAACAGATAATTACTCTCTGGAGGGAACCCACCGTATTCAAACAGACGAAGGAGATCATAATACTGCCCATGAATATCCCCTGAAAAAAGATAAGCAATGAATTAAAAAAAGTGTTTTCAAATACTGTTACAGCCAACATACAAAGGCAGATAACACAATCATGAGTGCCATGACGGCCCTGGATTGCTCACTTGAGTAATGAAATGTGACTTGTCTTGCCATTCACAGTAACTTTTTTCTCCCCACTTTAATATAAACATGACTTGAAGTAATCTTGTGGAGTGTCAGGTCACCAAAGGTTTATTTCTACAATATTTTTCAGAAATTGGCCAGTTAAGGCAACACAGTCAGCTCTTCCTCCGTACGGCTATGTATTTCAACCAATCAACATGGCTTGAAGGAACCCGATAGAGGGTCACCCAAAGAACATTTTAACAAAACAATTTTGAAATCTGCAATTTACGTTCGAAGAAGATTTTTAAAGTTTTCACTTAAGCTATATAAGGTAAAACAGCCCCACTCCCTGCCAGCCATGCTTTTCAACCAATCAACTTGGCTTGAAGGAATCTAAGAGGGTGATGCTAGGAACATTTCTTTAATATTATTTGAAAATTGACCAACCTGCGTTAGAGAATTATTTGTTTTCGTTTGCCATGGAAAATGGAATACAACATGGTTAAAAATAACTCATTTTGATGAGGACAATGAAAGGATACTTTTTCATCCAAAATAACCAGTTGGTTACAGAGATGTTGATGCAAAACAGACTTAGGGCAATCACAATAACTCGCATTGAGCACGTCTTCCTCAGTTGAGTTAGAAAAAGGCAAACGTGTGAAAGGCCTTTAAGACTGTGTGTTTTCATCTAGCAATATGTCATACCTTTTTTTTTAATTACATATATGCAAACGACCAAGGATTTTAACATAAAACGTAAATAACGCTTAGATTAAAAACCTAAAAAGTGTCATGACAATGACATATATATGTAACATTTGGTAAACTTATAAGACAAAGAAATAACAATGTTTATCCTGATGTGATAGTTGATACACCATTTTGTTCATGTTAAAGCTTCAAATTATGACATTTTTTTGCCAGGAATTACCCCTTTGCCTTGTTCTCATATTGAAGAGAGGAATTTCACTTTGATAAGATTCCATTGCAGAAATAAATTGATTGATTGATTAGGGTTTAACGACGATTTCAATATTTTTTCAGTCATATCACGGCTACCAGTTCACCTAATTGTACGTTTTCTGGTTTTCCCACACAAGTACACCACACAACATACTTTCCAAGCAACTGGCTGCTTTTCCACATAGACTGTTAAACAGCACATTGGTGAAAGACGAATGTCACAGTGACTTTTGTCAAACGTCGGAAAGAATGTTGGCCGAGCTCGGATTCGAACTCACAATCCCATGGATTGACAGCCCATGTCGCTACCGGGGCTCGGCGAGATATAAATTTAAATTAATCAACACAAAAATATGTACGTACAATGTTTAATGTTTATTTAATCAGAAGATTGCAAACAAACATTAGAATATTAATCTTATATTATATAAATAACAACAGTGTTCCCCCTCACATTTTTTTTATAAGGGTAAACTTATTGGGTTGAAAATCTGGGGTTAAGATTTAATTGCAATTGAAATTTTGAAGACAAATTTTTCACAATTAAATAGGATAAACAGCAAGACTTAGTGCATGTTTGAGACTGTATATTTCTCTGACCTGTGTAACAGATTTCATAACAGAAGTAACACTTATTCTAATTGTCTACATTTTACATTTATGTAGGCCCTCTGTATGACCTCATCAATACTTTTTATTGTTGCCCCATAATTAAAAATCGATGTCTGTTTAAATACGGCTTACATTCTAGCTAGCTGTTTTTATCAAGTAAGTTTATTTCTTAACTTTTTAATCTTCATCATCTAGACAGTTTTGTTATGCATTCTTCTTGAGAACGGTCTTCAATAAGTAAATTTTCGTCTCACATTTATCTGACAGGCGCGATCAACATTATCACGATCTTAACCCATTACGTCACGCAAGCGCCTCAGAGCGCTGCTTTCTATAGACGCACAGATGCGCTTTATAGCACCTAGATCGACTACGGCACAGAGACGCCTTAGAGCGCTTCTGTTTTTGTATCTAATATAATCCTTTTTAGATTCTAAAATTTATTTAAAAAAATAGCCCATTCGATGCATTGATATCTTACCTTTAAAAATCCGGTGAAAATTTGGTATGTTTCCAGTTAAAGAATATCCTTAAAATGCACTTCAATTTACATACCCAAACCTCCATTATGATTTGAGCCGCTATATATTTTTGTTTTGAAATTTGAATACGCGTCCTCTATAAAATCAAGTCCTTTCGACGTATATCATGTTGGCTATTATAATTAACTAATATAATTCTCCAATGAAAAACTATCGTGTTAACTTTATATCCAATCAAATTATCCATAAATCACGCGTGATCTCAGTGAAATATGACCATGCACCCAATCAACTGCGGTCGACCACGTGCTACCACACTACACAGCGTGACCTCCTGTGACATATGACGTAGAAGGTCATTTCCACTTTGAAACAAAGGAAATATGTGGTGGCTTACAGAGAGCTATTGCGCGATTTCCTATTTGTCAATATGTTTTCAATTTCGTCTGCTGCAGATGCGAAAAACGCGTCTTCAGGCGGAAATGGATTAAATATTTTTTGGAGTTTACTTGTTCATTTCATCGTAAGTATTTTTAACCAAATATGAGGCAATTCAAATACATCTTTTAATGTTAATCATAGCTTTGTTCTATCTTTAAATAGATATTGGTTTGTATGACCATTATGACTTGTTGTTTCAACATGGAATTTATTTAAATATCAACGTAAGCGCAAAATAAGACTTTGAGAAAAGAAAAAAAAAAAGTATTTTTAATTTACCGTAGAAACTAAACTGATTTAGATAGGTAAAAATGAAAAACACCGCTATATAATAAATTGTATCTGCAGCATTTCATACTCTTTCATTAAACCAGTCCAATGCATAGAAATTAACCATATTTTAGGATTTGTTACACAGGTGTCAAAATTGTAAAATTTCCCAAAAACTCTTGTGCGCTCAGTGCAGAAAAACTGATAAGCCAGTATACACTACAGGGTGCTTATCAGGCCATTGTTCTGTGAAGTAATGGGTTAACATCATACACAGCTATTGCATCGATTAAATAAATCATATTTAATATTGAATTCAGTTTCAAAAATATGCATTATTACATCAGCGAAAAATTTGAATCATCCACCATTTTGTTTTCTTCCAACACGCAATAGGTAGAAATAAAATAAACAAAATATCACAACTCCCTCTACTGTTGTATGAATAAGATATATAACTATTTTGTTAAATATTTGATTCGGCACCTAAATGAATATATACAGTAGTCTATGCTTTTCGGCAGCTGAATAATCTTACGCATGATCTTGCATATGGCCTAAAATACATGCATGAAAGTGAATTTGTTTACGTATTTTATGTGAGTGGGAACACTGCTGAGGAAATAATTCCTTTTGGCATCTATGAAAACCCATTGCACAACAATCTTTCAAGCAAATGACTCACCACAGATTTTCAGTGGAGCTTCCAATTCCAACAAAATTGGCTGACTTAGAAACAACTCTCTGGACTTGAGGCAGAGTCCTCGAATTTCAGCTTCCGTCAACTGTACATTTTTACCTGGTCTTGTGCCACGGACTGCAAACAGAAATAAAAACATTACAATTTCTTATTATTTATGATAAGAATTACATATAAATCAAACCTTTCACACAAGCAGGCATATAATAATAAAATAAACACCTTTTCACACAGCATTTCAGTGTCCAATCTAGGAGGGGGATTGTGCTAATTCTGATTTCTCACAATGTGTTTTGAATATTTTACATTGAAACAGAAGTTAAAATGTCTCAATTTGTTCATAAAAAATCAATATTCTCATACATTTCCACCCAGCCTTGTACTCAAATACTAGAATATACACCGACGTTTCCAACTCTTTCAACCTTGATACATTCATTTATAAAGATTTCCATATTTCAGGGCTCAACATTAACACTTGTCATATTGCCCAGGCAAATAGAAGTCGAGTCTCGGCAAGTGGCATATAGAAATCAGTTCTTGGACAAAACTGTCAATATTTTATTCAACTCTGTAGCGTTTTAAATTTTTAGCTAAATTTTTAGCTGTAAAATTTGCAATAAAAAGCAATAAACAAATCAATTCTGTTAGCAAGTCTGTACAATATATATAAATATCATTCTGTATAAAGGCAACACTTGAATGAATATACAGCATTTAAAAATGTAAACAAAGGCAATTTTATAATTTTTTTATCAGAAAATCAAGTTAAAATGATGCTACATGAGGAGAATTGTGAACGGGTCCGTTGGACCCTGTAAGAAAATTGTGAAGAACCGTTTGTATTTGTGAATGGGTCTGTTTAACGGTACCATCTATAGAAGGAAAAAGAATTGCTGCCAGGTGTTCACATAGCAGATGCTCACAAGTTATTGGTTAATCCCAATAGCGATATTTTAAACGTATCATTAGTTGTTAAATAAAGTTATTAAGGTCTAAAAAAAGGAAAGGTTTGTTTTTGGTTATGGCTTGAAATAAATATGGGTTGGTAGGAAGGCAGATTTTTTCTTCTTCTTTGCTTTGGCAAACAAACAGTATTGAAACCTTCAAATCATACAAATTCTTCTCATTTTAGATTCCAAAGGATGTGAATCCAAATTTCTTTGTGTTTTGATTGTAAACTGCTAATAGGAGCTTGACTTTAGAGTCAAATGCTTCCTATGAAAACGTTTTCCTATTTTTCGGGTAGGGGGGTGAAAGAACAGGGTCGAAAACAAACATTTTTTAATCCTAAATTATAAGCAGCATCTAATAGACAAACAACATATTAAATCATACAGGTTGTTAATTTATACCAAAGATTAACCACTATGTAAGTGGTATAAACGATAAACAGCTTGACCCAATTCACAATTACGAACTGCTCATGAAATAGGTTTACAAGAAAAAGAAGGAATCTTCAGTGGCTAAGTGGTTAGTATTGATAGGGAATAATATAATAATAATAATATAATTTATTTTAAGAGGGTAACAGTTAGTAACACTACTCTTTCCTGTGGCCTTCAACAATGAACATTAAAACAAGTTATACATGTACGGTGAAACAATTTTTCTATAGAAAAACATTAAGCAGTAACTTAAAGTAAACGTTTATTTTTGAAAGTATATAAATTCAAGGAAGATCGAATTTCAACTGGCAGATCATTTCATAGCCTAGGAGACCCAGAGTAATGAAATGATTTTTTGTAAAGCTCTCATTTGGGATTTTGAACATATAAATAAGCATTTACAACAGTTCTTAGTTGATAGGGGTTATAACTTCATATAAACTTAAAGATTATCTGACAAGTATGGAACCGGAAGTGCCCTAGTGCAAGCACTTTTCCCAACCTAGTACTAGTATTACGTTGGTTTGTTTACCCAAGGACTGTGAATATGTGTTGCTGTAATATAACTGAAATAATAGTGAAAACGGCATAAAAAAGAAACCATACATGTCAGGGAATACAGTTACTTCGTACCCGGTATATTTCGTACCCTTTTGTAAGTTATGTCGTACCCTAGTGTCAGTTATTTTGTAAACGGCTTTGTAACCAATACTATGCCATGGATGAAAAAATCTTGTATTTATCTAGAAAAAAATAACACGTAACTTGTTTTTGTACATGTGTACTTTATGCCATTGATTAGTCTTTGAGGGGAAAGTAGGAAGGTGTATTTATATATAATGAAGAAATTGTTCAAATATGCAAACTTACCATTCGTTCTGTCTAAATATTCAATATGCAACACATTAAAGATTTAAACTGCACATAGTATTTTCATTTCACATATATAAAAGGTGTTGCAAATTATTCAACAAAAATAACAACCATTGAATATGAGCTACATGATTGTGGCAAATAATATTATTGCATTTGATGTTTGAAGTGTGATAATTAAGAAGGCTTGCTCCAAATAATCAATTTAAGTTGATAATTCATTTTGAAAATCCCATATAGTGCAGATGTGGTTTTTATTATGAAAGTGTAAGATATATTTTGTATTCTTCATACATTTAAGCTGGCATCATAGACTCAACTATAGAACAACGACCGCTCCTCTTTTCTACCTCCTGGTAGAAAAGCCCCAGCAAGAAATAAAGCTGGTACATGCATTCAAGCAAGACTGGTGAGCGAGAAAAAAAATAAAAAGACTGAAAAAGCGGACTGGACGCAAGTGATGAGTCGACTATAACAAAAGCCTTTACTAAATGACATAAACAACATAAAATTAATACTTTTTATCATATACAATAGGGTACGTATTACCGAAATATACTGGGTACAAAACTACTGCATTGCTTCATATTCAGTTACAATGCCCTTGTCCAGCAATAGGGCCATTCTATCAACACAGACCAGAGATGCGTATACTGACAAAGACTAATTATGTCATAAGTTTATCAATTTGTTTCCTTTCGAGCAATGTTGATGTTGAGATAGATGATCTAAGTAGGGACTCCCTTAAGTGCAACTGAACTCCTGAATGAATAACAAAATTTCGTTTGTCAAAACAAACTAAACAAACCAAAGAATTTCGACAATATCTATAGAATTTGCTAAAAATGGAATAAAAAAGATGCGTTGCTAAGATCAAGTCTTTAGGAATACTCAATATTCTTATAGCAATTCACTCACTTGATTCAATTCTCGATTTGACTTCCAAACTAGAAATGAATAGTTGACCTATAGTCATTATTTATTACATCCGATTTTCACGCTTGGCAATTTGATACAATCAAAATGTTCACATGAAACTGTACTTAGCATGTGCCGAATAACAGTTTTGTATTTGTGAACGTCTCGGGAAAGAGACATTACAAGGAAATGAATTACTATGCGTAAACAAAGTTTGAAACCTATTCCGATACTTACCTTCTAATAATCGTGCAATTATACTATCTATGTTCAATTTATCATCTGCCATTCCAGAAGGACTTTATCTAACCGTCTAAATGAAAAATGTTCTTAAAACCGTTGGAATACGGCCGATGTTTCCAGATTTAAGATGCCGTTCAAATCACCTTCTACCCACAATAAAGATGGCGGCCGTTACGAAGGCGGATTAATTTGTTGGGTTGAAGTTTACCGGCAGGTGCGATGAGGTTCTTCGATGTAAACATAGGGTCTACTTTATCTGTTTTTCAAGACATTTTCAATGTAAAATGTTCGTTTTCTATTTTTTTAGGGGCCCATAGAGTTCCTGGGATATTTCATTATTTCAATAATTTTTTTTTTTGACAAATAATTTCTACAGAACATTGTTTTATTTAAATTTTACAAAGATAAACACTGTTGAAAGCATTATGGGAAATAAAAACTTAATGGCGGCCATCTGAACTTGTTATGTTTACGACCTGTTTCGAAGGAGGATAACAGAGCTGTCAAACGAAGGATGCTGCATCCTTCAGCAGCTCCTGATAGCAACATAACAATCAAACATGATGTAAAAATCGGAAGTCACACGTATTATTCAGATAGGGAATAAAATGGGAATAAAACGAAAAGGTAAACGCCGATTTAGATTTTTACACGCGATGACCTACTTTTCTCCAATAGACTAGATTTTCAACACGATAATTGTCTGGTGGTAATGATTTAGGCATTAAGTCTGAATTTTATAACTTTTGAGTAACACAATTCGAAACGCATCACATTAACTATTTAATTTGTCGCGGCAATAGCAACTCCCAAGGAAGATGAGCATCCATCAAATCTACATATATCGTGTTATAGACAAGTCGCTACTTGTATTTTTCATTTCACATCAGTATTTCAAATGAATTGAGAATGGCACCTTTCAAAAATTTGATTTTTTTTATCAAATCAATTATGTTTTTTCTGCTATTTCATTCAGTAGAGGCAGTCACAAGAAAATAAATATTCTGTTTCCATGGCAATTATGTCAACAACAGAAGCAATCCATTGATCTGCCTACTTTTGGTTTCTTTAGTCGGATATTTTTCTATTAGAAACATGATAAACATACGGCATTTAATAAAATCATAGCTTTAACATGTATCGAATCTGTGTCGGATCACTCTAGTCTAAAACTTGTTCGCAGTAATTTTGATTCACTGTTATTTTAGTTTCATCTATTCTGTCCAGTGTCACTAAACAGACTCTGGTAGAGTCTGGTGGTCAAATATCCCAATATATCAATGCTTAGTTGTGTTTTTGCAGCGATTTCTTTCCTTCTATAGATGGTACTGTTATTGTTAAACGGACCCATTCACAAATACAAATGGTTCTTCACAATTCTCCTCATCTAGCATAATTTTAACTTCATCTTGTTAACTTGAATTACATTTGTTTACATTTTAATATGCTGTATATTCATTCAGGTGTCACCTTTTTACCGAATATGATATATTTAACCAAATAATTATATAGACTGTATTATATATATACAAAAAGTATAGGGAGTTGGGTGATATTTCGTTTAATTCTTTTCACCAATTACTATTTAAATTGTTCGCAGATGTGAATTTGATTTCATGTGGTAAAGAGATAAGCTGCATATTTTTGAGACTCAAGTCAATGTTATTGTTAATATGATTTATTTAATCGTTGCAACAGCTGTCTGTGATGGAAACATGATGATAACGCAGATTGCGCCTGTCGGATATATGTAAATGGAAAATTACTTATTGAAGATTTATGCAAAAATAAAGCTTCTGCATGATGCTGATTCAGATGTTTGGAAATAAACTTCTCTATTATTCAGTAGCACTGCTGTACTATTGAATATCACAATTTTATAAAAGACAACAACATTTTTCATAATTTCCCTGGTTCCGGACCCATTCACAATTTAAGTAAAATATCAGTTTTGTATTGAAATGAATAAAATAAAGTGATATTGTATCTTATATTATAAATAAAAAATAATAATGTATTTTCTATTTTAGTTCATTTTCGTACGAATATTGAAATATGATATATGCGTGACAGTGGCCGCCATTTTGTTTAAGCAAAATCCTATCTAGTTCTGTTTTATTAATTATTTGCCGAAATAATAATATATTTTGGTCACATATACACCAATACATATTATATAAACTTTTTATAACTTTAAAATTGAATAAAACGTTTAATGACCACAATTCTGTCACGCATTATCTGATTCTATATTCATATGAAAATGTACCGAAATAGGCAAATTTATACATTAATATTTTTTTATATATATTTGATACAATAACACTTTATTGTATTCATTTCAATACAAAAACACAACAAAACATTGATATAATTATGGGATATATATGACCTCCAGACTCTACCGAGCTCTACCGTAATTTACCAGTACCAGACTCTGTTTAGTGATACCCCATTCTGTCTGTTCATACAGGTTTAATATACTAAGTACAAATTTGTCCTAATTTATTGCATGTTCTGACTTAGATTTACTTCATTTAACGATTTAAAATAAGATTTTAATGGTTTCTCTAATTATATTTATATATCATAAAATAATTATATTTCAATTTCAAATCAGAACTGGTCAATATTTGATGGCATATATTAACTAGTGCTTGCACTTACTTTTTAAAAAAGTAAATCCTGACCTCCTGGGTCATAATTCTTGGAAGTGCTGACTTTTCCACATATTGCACATTCTATTGTGTTTCCAGGAATAAGCTGTGGTCGATTTGTTAGCGTCGGTGATTTCGAAACCGGGTGTCCCAGGTTCAATCCCCAGTCGCGGCACTATGGTCATGGTGGAGTGCTCTCGGGCAAGGCACATTTTCTAGCCTAGTACTGGTTTGTTATCCAGGGATCATGAATAATCGAACTGTCGCTGTGATATAACTGAAATAATGTTGAAAGCGGCGTAAAACCCCAATAAATAAATAAACTATTGTGTTTCCCTTTGTTTTGTTTTTAAACAGAATTGGAAAAGAAGCAAATTGTTAAAAAAAAAGCAGATTGTTAAAAAAAGCAGATGTTGCTCCTTAGTCAGTAATGTTATTCTTTCAGTTTCTATCATTGCACGTTTAAACAAGTAGATTTTTCATGTGATCTCTGGATATGGTCTCTCTAGAGTCACTAATGTCATAATCTATTTCTATCCAGCATATAATTTATCAAAAGGATTGGCTTGGCCATGTTTCATTAGTTTCCCATATATATATCATGAATCATGTTCACAAAGCACATACATTGTGGCATAAGGATTTTTTTCTGATATTGAGAATTTTCGCTATTTGCCTCAACATAAGTCACTGAAATAGCCTGTCTACCTAAAGTAACCTATCAAACTGTCAGTACTTTCATTTTAAACTCCAGTAAATAAACTGTTCTGCAGTGAGTTGTATTATACCAATTTATAGACACTTACACCATTCAATTTCATCTTTTCCTCTCCAAACAGTTGGTGAAACATTCATTGTTGTAGACTCATTTGTTAATGACTTTGGTAGGATTTTATCCTCACACATAAATTTCATTAAATGACAGGCACAAGTTCTATGTATTAATTTTAAGGAAAGAACTTCACAATTGTTCATGTGCATTCATGTACAAATAATGTTTGATTTAGATTTTCTTGACCAATACTCTCTCGGAATAATACAGTATCTAATAAGGGCCTTAGGCAGACACTTAATGACTTATAAAACACTTCTTTATTGAAGTTTTTACTTTACAAAACATGTAAAAAATACTAGTATTTCATATTGCCCAGTATTGCCCAGTAAAACCCAGGTTGTCCCAGTATTCACTATATTGCCCAGTACAGGGTTTTTTTACCTTATATAAAAGGGGCCGCTTAACGGCCCCTTCCCCTCGGAAAATAAGCATAGTTTTTCCCCTAAAAATATAAATTCCCCTCCTTCATATTTAACTATTGAACATTAGCTTAAATCTCATTTATCTTTCCACAATGAACAGAATAAAATTTGACTTGAGGTGTAGGCTTGGTGCTGAAATACTTGATATTTTGATGAGAATTAAAGTTGCTGATGTTGCCCTTAGAGAATATGACCCAAAAACCGCTGTGACAGGATGGATGTTGTCTTGACTAAGTCAGAAAAGACCCCATACTTTGCCATATGGAGCAAAAAATGGAAACACAGTTTTTAGACTATGTTGTATATCTGACAGTCTCAGCAGCTTCTTTTCACAGCATGTTTTGGACCATGTTTACATTACATTCATGATCGACCATAACAGTGTATTGCACTATTGTAGTTCACATTGTGTTGCTTAAAATTAAAGTTCTAATAAGTTGTTTTCTCATTTAGCAAATAACAAAAAATAGCACTTGCGAAAAAATGCAAGCAGAAAATCTTGCTAATTTCGACCCTTGACAGTGGTATAGTTTGAGTGAACTGGATTATGACAATCTAGTGGAGGAGTTCAAGAACATGAAAAATAGACAGATGGCCTTGTAAAAGTTAAACATGCACATTATAGTTTTATACTAGTTTACAATTTTTCCCCTTTATTCTAAAATGCCGCGAAATTTTACCCTTCTCAAAGGCCCCAGGCCCCTTCCCCTTTTTCGGAAAAAAAACCCTGCAGTAAAACCCAGGTTGTCCCAGTATTGCCCACTGGGCTGAGCAATACTCATAAAACCCGGATTTTTGCCAACCCTGCACACATTTAGTGCACTTAACTTTCATACTGATAACATTTAAAACAAATAAGATGTGTTTAAAACTATCTTGAATGAAATTTCCGATTTTCAGAGGGTAATTATTATTATTTGTTATGTTCTAAAAAAGAAATTAACTACAATGTCCCAGACAAAAATGTTATTTAGTTTTATAGGCAAGTCTTTTTTGACAAAGTTCTGGCATTGAATTAAATAAATCTTTACATGGCAAAACAAAAATCCGCAAATAAAAAAGAATTACCTATGGAATCGTTTAAACAATAAACATAATAATTGAACAGTTTAATTAATATAGCGACATTCTTTAATCATATACTTGTTTATTATCAAGTTGTTTATTAAAATTATTTATCCCTAAGCTGCTTGAAATGAAAAATTGTATTGATTGGCTTAAAGGCGTTATCGAGTGTCAAATCTGGGGGTAGATGACTTGGCTACGCATTGTCAATAGTGATTAGCTTGATAACTCCCACTGTCCATAATTGTCAGTTAATCAAACACAATACACAATGACTTCAGAATAACTACACACGATTTCAACTGGACATATACAACACATGCTTTGATTGCCAGCATATACACTTAATTCCTGGACGTACTTGGACGTCTCCATCGTCAATTTTGGGCGCAGATGGAAACTTTTCGGGCGTTAAAGCGCCCAATACGTCTGTAAACGTGAGCGCTAATATAACCCTTTCCTATATTATATAGACGCTGTCTGATGACCAAGCAGCAGACAACAACTTTTGAAAACTTTTTGGCAATATTTCTCCTTATTGCCGCAATGTTTTCAATTCTTTTCAATAATTAAAAAATCAGTTTTTGTCCAGATTATTTTAAAGTCGTCTATTGCAGATTTGTTGTATGTGGTAAAGGGTTAAATTTATACATGTGTATAAAATTATGCCTGATAAAATTATTACTCATGTAGGTTGTAGCAGACATAATATATTCTTTTGTCTATCCATACTTATAGACTTAAAACATTACAAATTAAGCAATCAAAAAATTAAATAAAAAACTATTGTTATGCCTTGATCTAAATATATGGATAATTTATACCATTTGATGATAGCACAAATTTTACGCACATGGGCATACCAGAATTGGGAAGTAGAAACAGATTACGATCACAGACTTGATAATATGAAAATATAATTTAGAAGATTCAAGAATAAAATTTATTTAAACTTTTGTAAAATAGAATTTTAGATTTCAAACTTTCGTTTGTGTTATGATAGATGATTCATTTATCATAACACAAAAATATATTTATGGTCTAGTTACAGATGAAAGATGTAGATTGTAACGACTTTTGTCAGTTGTTGACAACAATTTTGCATAATCACAACCCCCCTAAATATATTGGCCGGATTGCTATAGCAATTCCGATCTATAGATTGGCGATGTCTGTCTTTCAACATTTTGGTTAAAGTTTCAGGTTGAGGCAAAATCTCAGCACTGGAAAGGGTTACAAACTTGAAACTTTGCCTGAAGGTAACCAGTAACAAGTTCTATTGATTTCTATGGTTACTTGACCTTGGTTTGTCGATTTTCAAGGTCAAATTGCGGACAATCCGGCCTTACCGTCTTCAGCGGTTTCTTGTTCATGATTATTTAAGTAGTAATTTATGATCTAGAGTTACCATATTTCTCTTTATTAAGATTAGATGCTTTCGAGTCTAACATGGTTATCTCATTGCAAGGAATAAAACCACAGCAAAGAGTAATTAGTAAAACTAAGAACTTTTGAAATTTTATTCATTAAATTCTAAAAATTGAAGTGTTCTCTTTGCAATTTCATTTCTGTATAAGGTTTGGAAATAAGAGGTTCTTCAAGACTTTGAAAGTTCCATGGATTGTTCTTTTTTCATTTCAGATTTTCAAAAGGCAGCTGCATTTATCCATGAGTTTTTGTTGAAACTGCATGAAGATGGAGAATGTGCTGAGCTTAGGGACTCGCTCAATCTTGCTTTGCTCCACATGCAGAAGTATTATCGTGTGCTACAAATACGAAATCAACAGGAAAGGACAATTGTTACTACCCTGTCATTAACTGCAAGGGGTTTGAGCCCTATGACACCTTTTGTGGATGCTCCTGACAAATTTCAGTACAAATGGATAAATTTAGACAGTGCCAGATTAAAAGCCACTATGGGCGTGGAAGAAAGTTTAAACATTACTACACTTCCCCCAATGATTCAGGCAGCAAGAGAAGGGAACATAGATTTAATTGATGAGCTAATCAATGAAGGTGAGAGCGCCATCCTTAAATAGATAGCCTTTACTTTTATCCCTTTTCCACAACAAACCATTCTAAGTATAATTATAAATTTGAGATGACAACATTTCGACAAAAGGAGAAAAAACTCATCATGAGGAATTTGTCTTTTTCACAATTATTTCAAAAGGTGTCTATTTTAGAGCAAAGCTCCAGATAAGACAAGTAATGCGTGATCAAGCATTGATAGTATGCAGAAAAAACAAATTGAATTTTTTTCTGTGCATCAAATCACACATCTAAATTCACAATAACAAATTGAAATCAAAGTACTTAGAGTACAGAAAGTTGGGTTCACATGAGAACCAAAAGATAACTATGTTCGAATATATTGGAAGTGCAAAGAAAACATGGATAGTAGTGCCTGAAGGGTTTCGAAAAATGATAAGGGTTAATATTCAGATAATTTTGTTTCATTAACACACTCTCCTCATACCACATGAAAATAGAAACTGTTTTTAATAAATAGAAATTCAGGGTTCACCCTGGTCATTTTTTTTCTTGTGCCATCAGTTTCGCCAAATGAGTAAAGTTTGCGCCAAATTTGAAATTCTGTAGCCAATGTTTGAGTCACATATCTGGCCGTTATTTACTACTTGAAATGAATAATTATAATTAATAGTAATATCAGCCCTTTCTCACAGCATTTAAAAGAATTTATTTTAAAGTAAAAATTGCTTATACTGTGCAATTTCTCCTTTTGCTACATTATTTCAACAGAATACAAGTAAGGACTTTTTTTTTCAAAAGATTTTTCCATATTTTTACATCAACAGATGTTTTTAAAGTTGACTGCTTCAGCCTTGCATGGTTGACAGATTATTAATGAATTTGGTGCACAAATCTGTTAGGAAAGGATAATTTTGACACAGGCATTATTCAATTTAATCTTACACAAATATTAGATTCGATCTATGTCGGAATACTACATTCGTAAATTCAAAAATGTTATGTCATATATAAATATCTCGCCAGACTGGTAATTTTAGATCCTTTTTTAGCTCTACTGGCCAAAAGGCCAGAAGGGCTTATGTCGTGGCGATTCGTCCGTTGTCCGTGCGTGCATGCGGCCGTCCGTAAACAATTTCTTGTTAACACGATACAGTCTTCACTTTTGATTGTATCTCAACCAAACTTATACAGTAGTTAGATATTTACTATCTGATCTTCACCAAACTTAGATGGTATTTGAATATTGATGACATATTGGTTCCTTTTGAAACAAAGCCAGATCAATGCCAGTAGAGCATAGGCCCTCATGGGCCTCTTGTTTGTAATTGTTGCTATATAAGAAAGCGTCTAGATGAAAGGACTGGTTTGCAAACGTTTTTGATCGTAAAGTGCTGATGTATCATTGTTTAGATTGACAAATTATATTCTCTTGAATAAACATTCTCACTTGTTTATCATCTATCTTTAATCAACACGCTTAGTTAATCCTATTACTGATTGTTATGGGAGATTAAAGGACACTTGACACCTGCTTTGATAAACAACACGATGACCATCATTGTCTTTGGATGACCTTCACCATGACTTTTTGACCATCTTTCTTATTTTTGTAGAGCAATTAAATTAGGATCCTAAAACACTTACTCAGGTGAGCGATATTGGGCTATCATGGCCCTCTTGTTTTAAATTTCTTGCGCAAATTTATTATTTTTCTCGCCATTTGCGCCAATGTCGACCGCTAACTGGAACCCTGAGAAATGTATATATTGAATTTGATTAGGGTTTTAAGCATAACATTTCAAAGTCAGGAAAAAGAAAATGCGCGAAAGTATCAATATACCTAAACATAGCCAATTTAACACAATAATGTGTTTGTGTTTACATGCTACGTTAAAACCGTGCCAAGAAGAAAATTGAAATTACTTTTCTCCGCTGAATGACTTAAATAAACTCCTTTGTGTTTGCGTGTCTGCATAAATGCAATCTATATTATATGATTTACCCAAAAGGGAGATCAAAGGCTTGAAATTTGATCCTTCCACCAATACTGAGCAAGATTACATGTATTTAATTCAGACTCTGGTGTTTCCGGCCATCTATATAACACTAAACCGAAATTTCTTTTAACATGCAACATTATCTACTGAATCAAAACCATAATTAATGGTGATTCCAGAGGCATGTTTTCAACAGTAACTGTGTAATTACAAAATTATTTACATATGACATTTTCCAATTTTGAATTTTCAATAAGAACTATTTTACAGTGCACATACCTTTTTTTAACGGCTGTATCGACCACATCATGATCCATTGAAAACATTGCTATCACACTTGTCGGTTAAATTGCTTTGCAACTGAGCCAGACTAAAAATTCCCTCCTAGTACTTTGTGAGGTGTCCCTCAAATAATTAAGTTCAACAAACCTGTTTGAAATACATCATATCAGATGCACAGTTTTTAGTATTTATTTCACCATCATACTGAGACCTGACATTTAACCCTCTCCAACTTTCATATATATTTTGTCGCAAACTGTAGTAGATGACTTTCAGAATATTTTGATGATGTGGTCTGTATGAGGGAAAGGGTTACAACTTTGAGTTTTATTAGCATTAAAACACTGTCAACTTTAACATGCAATTTAAAGATTGCAGTGTTTCATTAGCTAAGCTAGATTTTAATTTATCCTTTTGCACATTCAGACATTGGAACTTCATTCAAGTTAATGTTACTACCTTTTTGCAGCAGATGACTGGTAAATCGTTATTAAGTAAACTATGAAATGTTCTGAAATAGAGTTGAAAAGTTGTCACAAATGAAGAAATTTGTGACAGTGAGAAATTTCTACTTTTTCCACAATCTTTTCAAAAGTCATTTGCTACAGATGCGTCATTATGTGGATTCATGTGAAAAAGGGTTTTAAAATATGTTGAAAGTGATTTAAAATTGGTTTAAAATCTTGTAGATGCAGCTTACACAGATGAACAAGATGGTCTTGGTAGGACGGCTTTAACCTATGCAGTACATTTCCAACAGATGGGGGCATTACAGCGGCTGCTCGAAATTGAGGCCAATCCAAATATATCAGCACATGGTCAGTATCCATTTGTTTCATCCTTGCTTTTACCTCCTTATTTACAGACTATTTTCTACATCTGAAACAGAAACATGTACCTTTTCAAAAGGTGATTATTGATATGAGCACTTTCTTCTTTTTCAAACATTTTCAAAAGTGACCACATGCAATAAATCTTCAGATATAATCATCTATGCAAAAGTATAGAAATTCTCTTAAACAAAGTATGATTATTGAATAGAGTGTCAAAACTGTTCAGCCAAGGGAGAAATTGCTCATTATGAAAAATTTCTTCTCTTGCCACAATGTTTTTAAAAGTTGTCTGAAAGTTGTGTGAGATGTCAATATTCCCATTCTCCGAGTTCTGCTACTGCAACAAAATTTTCCTTTTATATACCCAGTATAACTTTTAAGACATGTATGCTAATGAAAATTTATACACATTTCTATATTTCAATAATGAAATGGCACAATTAACACCTTAAATAAAACTTATGAATAGTTTGTGAATGAAGTCCCACTTCCACATTTTGAATGATGTAAAATCAAATTTCAATGATGTCACATGTATTTTATTTTAATGATCATGTCACATGTATTTTATTTCAGTAATGTCCCATTACCATATGTGGTACATATTTGATGGAGTCAAATACAGATTTTTAGCTTTTCTGTTTTAAGTTATAACTAAAAAACAGAAACACATATATTCATATGAAACTTGGTACACATGTTCCTTGAAACAATATGCGCTTCTTTACCAAGTCACATAACTCTTGACTTGACTTACATAATTATTCTTGGCTTACATAATTATTCTGTTATGCCCCTTTTTGGACTTCCAATTCATGAAGAAAACAGACGATCATTGGTGTTCTGTGATGTTGTATTTACATGTGACACTCTGGATGTATTTGTGCAGGATAATGTGCAGGATTGAAATAAATACTTGTATGTTTATGATATTTATTTACAGATGGTTCCACGGCTATACATCAGGCATGCCACGACTCCAACAGTATGGCCCTGAGTTTATTATTACAGTATGGTGGAGATTTCACCATATCTGATACACAGGGGAGGGCACCCATACATTGGGCTGTCACCACCTCCTACACAGAATGTTTACAAGTAAGTCTAGGCTGCTATTTTTTCCTGCTAACACAGCTTCTGAAAATAGTTTGGAAAAATAGCTTAAATGACACTATGATATTTTTTAGCTCGTCTGCTTTTCAAAGAAGAAAAATCTGGCTATTGAGATACCCTTTGCGTCATTGTTTGTGTCGTCACAAAACTTTAACTTTACCTCATAATTCAAAAAACATTCAACATTTTCAAATGAAACATGGTACACATGTTACTAGGAACAGTACACATGTCTATACCAAGTCACATAAGTCTGGCTTAATAATTGTTCAGGAATGCCCCTTTTTAAACTAAAATAAAAAGTAGACGAGCGTTGGCTTTCCCTTGCTGTGCTATTGTTTACGATCCTTTCCCTGTTTCAAAGAATCTGCAGCAGAAGACTTAAAAAAAATTCTTGGTAAATACTTGGAAATTCTATAAAAAAAATAAGTATAAATTTTAAAAAAGAGGAGATAATTTGGTGACAAAAGAAGAAATTGTACAATTTGAGCCATTTTATCTTTTGCCACAATGTTTTATCCATAATCCTTTAGTGCACATGTATGTGATCTTAAATACATTTGCATTTATTTAGGGGTTAGTTTAAAAAACTTTGATTACAATTGCCAGACTGAAAAGGCATTTTGTCATTAAATGGCATCTTGGGAAAATATTTGGTTAAACGAAATATGTTTGCTTAGAGTTCGAATTCATGTACATGGTAAATTTGATAAAGATATTTTTTCACAGTTTAATTTAAATGGGTAGATAGATCTACCTTATGAAATTATGGTTATTCATTGTTGAAAACAAGAGTCGGTGGTAAAAGATTTAACATATGAATCTTTTAAACTTTCTTGTCATATAATTTATTTTTTGGTACTTTATTGGAAACATTTTGGGAGAAAAAGAAATTGCTCAATTGGAATAATTTTTCATTTTCCCTCAATATTTTAAAATTTTGTTTTCTATGGAGGCCTCATTTTTCGCATGTATCAATTAAAATAATAATTCATTTTTGTATTTCAGTTATTAATACAGCATCATGCTGATGTAAATATAAGAGACAAAGATGGACTGTCCCCCTGTATGTGGGCATGTCGCTTAGATCACATTCAACATTTTGAACATTTGTGTCAATCGGAAAATTTTCGTGTTGATGATCATGATGGAATTGAAAGGGACAGTGTCGGTCGGACATGGATGCATTGGTCAGTCAGACGGATGGAGCCACTGGAGTGCTTACAGGTAATGGTCATCTTGTTAAGATACACTGAAGAAAATGACGACTCTTGAAGATGTTAACTGTAAAAAGACCAAGATTAATACAAAACTGAAACAAAGACTTTTTCCCTGGCCATGCTATTTTTATTTTTGCAATTTGACCTTTTTCTAGACCATTTATCTTTTTATTTGGTCAGTCTCCAAAGAGAGCTAATGATGTTAAATAAACAGTTTGGAGAGTTGGTGCTGTGATGGCATCGGGGGATATTTCAAAGTTTATCATTTGTCCCCGCTTGGCCAGCTATATTGTCTACTGGCAACTCTTGTTTTAAAAAGAGTTAATACAAACCATTTCACTTGTATAAGAGCCGGTCCACGAGAACACCAACATTATAGACTTCGTAATGTATCATCGGAGATCAGCTAGACCGCGCAGGACAATCTGGGCTGACACATTCCGTCTCAAGGGGGATAGAGGTATAGAACTATGCTTCCTGAAATAGAAAAACCACAGGAGGTGAAAAGTGTCTGTCATGCTTGGCATGCTTAGGCTGATCTGAAAGATACTTTACACAGAGACCACAATGTTGGTTTTCTCGTGGAACGGCTCATTTTATCCTTTCTGTGATATCACTTCAGACAACTTAGGGATGTAACCCTTTTTATACGCCCGTTTTTTCAAAACGGATCGTATTATAGTTTTACCTGCGGCGTACAGGCTGGAGGGCGGGCAGTGTCCAGTATGTTGTGAGCTCAATAACTTAAAGAAGCCTTTGTCCAATCATCACCAAATTTGGTCAGAATGTGTATAGGGATAATATCTCGGACAAGGTCGATAACTAGCCATATCGCTTTAGTCAATCGAGAGTTATTGCCCTTTAATTATAGAAATTACCTAAAATTGGTATTGTCAGCTCAATAACTTAAGAAGCCTTTGTCCAATCATCACCAAATTTAGTCAGAATGTGTATTGGGATAATATCTCGGACAAGTTCGATAACTAGCCATATCGCTTAAGTCAATTGAGAGTTATCGCTCTTTAATTATAGAAATTACCTAAAATTGGTCTTGTCAGCTCAATAACTTTAGAAGCCTTTGTCCAATCATCACCAAATTTGGTCAGAATGTGTATTGGCATAATATGTCAGACAAGTTTGATAACTAGCAATATCGCTTTAGTCAATCAAGAGTTATCGCCCTTTTATAAAATAAATTACCTAAAATTGGGATTTTCAGCTTAATATCTTTAGAAGCCTTTGTCCAATTATTACCAAATTATGTCAGAATGTGTATTGGCATAATATCTCGGACAAATTTGATAACTAGCCATATTGCTTTAGTCAATCGAGAGTTATCGCCCTTTAAATATAGACATTACCTAAAATTGGTCTTGTCAGCTCAATAACTTTAGAAGCCTTTGTTCAATCATCAAATTTGGTCAGAATGTATATTGGCATAATATCTTGGACAAGTTCGATAACTTACCACGTTATCTTAGTCACTACACACTTATGTCCCTCGAAATGGCCAAAACTGTACTAACAGTGTCTGCTCTCTAAATTTGCCTAATGTACAACCAATTATCACTATACTTTATTGGTCTCAAAAAAACAGGACGGGCGTATTTTGTGACATTTGGCGTTAGCATTAAAGGGACTATCTGAATCATTTTGGGGGACCAAAATTGTTCCAATCATCAGTTAACGCTTTTCCACATACAGATGGATTTGTATACATCTGCAGCAGACAACTTTTGAAAGCAAAATGGCAAATGGAGAATTTGTGATGAATGGAGTAGGTCATTGAGATTTTACTACACCCTCAGCATAAATATAGGTTAACTCTTGCCATTTTTTTTAGGCCTGTGCAGCAGACGACTTTTGAAAACATGTTGACAAAAGTATAAATTGCTCACAATGACCAATTCGTCCTTTTGTCAAAATATTTTCAACTCTATTCAATAAATACAGTTTCAATCAATAGATATTTTCCATTGGCCTAGATGCTATCAAAGCCATTTGCTACAGAATTGTTGTAAGTGGGAAAGGGAGGGTCCAGGTCATTATAAGAGTTGAAAAGGATTAAAAATCTTACTGTGTTTGTCTACCAGGTAACATAAAGTTACTATGAAACACATGAATAGGAAATATAGATTCAGAATATGTGGTTGTATTTCCATATTGCAACATCATGTTTTGAAATATATTCACTTTTACAACTGTTCAAGATACTTTACTTTTTCCCACATACAACAAATTTGCAGCAGACAACTTTCTGAACATTTAAATAAAAAATATATGGAATTTTTAAAAATAAAAGAACAATTAATTATTATAGAAATAAGTTAAAAACATTGTGGCAAAAGGAGAAATTGCTTATTATGAGCAATTTGTCCTTTTGCTACAATGTTTTTAAAAATATTCTGCTGCAGAAGGTGTCAAATGCATCTATATGTGGAAAAGGGTTAAAAGCATGTTATGTTTTTAACTCAAAATCGAGTGACAGTCCCTCAACCCGTTTTCCACATAGAATGAATCTGGGACAGAAGACTTAAAACATATTTTGGTAAAATGTGAAAACTGTATTTATAAGTTAGAGTACTATAATAATCGAATAGAGTTAAAAATATTGTGGGATAAGGAGAACTGCTCATTATTATACTCCCAAAAAACAAAGTTTTTGGGGGGGGGTATATAGGAGTCACTGTGGTCGGCTGTCTGTCGGACGCCATATTTTGTATATGAAGCTTCTATACCAAGAGGAGATGTGCATACCCTAAAGGTCTTACAATTGCATGTTATTTTACAGAGTTATGGCCCTTTTACTTATTAAGTTGTTGGTCATATTTTGTCAGAAGTCATATTTTGGCCTATTTCTTACAAACCACTAAGTGGAATTCAATAAAATTTTACATGAAGCTTCTATACCAAGAGGAGATGTGCATATCATAAAGGTCTTACAATTGCATGTTATTTTACAGAGTTATCGCCCTTTTGTTGGTCGGTCGGAAGCCATATTTTGAGTCAAGGTGCTGTTTTGGGGGTATTTATCATCTTCAGTGATATTTCTAGTTAGAAATGTTTACTTTTCCTTCTATGTTTTCAAATGTTGTTCTTTATAAACATGTTGAAATGGATCTGCGCATTGGAAAGGGTTAATGTACAGTATTAACTATTGTTTCTAGTCCACTGATCATCTTTTCCAGACTCTACTGACCTCGGAAACAGCTTCTATCAAAGACGAAGAGGGCAGAACGGTGCTACTTACTGCAGCTGAAATGGGTAAAGTGTTCAGAGCTCTAGATTAGTAGGGGCATTGTCCTTGTTCTTAACCCTTTCCCACATGCAACAAAACAAGCACCTAGGCATAGACGTTAAAACTCTTTATAGATGATATTATAATTATTGTAAAGAGTGAAAACATTAAGGCAATACTTATCAAAAAGAGTTGCAGACATTAAGGCAAAAGGATAAATAGCTTGTTATGAGAAACTTCTCCTTTTGTCACAGTGTTTTCAAAAGTGCTCTGCTGCAGAGGCTTCAGAAATTGTCTGCATGTGGAAAAGGGTTAAACCTGTATTGTTCTCAAAATTCTATGTTGCTTGTACTCCATCTTTGTAATCCTATTTTGTTGGTACTCAAAACAAACAATATCTCTTTTTGCTACAATGTTTTCAACTCTTTTCAATAATTAAACTAGAATTTGTAGAGATTATCCATATTTTTGATTAGATGATTTCAAAGTTGTTTGCTGCAAATTTATTTTATGTGGGAAAGGTTTAATTGAGGAATAAGAGAACTATTTTCTCCTTATAAATTTTGGACTTCTGTGTTCTGAGCCATAATATGGTATCCGGGATTTTGTGTTACATCACAAAAACTGTGGTGTCCTCTTTTGGTTTGATGTAACAATACATTGAAGACTGCAGGAAGTGTGTAACAGAAGGCACCAAACACTGAAAATCACATAAAAGCATAAACTGTTCAGTATAATTCTCCATTGAAATGAATATAAAATAACATATGCAAACATGAATTGATTACGCAGACTCTGGCTTTGGAAGTAGAATATTTGTCAATTACACGCGACGGACGTATCAAAAGACATGAATCGTAATTTTCTTCAGTCAAAAATGAATAGTGAATTAAATAGGTTTGCAAACATCGTCAGACTATTTAAATTAAGAAATACCATGTAAACATTCATTGCAAAAACAGTCTAATCAACCACTGATTAATTTAATCGGTGTTGTCGACGTAACAATGTTTTCAAAATCTCACAGCAATCATTCTCGAGCCTCATTGATGACACTCTCTGTCGTAAAACGGTTCAAACTGTCAAACATCTGTTTGATAGCTAATGTCTTAACCCTATCCCTCATATAGACGCTTTCTGACGCCTCTGCAGCAGACAGCTCAAAACGAGCAATTTCTCCTTTTGCCACAATGTTTTCTACTTTTAGTCATAGGTTATCCATTAAATTATAAATATTTTCTAGCTTTTGACAAAATATGTTCAAAGTCGTCTGCTTCAGAATTGTCGTATGAGGGAAAGGCTTAATTATAAAAAAAGAAATTGTGACGTAACAAAAAGTACACAATTCTCATACTTGATGAGTTGACTCCTTGTCAGGATAAAACTATGTGTCTGAGAACAACCTGTAAACTTATGACATTAACATACAATTATAGCAAACATGTGATTATAATGCACTGAGAACAACCTGTAAACTTATGACATTAACATACACTTATAGCGAACATGTGATTATAATGCACTGAGAACAACCTGTAAACTTATGACATTAAAATACAATTATAGCGAACATGTGATTATAATGCACTGAGAAAAACCTGTTAACTTATGGCATTAACATACAATTATAGTGAACATGTGATTATAATGCACTGACAACAACCTGTAAACTTATGACATTAAAATACAATTATAGCGAACATGTGATTATAATGCACTGAGAACAACCTGTAAACTTATGACATTAACATACAATTATAGCAAACATGGGATTATGATGCATTGAGAACAACCTGTAAACTTATGACATTAAAATACAATTATAGCGAACATGTGATTATAATGCACTGAGAACAACCTGTAAACTTACGACATTAACATTCAATTATAGCAAACATGTGATTATGATGCATTGAGAACAACCTGTAAACTTATGACATTAACATACAATTATAGTGATTATGTAATTATAATGCACTGATAACAACCTGTAAACTTATGACATTAAAATACAATTATAGTGAACATGTGATTATAATGCACTGAGAACAACCTGTAAACTTATGACATTAACATACAATTATAGTGAACATGTGATTATAATGCACTGACAACAACCTGTAAACTTATGACATTAAAATACAATTATAGCGAACATGTGATTATAATGCACTGAGAACAACCTGTAAACTTATGACATTAACATACAATTATAGCAAACATGGGATTATGATGCATTGAGAACAACCTGTAAACTTATGACATTAAAATACAATTATAGCGAACATGTGATTATAATGCACTGAGAACAACCTGTAAACTTACGACATTAACATTCAATTATAGCAAACATGTGATTATGATGCATTGAGAACAACCTGTAAACTTATGACATTAACATACAATTATAGTGATTATGTAATTATAATGCACTGATAACAACCTGTAAACTTATGACATTAAAATACAATTATAGTGAACATGTGATTATAATGCACTGAGAACAACCTGTAAACTTATGACATTAACATACAATTATAGTGAACATGTGATTATAATGCACTGACAACAACCTGTAAACTTATGACATTAAAATACAATTATAGTGACCATGTGATTATAATGCACTGACAACAACCTGTAAACTTATGACATTAACATACAATTATAGTGAGCATGTGATTATAATGCACTGAGAACAACCTGTAAACTTATGACATTAACATACAATTATAGCAAACATGTGATTATAATGCACTGAGAACAACCTGTAAACTTATGACATTAACATACACTTATAGCGAACATGTGATTATAATGCACTGAGAACAACCTGTAAACTTATGACATTAAAATACAATTATAGCGAACATGTGATTATAATGCACTGAGAAAAACCTGTTAACTTATGGCATTAACATACAATTATAGTGAACATGTGATTATAATGCACTGACAACAACCTGTAAACTTATGACATTAAAATACAATTATAGCGAACATGTGATTATAATGCACTGAGAACAACCTGTAAACTTATGACATTAACATACAATTATAGCAAACATGGGATTATGATGCATTGAGAACAACCTGTAAACTTATGACATTAAAATACAATTATAGCGAACATGTGATTATAATGCACTGAGAACAACCTGTAAACTTACGACATTAACATTCAATTATAGCAAACATGTGATTATGATGCATTGAGAACAACCTGTAAACTTATGACATTAACATACAATTATAGTGATTATGTAATTATAATGCACTGATAACAACCTGTAAACTTATGACATTAAAATACAATTATAGTGAACATGTGATTATAATGCACTGAGAACAACCTGTAAACTTATGACATTAACATACAATTATAGTGAACATGTGATTATAATGCACTGACAACAACCTGTAAACTTATGACATTAAAATACAATTATAGCGAACATGTGATTATAATGCACTGAGAACAACCTGTAAACTTATGACATTAACATACAATTATAGCAAACATGGGATTATGATGCATTGAGAACAACCTGTAAACTTATGACATTAAAATACAATTATAGCGAACATGTGATTATAATGCACTGAGAACAACCTGTAAACTTACGACATTAACATTCAATTATAGCAAACATGTGATTATGATGCATTGAGAACAACCTGTAAACTTATGACATTAACATACAATTATAGTGATTATGTAATTATAATGCACTGATAACAACCTGTAAACTTATGACATTAAAATACAATTATAGTGAACATGTGATTATAATGCACTGAGAACAACCTGTAAACTTATGACATTAACATACAATTATAGTGAACATGTGATTATAATGCACTGACAACAACCTGTAAACTTATGACATTAAAATACAATTATAGTGACCATGTGATTATAATGCACTGACAACAACCTGTAAACTTATGACATTAACATACAATTATAGTGAGCATGTGATTATAATGCACTGAGAACAACCTGTAAACTTATGACATTAACATACAATTATAGTGAACATGTGATTATAATGCACTGAGAACAACCTGTAAACTTATGACATTAACATAAAATTATAGTGAACATGTGATTATAATGCACTGACAACAACCTGTAAACTTATGACATTAACATACAATTATAGCAAACATGTGATTATGATGCACTGAGAACAACCTGTAAACTTATGACATTAACATACAATTATAGTGAACATGTGATTATAATGCACTGAGAACAACCTGTAAACTTATGACATTAACATACAATTATAGTGAACATGTGATTATAATGCACTGACAACAACCTGTAAACTTATGACATTAAAATACAATTATAGTGAACATGTGATTATAATGCACTGACAACAACCTGTAAACTTATGACATTAACATACAATTATAGCAAACATGTGATTATGATGCATTGAGAACAACCTGTAAACTTATGACATTAACATTCAATTATAGCAAACATGTGATTATGATGCAATGAGAACAACCTGTAAACGTATGACATTAACATACAATTATAGTGAACATGTGATTATAATGCACTGAGAACAACCTGTAAACTTATGACATTAACATACAATTATAGCGAACATGTGATTATAATGCACTGACAACAACCTGTAAACTTATGACATTAACATACAATTATAGTGAACATGTGATTATGATACATTGAGAACAACCTGTAAACTTATGACATTAACATACAATTATAGTGAACATGTGATTATAATGCACTGAGAACAACCTGTAAACTTATGACATTAACATACAATTATAGTGAACATGTGATTATAATGCACTGAGAACAACCTGTAAACTTATGACATTAACATACAATTATAGTGAACATGTGATTATAATGCACTGAGAACAACCTGTAAACTTATGACATTAACATACAATTATAGTAAACATGTGATTATAATGCACTGAGAACAACCTGTAAACTTATAACATTAACATACAATTATAGCAAACATGTGATTATGATGCACTGAGAACAACCTGTAAACTTATGACATTAACATACAAGTATAGCAAACATGTGATTATAATGCAATGGGAACAACCTGTAAACTTATGACATTAACATACAAGTATAGCAAACATGTGATTATAATGCAATGGGAATGAGTTAGCGATCAAGATTTTGAGTTCAGATGCTTTTAGACATGACGTAACTTGGACGACACATTTAGTAACTTCACATTCGAAGACTTTTTTTTTAAACAAAATCGTATTCACCCTCCCGTATTACATGTTAATTATATGTTAAGTTATCATGGCCCTCTTGTTATCATTCAATTCATATGAGTAACTGAGAAAGTACGTCTTGAAATGAAGTGTATTGGGATCGGGAAAAAGTGGCCAGTTAACATAAAAATAATCATATACAATGTATAAAATATTGTTACATTATATTACAATTGATACTTAAATGACTTAAACAACAAAGATTTAGCATACACATATGACTTTTAATGAAGTAGTTTCGTAGAATAATTATCGAAAAAATTGTTGCAACCGCTGAGCAAAGTTTTCTTTATGATTGTTTCATTCAGAGCACAAAATTCCGTTCCGCTCTTAAAGCATTCCAACTTTGTTCCAATCACGTTCTCCTCAGATTGTCAATTTTATTATGTATTGTAGTGATAATTACTGAAAAAAGTTGAAAACTTTGTGTTAAAAGTAGAAATTGCTACGTTTTCAAAAGTCGTTTTAGGTCACTTACATTGAAACTTTCAAACCTATTACTTTGAAACTTGGGAAAACTTGTTCATCTAATACCCCTTCTTCGCATTGTATGATAAAAATGCTGAGTGGGCCTGTTTTGGGGGGTATGATTTATTTTATATGTAATTTTGGGGGACCTTGTTAAATGTTAACCCTTTCCGTCATACAACAAATCTGCAACAGACAACTTCATAGACATGAAGATCTATAAATGAAACTGTAATTATTGAATACTGTTGTTAACGCTTTCCCACATACAACAAATCTGCAGCAGACGACTTTGAAAACTTCTGGTTATACAAAGATGGTTAACTTCTATAAATGAAAAATTAAACATAAAATAGACTTGAAAACATTGTGACAAAAAGAGAAATTGCTCATGATGAGCACTTTCTTCTTTTGTCAAAATGTTTTCAAAAGCCTATACTGCTGCAGAGGCGTCAGAATGCGTTAAAGGGAAAGGGTTAATATTGTGACAAAAGGAGAAATTGGTCATCATGAGCAATTTCTCCTATTGCCATAATGTTTTTAAAACTCCTATGCCGCAGATGCATCAAAATATATGTGCATATGGTAAAGTGTTAACCCTTTCCCTCATATAAATGCTTTCGGACACTTCTGCAGCAGCCGTCTTTTTGAAAACTGACAAAAGAAGAAATTGCACAAAACGTGCAATTTCTCCTTTTGCCACAATGTTTTCCACTTTTAGTCATAGGTTATCCATTCAATTATGGAGATTTTCTATGTTTTGGCAAAATACGTTCAAAGTTGTCTGCTGGAGAATTGTCGTATGAGGGAAAGTGTTAACTGTATATAAACTATAACATCAATAAAATGGCAGTCTCCACGGTGAATCAGAGTCTGTATTTTGTCATGACACCCCAATAAACAAGAATCAATATGGGAAGCATAGCTACTTTGAATGGTCTCTATTGGAGAAATTCAATATCCCTCTTTGTTATTTTGTTTGAATAAGGAATTTACTGGATGAGTGCTCTTTTAAGATTATAAACCCTTTCTGTCATTTGTATTTATTTAATGTTGCATAGGAAAAGAAAATTAATGTCTGGAAAGTAGTCATGACTCATATTGAGCGGTTTTGTGTTAAGTTTTATTTTAATATTTTAATAATTGTTTTAATATTTTATAATTTTGTAATATTTTATGCATATTTATAATGCTTTCTAAGCTAGATTCTAAAATAATTCATATAAAAGAAAATTTCTAGTCATAAGATGATTAACGAAGGCCAACGTTTGAACAGAAAGTTCTTTTTTTTTTTTTAAAACATAAAACTGGAGAAAAGAGGCTTTTCTACCTTTTACCTCACAATTTCCTTCATTCATCAAATTTGCAGCAAAGAACTTTGAAAACATGTATGGAAATCTCTATAATTGAAGTATAATAATTCAATGATGCTTGAAAGCAATGGGGTTAAAAGGGACATTGCTCATGATGAGTAATTTCTGCTTATAATTCCACAATGTTTTCAAAAGGTGGTAAGCTGCAGATGCAACAAAATGCATTTGCATACATGTGGGAAAGGATTAACATTTATCTGATTAAAATCATCACAAAGTATTTTTTGGAAAAAAGGGAAAAGTAAGTCCAATATATATATATCCCTTTCCCACAATACAACAAATCTACAGCAGACTTTTTGAAAACATATTGAAAAAAATATGAAAAAATCTCTATAAAATAAAGTATAATTATTGAAAAGAGATGAAAACCTTGTGACAAAAGGAGAAATTGCTCATGAGCAATTTCTCTTTTTGCCACAGTGTTCTCAAAAGTCGTTCTGCTTCAGAAAGCGTCTATAAATGGGAAAGGGTTAAATTAAAGTAAACATTAACGGGAAAAAGGTTGCAGTAAAGTGGTACTTGTCTGGCAGTAAAACCTTTATTTCACAACCTGACACAAAACTGGAGTTACTTATTAGAATTGTCACTGCAAGTTAAATCTAATGTTTGCCAACAACACAGGGTTTTATGCAGAATTAAAGCCAAGGTCTAGATCAGGAGGAATTTAAAGCAACAACTCTTATTTCCCACTTACAGAACATTTCTGATTTCTCCGCAGCAGACAACTTTTGAAACTATTGTGGAAAATGAGAAATTGCTCATAACAAGCAGTTTCTTCTTTTGTCACAATGTTTTTCAATTGTATTTAGTAATTATACTAACATTTATGGAGTATTCTTTTACAACAAAATGATTTCAAAGTCGTCTGCTGCAGATTAATTGTATGTGGGAAAGGGTAAAAGAATCATCTCACTAAGTAAAGACCCACACCATAGGGTCAGATAAGGAGTTGAGAACAATGAAACAAGCTTTCTAATCTATTGATATGTTTGTATTTGAAAATAACTCTTCTGAGATGTAGTTTGGGGTAAAGTGTAAAATCCAATGGCTGCTATTGAGTACTGTACTGACAAGTGCAAATACTCCAATATCAATAGAAATTACCATTTTATTCAATTATAAAGCCTTTCCCTCATATAGACGCTTTCTGACGCCTCTGCAGCAGATGAGCAATTTCTCCTTTTGCCACAATGTTTTCCACTTTTAGTCATAGGTTATCCATTCATAGAGATTTTCCATTTTTTGACAAAATATGTTCAAAGTTTTCTGCTGCAGAATTGTAGTATGAGGGAAAGGGTTAACAAATACCAGGATTTGTTCACACTGAAAAGGAAAACTCAATGAATGCTGTGAGCAAAAGTAATAAATGTCAACTCCTTGAATGTGGACAAATTGACATGCCATTTTTAGATTCTTTCACACTTTAACCCTCATAAAGACGCTTTCCGACGCCTCTGCAGCAGCGGCTTTTTGAAAACATAGTGACAAAAGAAGAAATTGCTCAAAACAAACAATTTCTCCTTTTGCCACAATGTTTTCAACTTTAAGTCATAGGTTATCCATTCAATTATAGAGATTTTCCATTTTTTGACAAAATATGTTCAAAGTCCTCTGCTGCAGAAATTTAACGCCGTTTTTAACAATTTCTCAGTAGTTAGTTCACGGCGGCCAGTTCACCTTCTCATGCATTTCCTGGTTTTCTCACACCAGTACTCCACACAACAATCTTCCCAAGCAACTGGCTGCTTTTCCACATAGACTTAGCCCATTGGTGGAAAACTATAGAATAGAACAAAACACGAAGGGATACTAAAGTTAAGGTTTATTATTAGCTGGGTTTATCCTATCACTGTCTTATAAGCTCATCTAATTTTTTGAAGAAAAAAAAGTCAGGGTATTGTGTTACCCTTGGCACCGTTTGCGTCGTCTCAAAACTTGAACCTAACCTCATAACTCAAAAAGCGTTCACCATTTTCAAATGGAATTTTGTATGTGTACATGTTCCTATGAAAAATAAGCGTGTCTATACCAAGTCACATAACTGGCTTTGATAATTATTCAATGATGCCCAATTTTCGACTATGAAAAACGTTTGGCTTAAATTTTGAAAGAATTTTGTAGAAATGTTCTTTGAGTGACCTTCTTTCAGATTCTTACAAGCTATTTTGCCTTAACCCTTTCCCACATATAGACGCTTTCTGACGCCTCAGCAGCAGACAGCTTTTTGAAAACATAGTGACAAAAGAAGAAATTGCACAAAACGTGCAATTTCTCCTTTTGCCACAATGTTTTCCACTTTTTGTCATAGGTTATCCATTCAATTATGAAGATTTTCTATCTTTTGACAAAATACGTTCAAAGTCGTCTGCTGCAGAATTGTCGTATGAGGGAAAGGGTTAAATATTAACAGTGTAAACTTTAAAAAAATTATCCTCCAAAAGTATTAATGTTGTTGAAGCACCTACAATAATCATTTCATGCACTTTGATATGATGTTACATTTATTTTTCATGTATTTTTATGTATATTTTCAGGTTCTCTAGCTGCATGTAAGATTATTCTGGAGATAGGTGGTATGCAATGTATAAATGATAAAGATAACAACGGGAGAAATGCGTTACATCTGGCGTCACTGGGAGGTCACGGAGATGTTGTTAACTTCCTTCTCGACAACCATGGTGAGAATTACTCATATTCATTTCCAAGAGAAACATAAACATAAACTTTTATAAACTCACTGATAATTTCCTCTCACAATCTCTTTTATAACCTAGTACATATAATGTGAGGGTAATCCTCATCCAACATATAGTTGCTTTCTGACACCTATAGTAGACAACTTTTGAAAACATTGTGACAAAAGAAGCAACTACTCAAAACAAGCAGAATCTTCATTTGCCACCATGTTTTCAACTTTTTATCCCCCGCTTTTTCGAAGAAAAAAAGGGGGGTTATTAATTTCGGTTTGTCCGTCCGTCCGTCTGTCTGTCCGTCTGTCCGTCCGTCACACTTCGTTTCCGTGCAATAACTGCCGCAAATGTGAACCGTTTCTTTTCAAACTTGGTAACAAGGTTAAATGCCTTAACGGCTAGGCCAAGTTCGAATATCACTTTCGGCGGACTTTATTTGGTGGAGTTATGGCCCCTTATTTAACAAAATATGTTGTTTCTTGCCGTTTCCGTGCAATAACTGCCACAAATGTGAACCTTTTTTTTTCAAACTTGGTAACAAGGTTAAATGCCTTAAGGGCTAGGCCAAGTTCGAATATCACTTTCGGCGGACTTTATTTGGTGGAGTTATGGCCCCTTATTTAACAAAATATGTTGTTTCTTGCCGTTTCCGTGCAATAACTGCCACAAATGTGAACCTTTTTTTTTCAAACTTGGTAACAACGTTAAATGCCTTAAGGGCTAGGCCAAGTTCGAATATCACTTTCGGCGGACTTTATTTGGTGGAGTTATGGCCCCTTATTTAACAAAATATGTTGTTTCTTGCCGTTTCCGTGCAATAACTGCCACAAATGTGAACCTTTTTTTTTCAAACTTGGTAACAACGTTAAATGCCTTAAGGGCTAGGCCAAGTTCGATCGTCACTTTCGGCGGACTTTATTTGGTGGAGTTATGGCCCCTTATTTAACACAAAATGTCGTTTCTTGCTGTTTCCGTGCAATTACTGCCACAAATGTAAACCGTTTTTTTTCAAACTTGGTAACAAGGTTAAATGCCTTAAGGGCTAGGCCAAGTTTGATCATCACTTTCAGGGGACTTTATTCGGTGTAGTTATGGACCCTTATTCAACAAAAAATGTTGTTTCTTGCTGTTTCCGTGCAATAACTGCCACAAATGGGATTTTTTTTTTTTCAAACTTGGTAACAAGGTTAAATGCCTTAAGGGCTAGGCCAAGTTCGATCGTCACTTTCGGCGGACTTTATTCGGTGGAGTTATGGCCCCTTATTTAACAAAAAATGTTGTTTCTTGCTGTTTCCGTGCAATAACTGCCACAAATGTGAACCTTTTTTTTTTTTCAAACTTGGTAACAAGGTTAAATGCCTAGGCCTAGTTCGATCGTCACTTTCGGCGGACTTTATTCGGTGGAGTTATGGCCCCTTATTTAACAAAAATAGTCGTTTCTTGCTGTTTCCGTGCAATAACTGCCACAAACTTGGTAACAACCTAGGCCAAGTTCGTTTAATTTACCCTGTAATACATGTTCAATAAAAAGTCTACTGACATGTTTAAACCTAACCTCAACATTTTCCTACAATATTTCCTGCAAGCGGGGGATATAAATTTCATGAATTTGCTTGTTTCAGTTAATATAACTTCTTTTATAGAGATTTTTGTGTCACCTGCATAGCATGGTAGGCACTTAGGGATTACTTTTTTTTTTGTCCGGCGTCTGTCAGTCCGTCTGTCTGTCTGTCCATCACACTTTTTCGTCACATTTTCAAATAACTTTTTTTCTACTCAAAGGATTACAATGAAACTTCTGACAAATGTCTATTATATCAATGTGTGTGATTGGTTCACAAAAGGGGGATAATCCAAATATTTTTATATCAGAGTTATTGCCCCTTTTCTGTCAAAAATTAGAATTTTCTGACAAGGCCCCGACACACGTGCTCCGGGGAGCACTCCATTCTAGTCTGTGTTTTTGCCAACTTTGCCCAAGAATGACTCAAGGTGATTTATTCTGATCACTCCCATGTACCTGTCGACCGTCCTCCGTCATTAACTTTTTGCTATAAACATCATCTTCTCCTAAACCACCAGACCAATTTCAATCAAACTTCACAGGAATGTTCCTTTAGTGGCCTGCTTTCGAATTTGTTCAAAGATTTAAATTCCATTGAGAACTTTGGTTGCTGCGGCATCATAAATGGGGCAAAATGTCCATAATTTGGTAGAAATGTTCCTTGGGTGACCCTCTACACAAATTGTTCAAGCCATACTGATTGGTTGAAAAACATGGCAGTCAGGTGGCATCAGAAAAGGGACAAAATGACATTCAAATTTCAGGGTTTTTTAAGTGCTTGTCTGATTTTAAGAAAATTGAATAGGAATCTTACTTCAGTGATCCTCTTCTTAATTTGTTCAATCCGTATTGATTGGTTACAAAATCAGAGCAACCAGGTGTCATCACAAAAGGGATAAATTGAACTTTTAGCTACAAATGAAAACTCCTGCCATTCCATTGAACCAATTTCAACTTCACAGGAATGTTCCTTTGTTAGTCCTCTTTCAAAAAATTTCAAAGACTCACATTCTGTATAGAACTTTGGTTGCTGCCGCATCAGAAAGTGAGAAAAATACCCAAACTTTAAAATCCTTTTCCTCCATAATCTGCTTGTCTGATTCCAAGATAATTTGGTAGAAATGATTTTTGAGTGACCCTCTACAAAAACTGTTCAAGCTATATTGATTTCGTTGAAAAACAGGGCAGCAAGGCGGCATCAGGAAAAGCACAAAATGACAAAACTTTATAACTCCATTTTTATTAAAGTTCTTGTTAGATTTCAGATGGCCTTTACTGATAAGCTATTTCTTTAACAATGTCCACTCCTTGCAGTTTCATTTGCACTCCTTGATCAAATTTTCCCAGATATTTGCAGTTAAATATTTGCTATTAATTTACTATGACTCAGGTGATCGATTTCGGGCCATCTTGTTCCATTAAACCCTATACCATTATAGTGTGGGTACACAGAAGAATTGTCTTTTTTTTTAAGATGACATATGCCCCTTATGAAGGCTTATCTAGATTCTGTGTATTTAACCTTTTGCTAAATAAAGCGACTTAAGATACCACTGCAACATTAAGCTTCTTGAAAACATTGTGTATCAAAATTACACTTTATATTGTACAGATGTTACAATGTTAAGCTTTGATAACTGATTTTAAAGCGACTGAAATCCAGATGGCACGGGGAAAAAAAAAAAAAAAAAAAAAAAAAATATCGAAATTCGCCCTAAATGTTATTCTTTATGTTATCCAAGTAAAACCAGGGTAGAAAGTGTATCGTTTTTTATCAATAAAGTGAACTTGAGTCGTTTTCAATTGTCCCTATGAAGGGGTTTCTTATTTAAAAATACTTACCCCGTTACTGACAGGGTAGAATTTGCGATGGAAAAAGTATCGAAAACAAGAAAATCTCACCGATTATAGGGGTATATAATATGTCAGTTATCATATTTTAATGCCCCGAATACAAAAATAACACTTATTTTCTTAACATTGGAAATTTCATTTCTTTTTCGACAGTTGGGTATCTGGAGTTCAGTCGCTTTAAAACTTATTTTATCAGATAAAAGGTATAATTAACCATAGGACTTGTCCTTTAAAAAGGAGTAAACTGAACACAAATTTAAAATTTAACGGTCTTTGTGAAAACATTCTTTTGAGCACCTACTACATAGGGTTTGAATGTCAATAAATAATGGAAGACCTTTAACCTTTTTCCACATGCAACAAATATGCAGCAGAAGACTGAAAACATTGTGACATAATGCTGGAAAATCTCTTTAAATGAAAATAAAGTTAATGAATAGAGTTAACAAAAAAGATGTGGCAAATGTCATCTGCTGATCTTGCATCTTGCATGTGTGGAAAAATTAAATGCAGCCCTTTATCGAGAGCTATGTTTTACTTGTTTAATTATTTTCATCTTCAGCTGATTTGACAGCAGTGGACAAGTTTAATGCTACCCCCTGGGATTATGCCAAAAATCGTCAGTTACACTATTGTCAGCTGATTATTATGTCACACCAAAGACAACGACTCGCAAGTAACCCGACCAGTCCGTTACCCAATGGATTTGGACTGCTAATGAACGGCTCACTTAACTTCTCACGAGACTTTGGCTCTGAATATGACTATGCAGTAAGTTAACATTGTACTGTGTAACCTTTCAAAATGGCATGAGTAATTATCTTATTAATAATGAATGGAAAATCTTATCTAGAATAAGAATACTTTGGGATGGAATGGAAACTATTGCTATGAGCAGTTTCTCCTTTTCCTATAATGTATTCCAATGTTACATCTGTTAGATATCTCAAAATGTGTTTCTATCAGGAAAAGGAATAACCTCTGAAGAGCAACTATTCTCTATGACAGTTATGTGTTTATTACATCCACCTGATGTTACACTGGAGAGGTAACACTGTTTGTGTTGTGACATGTGCAGATAATGATGTGGCTGTACCATACAAAAGTTTATTAAATACTCACTGTTACTCGGCAGCTTAAATTCCATATTTAACTAGGACAAATACGATACCAAATTTGGTAATGTTGCATCATTCAAACAGCATTCATTAATTTATTTCATGTGTAAAATGTGTAAATTATTGAATGTATTAATTTATTCATAACGTAGAACATAACAACTTTATGATCATCCTAAGTTCATGATGTCATTATTCGCACCTTTTCTTGGGTGACTTAACTGAGAAGTGTTGAAATATTTTTTGCTGTGTTGATATTTGTTTCGTCCTCAGCAGCATAATTCTTTGAGTGCTTAGGCTCAGGAACCTCGGAGATCAAACTGTAAGTTGTCTTATTTTGTAAGGTATTGGGTTCAATATACAAATCTGTAATATATTGTTCAGAGTACAAGAGGCAGTGTAGATAGCATGCCTATTACCCCACCCCATCCACCAAAGCGCCCACGCACATCGCGCATGTCAGTACGTCGGTCCCGCAGTCTTGGGTCACAGGACAGAGACAAGGAACAAATAGCAACGTCAGTGAGTAACAGGGACAATTACAGTAGAGAACAAACAATGGACAGAAGACAGATTAATAGTGCTGGAGATATGCAAGCAAGGCCAAAAGAGAGAATAGAGGTTGGTATCTTAACCCTTTCCCATATATAGACACATTTGGTCTCATCTACAGCAGAAGACTTTTGGAAACGTTATGTCAAAAGGAGAAATTGCTCATAATTATCCTTTTGTCAGAATGTTTTCAACTTATAGAGACTTTCTATATTTCTATTCAGATGTTTTCAAAGTCATCTGCTGCAGATTTGTCGTAAGCGAGAAATTTATGGTTAATCATTTTCCTGATAAGACTTTCTAATTGTGAGTGGTCTTCTTTGATCAAATCTATAAAAGTATGTATCATTATGGAAATGAGAGGGAGTTGTAAATATTTAGCAATTTCTTTTCTTTTTAATTTTGTTTCACCCTGTGTAGCATGGTAGGCACTTAGGGATTACTTTTTTTTTTGTCCGGCTTCTGTCCGTTACTCACACTTTTTCGTCACACTTTTAATGAGCAGTGCAGGTGACACACGTGCTCCGCGAAGCACTCAATTCTAGTTTTATTTTCAAAAGTTGTCTGATTCTCCAAAGCGACCATCTTGGTGGTGTGGTGATAGAGTGTCCACCTTGGGTTTAGGAGGTTGTCGGTTCAATCCCCTGGCAGGTCATACCAAATACTTTCAAAATGGTAGTAATGGCTGTCCTCCTAAGCGCTCAGGGTTGCTTGGTTAGCATTATGACTGGCTGGCTTGGTTCAGCATAAATGGACCAGTAGTACTAGTAACCCTCCCATGAAAGTCATGATATAACTTAAAACACCAAACAAACAATTAATCAACTGATGCATCCAGGGATTCCTAAAGTTGGTCTGTCAAATAGCACTTGATCAGAGTATTACTTATTTGTCATAATGATAGTAAAATGTGAATTTTGCTTCTGGATTTGAGAATTTTAAGCGAAACTCCAACACTATAAGACTCTGTGCTTAAACTTTTGTTTTAGTATCTTATTGGTCAAAAACAATTTGAGCCGTTTCCTGAGAAAACCAACACTATTGACTCTGCATAATGTATTGACCTAGATCAGGCTAATCCGGGGGGATAGATCTATAGAGTAATGATTCCTGAAACAGAAAATCCACAGGAGGTGAAAAGTGTCTGTACTTGGTAGGCTGCACGGCAAGACTTTACGCAGCGTCCACAAAGATGGTTATCTCGTGATACGCCTCATTTCTTTCTTTAAATTGTCCAATCTGAAGCTATATTTCTGATTGGAAAATTTTGAAATTAAGTTTTGTTTCTGACAAGTTGATGCGCCATAAAACACTATACATTCTATGTTTCTGACAAAGATCAGATACTTGAGCACAAATTCTGAGCACAGACAAAATGTTTTATTTTTTTTGGAGCCAGAAGTCGTATCTTGAGCATATAGTTAATTTCTAAGCACAGATAACATTTTCAAGATTTTATAGTTTGGAGGCCTGAACCCAAGTAGCATTTGTTGGTATGAAGCAAAAGAGTTGAAATCGTTGTGGCAAAAGGAGAAATTACTCAGAACCAGCAATTTCTCGTTTTGCCACAACGGTTTCAACTCTATTTAACCCTTTCCATCATAGAGTCAATTTTCCTTGTCCGGACCATATCTTTGCCATGCATAGAGATATTTTCAAATAACTTGGCACAAACATGCACCATTCAAGACGATGTGCCAAATGCAAAAAAAAAATCTGTAGATTCAAGGTCAAGGTCACAGTGATAAGAAATAGACTTTAATTGAACTTTTCTTGTCCGGACCATAACTTTGTCATGCATAGAGATATTTTCAAATAACTTGGCACAAACATGCACCATATCAAGACGATGTGCCAAATGCAAAAAAAAATCTGTAGGGTCAAGGTCACAGTGATAAGAAATAGACTTTAATTGAACTTTTCTTGTCCGGACCATAACTTTGTCATGCATAGAGATATTTTCAAATAACTTGGCACAAACATGCACCATATTAAGACGATGTGCCAAATGCAAAAAAAATATCTGTAGATTCAAGGTCAAGGTCACAGTGATAACAAATAGACTTTAATTGAACTTTTCTTGTCCGGACCATAACTTTGTCATGTATAGAGATATTTTCAAATAACTTGGCACAAACATGCAACATATCAAGACGATGTGCCAAATGCAAAAAAAAAATCTGTAGATTCAAGGTCAAGGTCACAGTGATAAGAAATAGACTTTAATTGAACTTTTCTTGTCCGGACCATAACATGCATAGAGATATTTTCAAATAACTTGGCACAAATATGAACTATATCAATATGATGTGTCATATGCAAAACTTTTGTCTGTAGCTTCAAGGTCAAGGTCACAGTGACAACAAATAGACATCAGTTGAACTTTTCTTGTCCGGACAATAACTTTTTTTCATCCATAGAGATATTTTCAAATAGCTTGGAACAGATATACACCATATCAAGACGCTGTGTCATATGCACAATTTATGTGTTTAGCTTCCAGGTCATGGTCACATTGACAGAAAATATACTTTACTTGAACATTTTTAGTTCAGACCATAACTTTACCATGCATATAGATATTTTCAAATAATTTCGCGCAAATATGCTCCATATTAAATAACTTGGGAATTTAAAAGAATATAGCATAGATATGCATTAAATCAATACAATGTGTTGCATATAAATATTTTATCTATAGCTTCTAAGACAATGTGTTGCATATAAATAATTTATCCGTAGCTTCTAGATTAGCTTCAAGGTTTTCCCTTATGATTATCCATCAATAGAAATATTCCATGTTACTTGAATTACTAGCTTTGATTAACTATTAACAGAAAGATTTGACAGATCTGTTAATTCTTAATCAAACACCTTCCATTATAGAAAACCTGGTTTCATGGAATTTCCATGTCTTGTTATCAAATTGATTCCAAAGTCTTCTGCTGCAGATTTGTTTTACGTCAGGAAAGGGTTGAAACATGACGAAGTTACATCTGTTTTCCATGAAATATTCTTTATGTTCTAATCATTTCAGGTTACTGTCCACAGAAGAAACACGGAACAAGAACATGGAGATGAGGATGCAATGGCGGTAGATGATAATCCTTGTAAGAAGACTTTAATTCTTTTTAACCCTAACTTTCTAACATGTAACTTGTCTTCAGCAGGAGACTGAAGACATCTGTATAAAAATGTAGAAAATCTCTATAAATAAAGGTAAAACTGTTGAAAGAATAATTTCTCCTTTAACCACATTGGTTTTTAAAATTATCTTAATGGGTTTATGTGTGGAAAGCTGTTTTAATCAAAATTAATAGAACAAAGTAACTGATCAATGGCAAAGATAAGATGGCCTAAGCTGATCTTTGCAACACAATATTCTCTTATAACTCATTTAAACCCCATGTAGTGTGTTCTCAAAATAATCTTTTTTACTAAGACAATTATTTGAGTACCTGCAACATATGATTTGTAGTTCAAATGAAGATTTTAGAACCGGAAATACTCCCTTATCTAGGACTCTGACTGATCTACTACCATCTTCAAGCAGTGACCTTATTGGTCAGTCCATTAACAATAGTAGACCAGAGCTCTAGATATGATGTGTTTTGAATATTCTAAAATTCTTATTTGACCCTCTAACCCTAAGTTGTGGAAATTCAAAAGAATCGTCTCTTTTTAGTACCCACATCATACGGTTTGAATTGAGGTTAAGAGTGTTATTGTTGGAAAAAGAGCTGTGAGGCAGTTTCTAGGAGGGGGGATCGAGCAAATTCTCACACTATTTTGAACATTCCCCCCAATTTCTTCTTTAGCCACAATGTTTTCAGTTCTATCTGATCATTATAATTTCATTCATGGACATTTTCTGAATTATTCTAGCCTACACATTGTTTAAGCTGTGTGTTGAAAATGTGTTGTTGTTGGGCAGAGGATCGGATATGGATAGCTCTTTTACACACAGTATCTCTCTTATTATCAAAATACCCACAACATAGGCTTAGAGTGTAAATTAATGATTTAAGAGCATGCACAATGCATTCTTTGGTAGGTAAAGTGTTAATAAGCCAAACAAATTTTGTAGATGAGGTGCTAGATGATGACCTGGACGGAGTCAGTGCGGGCGGTATGGATGTATCTGATATCGAAGATGAAGATGAGAGACCAATGCATCAGAATTCAAGGGGGGCCCAAGGGTCTCAGAAAAGGGGGCCTGGTGGTCCCCTGTACAGGCCCCAAAACGCCCAACAGTCCAAGTTTACACCTTCACCCCCACCGCCCAGATATGGTCAACGATCGCAAATGTCTTCTCAAGGTTCCTATACTGTAAGCATGAAAGTGTTTTTTTTAAGGTTTTGTTGATTGGCCTTTCTGTTTATTGTCTGAGATGGTTGATTGGATTTGAAACAATCCCCACATACAAAAATGCTGAAGCAGACAGCTTTGAAAACATTAAGTCAAAAGTATGGAAACTCTATAAATGAAAGGTCAATTATTGAATAAAATGTAAAACATAGTGGCAGAATGAGAAATTGCTCCTTGTGCCGCAATGTTTTCAAAGTTGTCTGCTGCGGAGGAGTCAGAAAGTGTCTATTATGTGGGAAAGGTTTAAATAAAAAAAATGCCAGATTTAAAAAGAATTTAGCAATTATATAAATGTTCATTTGGAGACCTTTTTCCAAGAGTGAAAACTTTTGAAAACTAGTTTTATAAAATCAGGTGAGTAATATAGGGCTATCATGGCCCTTTCATTTCTACAATTGTTAAAGCTTGGTTTGCCTTGAGTACTGCTCATATATAAATGATTTATTTGGAAAGTCTTTAGTTGATCTTGTTTTTACTTTCAGCAATTATCAAATGGTAGAAGAAGCAATGATTTTGTGGACGAATCACAAAACATGGACATGCAACCTCGTCCACCCATCAGATCTTCAAACCCACAACCTGGTGCCACAAGGGGCTCCAATAACGTATACAACAGATCCCAGTCCCCACCTCAAACTGATTCATTTGCACCTAGTCGACCCCGCCCAGCACCCAGGCCTCCAAGAATGCAGCCATCACCCCCTAAAGCCCAGCGTAGAACACCTTCACCTACCAACAGACCAGGGTCTAATACAAGAGATCAGTTGTTAAGTCCTCCTTCAGGTGATCAGACTAATAAGGAGGGAAATAGACCTGACTCAGCTGGTAAACCGCCAGGTATGTTAACCCTTTCCCTCTTATAGACGCTTTCTGACGCCCCTGCAGCAGACAGCTTTTTGAAAACATAGTGACAAAAGAAGGAATTGCTCAAAACGAGCAATGTCTTCTTTTGACACAATGTTTTCTACTTTCAGTCATAGGTTATCCATTCAATTATAGAGATATTCTATTTTTTTAACAAAATATGTTCAAAGTCGTATGCTGCAGAATTGTTGTATGAGGGAAAGGGTTAAATATTCTCTTTATTATGTTAAAGGTGCTGAACTCAAGATTAAAGATAGTATAGTCAAAAGTTTTAAAACTGTTCAAAAGTTGTCTTGAAATATTAGAATCATAATTATGGGATAAAATTAAAGTAATAATTTCGCTTTCTAGTACAATAAACATCTAAATATTGATCGTTTATGCTACAGTTTTACTGGATAATTGTACCGAGTAAGCCAAATTGTGTTCATTTTCATGACTTTCAATTAACTGTTTTTCAACATTTACTGTTAAAATAGTTTTGAATTATTTATTACTTACTTTTTTGTCACTATTAACAATATTTGCAGAAGTTTCGACATTTCAAAATTTTGATCTCAACCTGGAGTTCAGCACCTTTTAACCTAACCCACATACAATGCATTTGTAAAAGACAATCATCTATGCAAATAATCCTTTACCACATAAAACTAGTCCACAGCAGACAACTATGAAAACAAATTTTCGAAATTATGGATAATCACTATTTATGAAAGTATAATTATTGAATAGAGTTAAAAACATTGTGGCAAAGGGAGGAATTTATTAACGATTTCTCCTTTTATAATAATGCTTTCCACAATCATCTGCTATCAAAATGTTGCTGTAGGAGGGAAAGTGTTTTAAAATGCTATCAGTAAAAGGTTAACCCTTATCCATCTACAACACATTTGCAGTATCCAACTTTGAAATTATCTGCAATTAAGATATCTTTAAATGAAAGTAGAATTATTGAATACAGTTTAACTAGTATCAAGAAAAATATTGGATAATCTAAATAATGTTTTATAGCAGATTTATGTCCATGTATGGTTTCGTAAATAAATCTTATGATCAGTTTATATTTTCTACTGATATAAGGTCGAATTAATACTTTTCAACAACAAGCAATTTCTCTTTTTTCCACAATGTTAACAAAAGCGCCTTTCAATGCTGCATTTTTAAAATGGACCCGTCCAGGTTTGTATTTGGAGGAGTCCATAGCCAATTCTAGGAACATCAATATGAAAGGGTTGAGTTGAGCAGCCAACAGTATAGTCTATAGCCTGGTCAGACATTGTGGATGTCCCAGCTGTGTTGACTCTATACTGGTGACATTGGCTCTAAAAGTCAAATGGACTAACCCTTTCCCCACATTCAAGAAAATCAGCAGGTTTGAAAACATCTAGGCGATTTATGAAAACTCTCTGTAAGGGAAAGTTTAAATACTGAAAAGAGTTGAAAACAATGTTGCAAAAAGATAAGTTGCTCATTATGAGAATTTTTTTCTTTTTTGCCACAATGTTTTTAAAGTTGTCTGCTATGGAAGAGTCAAAAGATGTCAACATGTGGGGAAGGATTAATGGACATTTATGTTGCATATTTCAGGCATGTTGGAAGGTAAAAAGATTCTTCCTCCACCCATGTTGATGCCATTAGAAAATGCTCCTAAGCCTCCAAGCTTGAATCCCATGCTAGCACAAAGTCTAGCCTCAACGGATAAACCATTGAGGAGAAAGAAAAAAAAGAAGAGAGACAGAGGGGCCATTGAAAAGGACATTGAAAGAGAGTTGGATGTGAGATCCCCACCAGAGCCTCCAGAGAGTTTGACCCCACCCCGAGGATATGCAGCCCCTCTCCATCCTCCGCCCTCAGCAACATCAAGACCTCAGAGAGCCCAGTCTGGTATTCCCTCGCCTAAATACTCAAAAGGAAACCCACAGAAACATGAAAGCCAAAGGTACGCTTAGAATAATTGCATTTATATGATGGTCTTTTAACCATTTCCCACATTCAACAAATCTGCGACAGACGACTTTGAAAACATCTAAGCAAAAACATGGAAAATCTCTATGAATGAAAGAATAATTACTGAAAAAGTTGGAAAAATTGTGAAAGATAAATTGTTTGTTTTGAGCAATTTTTACTTTTGTCACAATGTTTTCAAAAAGTGATCCTCTCAGGCATAATGTGGAAAAGGGTTAAGCATATCTTAGTTACATTTCATGTGTTGGAGACACCAGTTCAGAGGTAGTGAACATGTTTCATAATCCACAAGGGTCCTTTGAGAGTGGCTCTAAATATTGGACTTTAAAACGCTTGGTGTGAGTATAGGTTGAGTATCCAGAAGGCAGTCATGAAGAGTGATAAATATAGGTTGTCAGACCTTGCTTCACAATTGATGTAAAATAAGTTTTAACCCTTTCCCTCATACGACAATTCTGCAGCAGACGACTTTGAACTTATTTTGTCAAAACATAGAAACTCTCCATAGTTTAATGGATAACCTATGACAAAAAAGTGGAAAACATTGTGGCAAAAGGAGAAATTGCACATTTTGTGTAATTTTTCTTTTGTTACTATGTTTTTAAAAAGCCGTCTGCTGCAGAGGCGTCAGAAAGCGTCTATATGAGGGAAAGGGTTAATGCAATGTTTCATTTCATTCACTAGTTTGTCAATTATATTGAAAATTTATGTGTCCATTTGGACCTCTCTCAAACCAGTTTGATGCTTTAAATAAAATGTCAAGGGGCCTTTCATGAAAGAGTATTTTTATTTTTTAAAGATTTAGTTTATGAAAATAGGCTGGCCAGTAAGTTGATATATATATATAGTTCAAGTGATCAGACATTTTAAAGATCTGAAATGCAATAATACAATTAAAGAATACTAAACCTAATCCTTTCCCGCATTCAACAAATCTGCAGCAGTGTGCAACTACATTAGAGTCCATATCTAAGTAACTTTTAAGCAGTGAAATTGTGGTAAAAGTAATTTTTATGCTCCCCAAACTAGTTTGTGAGAGCATGTAGTTGTCGCTTTGTTCCTTTTGTCACAATGTTTTCGAAAATTTATACTTCTACTAATTCTCACAAAGATAAAAGTCTATACATTTATATTAAGCATTTCTCATATGCAGTTGCATATTGTTGTTACAGACAACTTTTGAAGATATTGTGACAAAAGGAAAAATTGACCATCATGTGCAATTACTCAATTTGTGACAATGATTTCATTTCTTCAATATTAATTAAAACTTTTGTATAAATAGAGATTTTCAGTATTTTTGCCTAGAATGTTTTCATTATTGTCTGCTACAGATTTTACCATTTACTTGACACAAGATTTAACTTATGTCTGCTTTGGGGAAAAAATTGTGAGAAAAGGAGAAATAGCTTGTTTTGTGCATTTTTTCCTTTCCCACTGTTTGCAATAGCAGTCTGCTACAGAGGCATTTATTATTAAAAGGATAGTAGTTTGATGGTATGAAACCAGTGAATTAATCTTTTCATTTTGCTTACTGTAGATATACAGAAGAGAATATGGAAGAAGAGAAGGATGACTCGAGTAGTCGTGACGACAAACCTCCCATGGTCAATGGTATGGCTGTGCCATTACGAGAAGGGCCCATGAGGTCTGCTAGACCTGGAAAACGACTACAACCCATGGAAACAAACAGTGAAGATTATGAGATGAATGGAAATGTAGAAAATGGAGATGTGATACAGGTATACCGAAAACCTATAGTCTTTGAGGCACTACTCAAAAGTTCATGGAGCTTTATGATAACTTACTGCAATGTTGACTGCTCATTTTCAATTTTTGTTCATAAGCTTGTCGAACTTTCCCACTAAAAACAGATCTCTAGAAGATAACTCTTCAAATGAAAGTAATATTGAATGGAGTTGAAAACATTGTGGCAAATGTCATTGCTTATCCCTTTCTCACATACAACAAATCTGCAGCGGATGACTTTGAAAACATACCCAAAATTGGAAACTCCCTTTTAATGAAAGTACAATACTTGAATAGAGTTGAAATTGTGGTGACAAGAGAAATAACTCTTACTTCTTTTGTCGCCATGTTTTTAAAAAGCCATCTGCTGTGGAGGCATCAGAAAGTGTCTATATGAGGGAAAAGGGTTATGGAACATTAAAATGTGGGAAAGGAAAATATACAACAGATCTACAGCCGACGACTTTGTAAACATGTTGGGAAAAACATGAAAATCTTCATAAATAAGGGTTCAATTATTGAATAGAGATGAAAACATTGTGGCAAAACGAGTAATTGCCAATTTCTCCTTTTGCTACAATATTTTCTAAAGTCTTCTGCTGCAGAGGCATCAGAAAGCATCTATATGTTTGAAAGGTTAAGGGATAACTCAAAAGTTTGTGGTCGTTTGTTTAATATTTGTTTGTAATGTTGAATGCTTGCCCTTGACTTTTCAGTATAAATGTAGTTTAAATGGAAATAGACGGACAAAAAATGTAAATAAAGATATGCTGATATTACTAAAAAATCCTTAGATTAGTTGAGAGCAATTTTTAAATGCACTAGTAATGTCGTAAATGCTATCTGTGTTACTCTTATGAATTCTAGAAAGTAAACTTTAGTGTTAATATTTTAAGAGCAGGTTTGTATTGTACATGTATAAAAAAAAATATGCAAAGTTTTATAATGTTCAAACTTTTAATACATTTCACCGTTTTCCCATGTACAAATTTGTTTAAGGCAGCCACCCAAGTTAGTGTTAAAATGTGGCTGCTTAATACAAGTCAAATAAAGAAGAAAATGTTGTTTTGGTTAGTCTTTAAGTGACTACTTAATACAAGTTGGCTGCTTAACAGAGATGACCGCCAACACATGTTTGATGGCACATACACATCTGCAGCAGAAGACTGGAAACATTTCTAGATTAGCTCATTTGTAAATAATGTAATTTCTAGGATGATGTAATCAATGAGGATGAGGAAGTAGGACCGTTAATTCCCCCACCCCAGGGATTTAGGGGCCCATCGGCAAGGCCAGGTCAAGGTCGACCCCTCTCACAGTCTGTTCCGCAGGTAAATATACTTGTTTAATCTTACTGACTGGAAAATGATTGTCTTATATGCTTCTACAGTTTACAGTATTCTAATTAGCCTTTTCCCACAGGCAGATGTAGTTTGAAACATCTGCAGTAGACCACATTGAAAACATTGTGTCAAAAGGAGAAATTGCTCATGACAAGCAATATCTTTTTTTGCCAAATGTTTTCAACTGTTTTCAATAATTTCATGTTTACTTTAATTGATAAGGATTCCATATGTTTGCATACAAATGTTTTAAAAGTTGTCTGCTGCAGATTTGTTATTTGTAAGACTTGGTTAAGACTATTGCCTAAAAAAAAACGCATTTGAAAACAAGGAAGGACAGGCTGAATGAAAATGTAGTGAAAACAGAGATTGTGACAAAATTTCGAATTACTCGCTATGATCAACTATTATTTATATTTAACATGTTTTTCTTCAGCTTTTTAGACATCTAAATAGGCTTTAAGGTAGATAATAGTAAATCTTCTTTGCAGGCTTTGAACTTTCTTTAATAATAACAATGTGAATGAAGTATATATATACAAATTAGTATTCTTACTAGTGTAAGCTCTCATCACAAAGGAGCTACGTCAAGAGATTTGGGGTCTTATTTCCTGTTTCAACAAAGAAGACTCAGCGGATCCTGTTCATCTGCTGTGTCCAACCAGATCTTTGAGTGTTGGTCTTTATGGTTTAAAATGATAGATTAAATAAAAACTAGAAGTGTAGCTCCATTAGTACAATGCTAATGCCACATTAAATGAGCTTTACTTTGAGAAAAGTTACAAGTTGGCATTTCTGAATAGTGTAGGTTTAGATCAACCTGTCCATCTGCCTTTTAGAAGTATCACAGGTTCACAGAATCTTCTAAAGAGCTGCATAGTCTGATCTGTATCTACATTGTTCCAAAAAGCCAACTTGTCCTTTTTCCCCAAGAAAAAGCTCATATGATGTGAAATCAGAGTCAATAAGACCCAAGACAACCAGACTTGACTCGGATATTAATATCATAGCATTAAGTAGTCAAAAAGAGCCTTATCATCGGAAATCCAATCTTCAGAGTCCGATCAGGACTTTCCGTGTTTGCAAATGAGGCACCCTTGACGCCTCTGCAGAAATATTAATGACAAAAACTGCCTATATAAGTGTGTAGGTAGATCATAATTACTATTAATTTAAAAAGCTTCAAAGGTCAGCTGTCTTCATGTGACTTAAACCTTTCCCATGAATAGACACTTTAAAAATTGTGACAAAAGGAGAAATTGCTCAAAACAAGCAATTTTTCTATTTGCCACAATGTTTTCAACTTTTTTTCAGTAATAATACTTACCTTTATAGAGCTTTTCCATATTTTTGCTCTGATGCTTTCAAAGTCATCTGCTGCAGATTTGTTGTATGTGGGAGGGTTAATCTTTCCCACATTTTGATGCTTCTTAAGCAATGACATTTGCCACAATGTTTTCAATATGTAGAGGTTGTGTTACAATAGTCTATAGAATTTTAAAATTGAATTGTTAATTAACCCTTTCCAAATTGCAGATGCATTTGAAGCAAACCACATTTGAAATCATTGTGTCATGATAAGCCATTTCTCCCTTTGCCACGATATTTTCAACTCAATTCAACAACTACAAGATCCTTGATAGAGATTTTATATTTACCCATTTATGGAAAAAATTTCCGAAATTTAGCATAGTCTACTGTATATTTATAACAAGTTTGGAAAGAGTTAAATAAAAATGTAAGAGCAACCAACAAAAATAACTTTTGATATTTTTGCAGACAACTTACAAATGGCCAAGTATTTTCAAATCTTACCAGGTACATTGGTATCTATTTCTATGTAAATGTTTATGAATCTGATTCACATAACTTGTAACGTTAGTAAGTCACAAAATTGGAATCCATACAGTTGTTGTTACTGTGTTTAAAACTGAAATCTGTGTATAAGGTGGTTCACACTGTAACACCGGAGTTGTTGCCTGTAATACAAAATAGCGGTGGTTGACAAGTTTGGGCATATGTGTTGTATAGACACATAACTAGCTTTATTACAACAGAGATGAATACACAATATATTCATTATTTGTGCTGTTGTCTTCTGAATTATTCAGGTCAATATGTAAGAATGAAAGGTGAATATCATTTTTTCTCATTCTTAACCCTTTCAATGCTGAATTTTTTAAATCGACTTGTCCAGTTTTGCATTCGGAAGTAGAGCCTGCAGACAATTGAGGAATATCAAGATAAAAATATTTGGTTGAGCTGAGCAGTCAACAGTATAGAGGTTTGTCATATGGCGCAGATGTGCCAGCTGGCCTGTCTCAATTCTGGTGGCACAGGCTTCACAAAATAGGTTCTAACAGTGATAGGGTTAACCCCTTTACCACATATGACAAATCTGCTGCAGACGACTTTGAAAATGTCTACTCAAATATATGAAAAATTGTAGGTATAATTACTGAATAAAGTTTTCAAAAGTTGTCTGCTGCAGATGCATCAAAATGTGTGGGAAAGGTTTAAAGTGAAAACAAAATAGTCAGAAATTGAAGTACTGTCAACTAAGACCTTAGTTCTATACAGGATTTCAACATTCATCTTAGAAAAAGTCTCAAGAAAATTTGAAACACATGGAAAATTGGAAGCATAATTTTTATACAGAGTATCAAAAGTCATCCGTTACAAATGGGTCAGTAATGCATCTATATGTGGGAAAAAGTTCTACATGTTTTGGTGTACTTCTGTTACGTAACTTGTTTTGTGTTGGTCTATCAGGACAATAATAACAACGAAAATATTGATGAACCATAGCTCTTGGTGTAAGTTCAATATTGTTTGCATGGTCATGTAACCAGCAGTATGCATCTTTGCTGAATAAAACACATCATAGCAAAAACAGGATCTTTTGGTTATTTAGTAAAAATTTCTATGAATCAAATTGTGTCACTAAATATTTATTACACTGCACAGAAAAATCAGAGCACTAGTTAAAAGGTGTTTTTCATGTTAAAAAATCCTTTTTTGACCTCCAAAACCTATGTTTTGGGTTATCAAAAAAGCACTTGTGACGGATTATTCATTTGAAAGCCATAATGAAGGTTTTAAACCATTCCATCATACATCGAATCTGAAGGAGATGAATTTGAAAACGGCTGATTAGAAATATGGGAATAGTCTTGAAATGAAATGTTAATCATCAAATAGATTTGAAAATATTGTTACAAAAGGAGAAATTGCTTAATTTTGGGCAATTTCTCTCTTTGCTATGTTTTCAAAAGCCATCTGCTGCAGCTGCCTCAGATGTGGTGCAAGTTGGAAAGGATTTAAGGAGTACTAAGAGAGAAACTTAGTAGCAAAGAACAGTTTATCTGAAAACTTAACTATTTTTAAATCTGGTACGGGGATTTTAGTGTGTTATCTGAAATCTATATTTGCTCAAGGTGAGTTATTGTGATCGCCTTTTGTCCGGCGTCCGTTGTGTGTCTTCCGTTGTGCGTCAACTTCTTCTCCTCAGTAACCAGTGGGTCAATTGGTATGAAACTTCACAGAAAGCATCCTCTCAATGACCTCATCAGAATTCCTTCAAATTTTTGGTATCCATGCAGAATTCTGGTTTCCATGGCAACGAAATGAAAACAACTTCAAAATTCTTCTCCTCCCAAACTGGTTGGCAGATTTTCAAATAGTTTTGTAGAAATGTTCCTTGGATGACCCTCTATCAGATTCTTTCAAGCCATGTTGATTGGTCGAAAAACATGGCCGCCAGGGGGTGGGGCTATTTTGCCTTATATGGCTATAGTGAAAACTTAAAAAATCTTCTCCTCAGAAAGTGTCAGGCCAATTTTCAAATAATTTTGTAGATATGTTCCTTAATTAACCCACTATTAGATTCCTTCAAGCCGGTTGATTGGTCGAAAAACATGGCCGCCAGTGGGCAGGGCTATTTTGCCTTATATGGCTATAGTGAAAACTTAAAAAATCTTCTCCTCCAAAAGTGTCAGGCTGATTTTCAAATAATTTTGTAGAAATGTTCCTTGGAGGACTCTCTATGAGATTCCTTCAAGCCATGTTGATTGGTCGAAAAACATGGCCACCAGGGGGCGGGGCTATTTTGCCTTATATGTCTATAGTGAAAACTTAAAAAATCATCTCCTCCGAAAGTGTCGACCGATTTTCAAATAATTTTGTAGAAATGTTCCTTAAGTGACCCACTTAGATTCCTTCAAGCCATGTTGATTGGTCAAAAAATATGGCCGCCAGTGGGCAGGGCTATTTTGCCTTATATGGCTATAGTGAAAACTTAAAAAATCTTCTTCTCCAAAAGTGTCTGGCCAATTTTCAAATAATTTTGTAGAAATGTTCCTTGAATGACACTCTATGAGATTCCTTCAAGCCATGTTGATTTGTTGAAAAACATGGCTGCCAGGGGGGTGGGGCTATTTTGCCTTATATGGCTATAGTGAAAACTTAAAAAATCATCTCCTCCAAAAGTGTCGGGTCGTTTTTCAAATAATTTTGTAGAAATGTTCTTTAAGTGACCCACTATTTGATTCCTTCAAGCCATGTTAATTGGTCGAAAAAATATGGCCGCCAGTGGGCAGGGCTATTTTGCCTTATATGGATATAGTGAAAACTTAAAAAATCTTCTTCTCCAAAAGTGTCAGGCCGATTTTCAAATAATTTTGTAGAAATGTTCCTTGGGTGACCCTCTATGAGATTCCTTCAAGCCATGTTGATTGGTGAAAAAACATGGCCACCAGGGACGGGGCTATTTTGCCTTATATGGCTATAGTGAAAACTTAAAAAAAATCTTCTCCTCCGAAAGTGTCAGGCCGATTTTCAAATAATTTTGTAGAAATGTTCCTAGGGTGACCCTCTATTAGATTCCTTCAAGCCAAGTTGATTGGTCAGAAACTATAGCCGCCAGGGGGCGGGGCTTATATTGCTAAAGTGAAAAAAAAAATCAGGTGAGCAATCAAGGGCCATCATGGCCCTCTTGTTTAATTCAACTGATTTTTAGCTCACCTGAGCTTTGCTCAAGGTGAGTTATTGTGATCGCCTTTTGTCCGGCATCCATCGTCCGTTGTGCGTCAACTTCTTCTCAGTAACTAGTGGGTCAATTGGGATGAAACTTCACAGAAAGCATCCTCTCAATGACCTCATCAGATTTCCTTCATATTTTAGGATCCATGCAAAATTCTGGTTTCCATGGCAACAAAATGAAAAAAACTTCAAAATTCTTCTTCTCCCAAACTGGTTGGCAGATTTTCAAATAATTTTGTAGAAATGTCCCTTTGATGACCCTCTATCAGATTCCTTCAAGCCATGTTGATTGATCAAAAAACATGGCCGCCAGGGGGGGCGGGGCTATTTTGCCTTATATGGCTATAGTGAAAACTTAAAAAATCTTCTCCTCCGAAAGTGTCAGGCCGATTTTCAAATAATTTTGTAGAAATGTTCCTTGGATGACCCTCTATCAGATTCCTTCAGGCCATGTTGATTGGTCAAAAAACATGGCTGCCAGGGGTGGGGCTATTTTGTCTTATATGGCTATAGTGAAAACTTAAAAAATCTTCTTCTCCCAAACTGATTGGCAGATTCCAAATAATTTTGCAGAAATGCTCCTTGGATGACCGTCTATCAGATTCCTTCAGGCCATGTTGATTGGTCGAAAAACAAGGCCGTCCGGGGGGCGGGGCTATTTTGCCTTATATGGCTATAGTGAAATCTTCAAAAATCTTCTCCGACAAAAGTTTCAAGTCGATTTTCAAATAATTTTGTAGAATTGTTCCTTGGATGACCCTCTATCAGATTCCTTCAAGCCATGTTGATTGGTCAAAAAACATGGCCGCCAGGGGAGTGGGGCTATTTTGCCTTATATGGCTATAGTGAAAACTTAAAAAATCTTCTTCTCTGAAAGTGTCAGGCCGATTTTCAAATAATTTTGTAGAAATGTTCCTAAAGTGACCCACTATCAGATTCTTTCAAGCCATGTTGATTGGTTGAAAAAAATGGCAGCCAGTGGGCAGGGCTATTTTGCATTATATGGCTATAGTGAAAACTTAAAAAATCTTCTTCTCCAAAAGTGTCAGGCCGATTTTCAAATAATTTTAGAAATGTTCCTAAGGTGACCCTCTATCATATTCCTTGAAGCCAAGTTGATTGGTAGGAAACTATGGCCGCCAGGGGGGCGGGGCTTATATAGCTAAAGTGAAAAAAAAAAAACAGGTGAGCGATCCAGGGCCATCATGGCCCTCTTGTTTGAAAGTCATATTGCATGTCGGTTGAAAGAAATGCTTGTTTTCTTTGTAATAACTAGTTGTATGCTTTTAATGTTAGTGGTAAATAATTTCTCAGTCTTGTTTTAATGTCTACTGTTATTTAAATATTTTCCTAAAATCCCCTAACAGTAGATGACTTTTGAAATCATTGTGGAAAAATGACAAATTGTTCATATTGGACAAATTTCCAATTCTACTCACCTATTTTCGGATTGAACGTATTATGGGAACACCTGAGGGTGGGGTTTTATTAAATTTTCTATCAAACTTGAACGATCCTCAACCAATAAAATCTTCACAAAACTTGGTCACACTATACATGGGATATATTTCAGCCAAGTACGATTTCCAGCCAAATCACCATAGATACTTTAAAGTTATGGTCCCTAATTAAGTGAACTTTTGCTAATTTTACTTTTTCTGCTGTCTTAGTTGAGAAATCCTGAGATAACCCCCCATACTTACACATAATCTATATGGGCATAATATCTGTATCAAGTTTGATTTTGAGTCCGATCTCCAAAGACACTAGAGTTCTGGCCCCTGGATGGTTATAATTTTGTGACATTTAACCCCTCATGTTGCATGATGTTTTCATCTACATGTTATATCAAAATAATAATACCCCAAATTTTTCAGAGGTAGCAAGTCCTTTCTCAAATATATTTTAAACAGATGCCTGTAAAATATTGTATTGGGTTAAAGGTTCAAGGAAGATGTTTTAACATTCAGATTCTTTATTGACTCAAATCCACAATTACATACATACATTGGTACTTTCTTCTTCTTCAGTTTACCATAGTTATTATTTTCATGTGATAGGTGTTCTTTGGGAAAGCACATTAAAGCTATAGACATAATAATTTCGATCGCAAGGTGGTCATGTTTTACATCTCTCAGCTTAATCATATATATAGACAAAGAGAATTGTTCTTTCATCAAATGTAAACACAGAGTATTTGACCATAATATAAAACAAAAGTATGAAATATTAATCATGAACAAGTTATAAACTAAACATACACATTAATGAATATTTCTGAAAGGAAAACAAAGAGTTGTCAATCAAACCTATATTACAAAATTGTCGTGTTTTCTCATTACTGAGTGCAGATGCCATTTGCTGACTGTTGTGCAGATGAACTTTTGAGTAATTTTACCTTTTCTGCATTCATCTTATGAAATCATTGTTGGAAAAATGTACCTTTACTCATTTGTTAACATTCAATCCCCTTATGATGTTGTGTCTACTTCATTAAGATATTCTATGAAGAAAATACATAAAGGTTATTCTTAGAATAAACATTTGTCTTAACTTATATCTTATATATTTCTTGTAATGTATTCCCAAATTATGTGTAAGCTCAATTATTTTTCTTTGTGTTCAATGATTTCTGCTGAAAACATGTAACTATGATTTCATGAAAATTGTAATTTATTGATACAGTGTGTTTTGCATTATTTTGTAGATAAAAAACAATATTTATTTTCTTGGACATTTTTAAGACATGGGTGAGACTTCCTGGCTAGTTCATACTACATGTATAATGACATTTTAACATTTATTTATTATGGTCCCTATGAATTAAACTATTTTTTATAAATCATGTAAATTTACTTTTTCTACATTTTTAGCTCACCTGATGTTCTTTTATGATCACTCATTGTTCAGTGTCGTAGGTTGAATGTCTGTCCATCTGTATCTTTTCATTTTCCTACAAGCAAATTCTCCTTAACACATTCCTTCAGATAACCACTGTCTTTCTGACGCCTCTGGTGCAGACACCTTTTGAAAACAATGTAGCACAGTAACAAATTGCTCATAATGAGAAATTTGTCCTTTTGCCACATTGTTAACAACTCTTTACAATAATTACATTTTCAATTTGAAAGATGTTCTATATTTTTACACAGATATGTTTAACCCTTTCCCTCATACGACAATTCTGCAGCAGACGACTTTGAACGCATTTTGTCAAAACATAGAAAATCTCCATAATTGAATGGATAACCTATGACTAAAAGTAGAAAACATTGTGGCAAAAGGAGAAATTGCACGTCTTCTTTTGTCACTATGTTTTCAAAAAGCCGTCGGCTGCAGAGGCGTCCGAAAGCGTTTATATGAGGGAAAGGGTTAAAGTCGTCTGCTGCAGATTTGTTGTATGTGAACATAAATCAAAATAATTTCATTATGTTATTATGTAGGGCGTCCTCTTTCACAATATTCAAAGAAAGGAATTCCATGGAAAAAAATCTTTGTCCTTGATACATTCCTGAATTAAAAATAATTTTGGATTTTTTTCCCTTAGAAAATGATTCCAATACATTGAAATTGAACATTGCCGGGGAGCAGGGCTCCTTTTCCTAATATGTATATATAGTAAAACCTTTAAAAATCTTCTTGTCTAAAAGTTCAGGTTCGATTTGAAAATAATTTGGCATTTTAAGTTCAATAAAATCAGGTGAGCAATATAGGACTATCATGGTCCTTTTAGTTTCTTGTTGAGGTAGCAGATAGTTTGAGCATCCACTTTAGGAGATTACAGATTGAATAACCCTTGTCCACTTGCAGAAGCATTTTGATGCATCTGCAGTAGACAGCTTAAAAAAGATTGTTACAAAAGCAGAAATTTCAATTTCTCCTTTTGCCTTCATGATTTTACAGATATTGATTGCACTTTTGTTCACAGGTTTTCAAAGCACTCTATTTTCAAAATACTATAAAAAGCATGACAGAGGAATGCGTTCAAGCATGGTCTATTATTAGGAAATTTGTATTTCAATTGGGAGGTCAAATTTGAAGAGCACAGTCATCACATTTATTTGATTGTATACTATATTTCTTGTATTTTATTTTAAATACTTATTTTATTCTTTAATTGATTTTTTTAATTAATTATTTTAATTAATTATGATCTTTTTTTTTTTTTTAATATGTTGTGCTTATACTCCATTTATATCATATTCAATTTATATTTAACTATATTAATTTTGATTCCTCTATTACTCGGTTATTTTTAGCTTGATTTTCCCAAAAAAATATCAAGGGCTATTCTACTCATACTGGTGTCATTGCTGGAATCTGTGTCGACACTGTTGCATCAATGGGTTGAAATTTGGCAAGTTGTGTTAACACCATATGAGTAATGTTAGGGTGTTTATTGCTTTGACGGTTTCATGTATGGCATACAACTTGTGTGGTCAGACATTTCTAAATATCTGTCAGAAGATGCATTTTGGTTTAGGTGGACAGTAAAGACTGTATGCACAGTCCTCAGGACTTCTCACTGTAAGCATATAAAATAAGATACCAAATTGCCAGGTCCTGCTCATATCTTTGTAACTGGTGCTTGAATATTTGTGAAACTTGGTATAATGGTAAACAACCATATAGGGAGGCCATGTGTACAATGGTGACTTAGTACCTTCAAGATCAAGGTCACTGTGGCCCAGTCATGTTGGCTTCTTTAACGCTTTCCCACATACAACAAATCTGTAGCTGACGACTTTGTAAACATCTAGGTGAAAACAGAAAACCACTATCAATGAAGATATAACTACTGAACAAAGTTGAAAATATTGTGGCAAAAGGAGAAATTGCTGTCACAATGTTTTCAAAAGTCGACTGCTACAGAGGCTTTAGAAAGTGCCTATATGTGGGAAAGGGTCAAGGTTAATTTTTTATGCCAAATTGTGCTTCTTTTTCTTATACAATCATGTACTTTGGGAAGAGAGTCGGTACGATTAATTTCACTATGGGTCAATAAATTCGGACATACACTTTCTGATTTAACCTTTCTTAAATATATACATTTGAGAAACATTTCCAATAGTCTTGAATGCTTTTCTATGACAGCTATTGAATTTTGTTATGTGTTTGAGATCTGTTTTTAGCTCTACTGGCCAAAGGCCAGAAGGGCTTATGTCGTGGCGATTTGTCCGTCGTGTGTGTGTGCGTCCGTCCGTAAACAATTTCTTGTTAACACGATAGTCTTCACTTTTGATTGTATCTCAACCAAACTTATACAGTAGTTAGATATCCATGAGAGCTCGGTTCCTTTTGAAAACCAGCCAGATCAGCCCATGCATGACTGGATTATGGCCCTTGAAATGGTCAAAATTGCTATAAAAGAGCTTGTTAACACGATACAGTCTTCACTTTTGATTGTATCTCAACCAAACTTATACAGTAGTTAGATATCCATGAGAGCTCGGTTCCTTTCGAAAACCAGCCACAGATCCGCCCATGCATGACTGGATTATGGCCCTTGAAATTGTCAAAATTGTTATAAAAGAGCTTGTTAACACGATACAGACTTCACTTTTTATTGTATCTCAACCAAACTTATACAGTAGTTAGATATCCATGAGAGCTTGATTCCTTTCGAAAACAAGCCAGATCCGCCCGATGCATGACTGAATTATGGCCCTTGAAATTGTCAAAATTGCTATAATAGGGCTTGTTAACATGATACAGTCCTTATTTTTGATTGTATCTCAATCATACTTATACAGTAGTTAGATATCCATTGAAATTGTCAAATTTGCTATAATACAGCTTGTGAACACAATAGAGCTTCCATTTACTATCTGATCTTCACCAAACTTAGATGGTATTTGAATATTGATGACATATTGGTTCCTTTTGAAACAAGCCAGATCAATGCCAGTAGAGCATAGGCCCTCATGGGCCTCTTGTTTATACTATATTTTACATCAATTGTGAAGCAAGTTCTTACAACGCATATTGATCAGACTCCATGTCTGTTTCCTGGATATATACTCCTGATCACTCACTGTCTGTTCAAATGTTCCTACAAACAACTTCACCTCCTAAACAATTTGTCCCATTTTGATGAAATTTACAGGGATGTTTCCTGGGTTGTGCCCATTCAAAATTGTTCAAAGATATTAATTCCATGCAGAACTCTGGTTGCCATGGCAACCAGGAGGAAAACAAAAGGAAAATCATCTTCTTGACAAAAACTTTAAGGCCTGGAGCTGATATTTTAGTGTGAAGCATTGTCTAGTATCCTCTTAAAAGATTGTTCAAATTCTAACCTAGGGGTTAAAATTAGCCATGCCCTTGGTGGGGTCACCTGTTTTACATATAAATATATAGGGAAAAACTTTGAACATCTTCTTGTCTGGAACCGAAAGGCCTACCCCAGTACAGCTTAGATATTTAATGTGTACAATTATCTAGTGGTCCTGTACTAAGATTATTCAAATTATGCCCCTGGGGTCAAAAAGGTCTGGCCCTCGGGATCACCTGTTTTACTTAGAGATATATACGGAAACACTGAAAATCTTCTTGTTAAATACTAGCTGGTACATAAACATTTCTTTTCTAACCTTCTAAGTCATTTTAACAAAAAACAGACACTATAGTGTGTGGGTTATTCGCTCTGTGGCAGTGGAGCTATAAGTCTTGTCCTCTTGGGTCTCTTGTATTAGCTTACCTGACTGCAAAATGAGTTGTTGTGCTTGGCATGACAAATCACATTACCGAACTAAGGTGAGCGATCCAGGGCCATCATGGCCCTCTTGTTTCTGTTTGTTTTCTGTATTTTTTTCAAGTGCTCAATTACAACTGATACATGTATGCAAGAGCATCAATCAGATTAAAGCTAAGGAAAAATAAATTGTGGCCAGTGAATGTTTAACCATTTTCCACATACAGCAAATAGACAGCAGACCACTTTTATAACATATAAAATATTAAGTATCTCTACAAATGAAAGTGTTATTATTGGATAAATTTTTCATAATGACCAAATCTCCTTTTGCAATATTTTTGCCTAGATGTCAAATGCTGCAAATTTGTTGTATACATGTGGGTTTAAATGTTATATTTCTTCTCTCTTACAGGACCATAGAAATAATGCAGTGAGACAGAGTAGTGCGAAACCCCCATTACCAAGAGGTCGCCCTAGTGCCAGTACAACATCAATGCGTTACAAGAACCCTTCACCCCCTCGTAGACCGTCACGACCGCCGACTGGCCGAAATGATTCATAACGTGTCACCACACTTGCACACTTCGTTACATTCCATTATGAGAGATTGATGCTAAACAAATGTATTCTACCTGCATTTAGAACTGTCAATTTAAACTCCAAATAAGTCATGAGCGTATTTTATGTTCTTAGGTTGTTACTTGATCATCAAACTCTATTTTGTAGATATTCAAAAGAAAGGTCTTAGTGAGATAATTCTTTTGAGTTCCTTTACATAAGGTTAATTTGGATAATAAGAGCGATATTTAGGAGCCAGGACCTGCTAGTTCACTTTAACTTATTCTGTCAGTGAACATCATACATGTGAGAGGAGTTGTATGAAAGTTATGTAAAGTAACATTAAAAGTAACTTATCTAAAACATTTTAAGGTGTTTAGCCCTAGTGTATTTCTGCCTATGAATTAACATGTGTTGAGTCCGTGCATAAGAAAAGTTACAAAGTCCATGTGTTCAGTCTTATCAGAAAAATTTTCCAAGCTTGTGTCAGTTACATGTGAACAATGTAGATCTTGATCCGACTGTGTGGATGCACAGGCTGATCTGGACCTTAACTCTTCACAAAATCCAAGTTGTGACTTTTCTCATGGACATACTGTTTTAAAAGGAGATGCAACAAGACCATATTAAGTCTGACAAGGCTCATTTCTATGTTGACTGGCATACTCAACAGAAAAACAGTTCAATTTTCAAGGATTATTATTTTAATGACGGATAACAGCTGTTTGCATTAAGCTCTGAACTTGTTAAGCTATCTATCTATTGAGCGAGGTCACCGGCAAGCCCAACGTTATCATTTCCCACATGTCAACACCTTTTATTGCATCGACAGGAAAGGAATAGACAGTTATATTTATTTTGACCTACTTCCTGATTTGTAATGCCTTTGTAAACCCTTATAGAAAACAAATGAAGCAAAACAGCGTGGGTTTTTGCTTCTTGCATATTTTGGAAGGTTTGTTTTCCTGTTACTTGGCTCATTTAACCTTTTACCACATAAAACAAAATTGCAGCAGACAACTTTGAAAACATCATGATAAAAATATGGAAATCTATTTCTATAAATTGAATTAAAGTAAACTAATTGAATATAGCTGAAAACATTATGACAAAATGATAACTTGCTCATTACAAGCAATTTCTCCTTTTTCCACATACCTTCAAAGTTTGTTTGCTGCAGATGTATCTGCATGTGGGAAAGGGTTAACTAGACACTTGTTATCTATCAGATTCTCACTTTGTTCATGTTTAAATAATCTATTTTAAAGTTTATTGTTATATAAGTAAAATATCAATTAAGATGATGCAGGGAGAAAAAAGCACCTTACCTGATTCAACCCTTGTTTTCGGAAATGGCTAGTTTTCAACCAATGTCTTTGTACAAAAGTAATTTGGGTTTTCTCTCTGATTTATTTACAGTGTGATGGTAGTTATTAAAACAGTTTATCAGATAGGATAGTCTTCGAGTCATCTTCAGTGAGCCCCTTCCCACATACAATAAATCTCAAGCAGACAACTTTAAAAACGTCTATGCTAAACAATCGAAAATCTCTTATTGAATGTATAATGGTATAATTGTTTGATATAGTTAAAAACATTATGGTAAATAGAAAAACTGTTCATGACAAAAAATTTCATCTTTTGCCACACTGTTTTAAAAAATCTTTGTCTGTAGAGGTGTCAGAATGCATCTGCAAGTGGGAGAGGTTTGAAACATCTGTCAGAGGCATTGACCATAACATTGGAAAAATTAATCTAAATAAGATGTTCAAAACATTGTAGGAAAAGGAGAAATGGCTCAAATGAGCTATGTTCCATTTAACCACAATGTTTACAAATGTTTTCTTCTGCAACAACGTAAACTGTTGTCTGTATCAGAGAAATGTTATATATTCCCGTTATATTAAGTCATTTCAACACAGTTAATTAAAAAACTTAGAAAATCCATTCTGCTTTTAGAAAACATGTAAATGTATAAGTATATTGTTAGAAATTGCCTGTTATTTATTTATTCACTCGAAATAGAAAGTGTTTTCTGTAAAAAATCAGATTGAGGCTTTTGCACAATGCTACTGTGTTTTTTTTACTTGAATATATTTTTATAATTTAATAGTGTAAATTAGTCAATCAGCTCATTTTTTTAACTAATACATTTATACTTCACGCCTTGCATCAACTCAGGAATCATATGCTTCATAAGTCATTTTAGCTTCTTAGATATAAATAGCATACACTTTTTTTAGAAAATGTTTTTTCTGCAACACCTTTCTGATAATGTATTTTAGATTTTGACTTTAATATTGCAGCAAGAAAGGATTGTTGAGCTCTTTCATGGGAAAGGGTACAAGTTGACTTTGTGAATAGTGAAGATCATGATCTTGCTGTACATCTGCTCTGTCTCATCCAAATCTCATGTTGACAGAAGCTTCTAACAAGCCAAGGTTAGTAATTTGAAAAGAGTATAGATCTTGATCAATCTTTGTGGTTGCACAGGCTGATTGGGATCTCTACTGTTCTCAAAAGAAAACTTGTACCCTTTTAAAGGATCCTTTTTCAATTTAAGAAATTTCCTCTTTTCCGGCAAAGTTTTCAGAAGTTGTCAAACAAATGTAAAACAAGTTTTGCTTGAATGAAGAAAAGGTTTATATAGAACTTCTAGTTTATTTATCCCTTTCCCTCAATGTACAACTCTGCATCACATGACTGATAAATTCTTCGTAAAAATACAGATGAGCAATGTTTCTTTTTACCACAGTTTTTATAAGTCCTGTGTTGCAGATTAGACTGTAGGTGGAAAAGAGTTAATCTTATGGATGACAGTCTAGAAAACTACAGCAAAGCTTTGTGGTTGAAGGTATATTAAAAAAGGAGCTATTGAATATTGATGGCTTCAAATCTAGGATTGTTTTAGATAGCATCCAATTAAGAGAAAATATTCAATGTTGTCATGTCTGAATTGATACTGGATTGGAAGTACTGCAACAATACATTTATTTCATAACAATAAATAATGCTGCTATTTCCTTGGTGTTTTGGTAAGCTTTAGATATTATGCAATGATATTAAAATGACCTCAGTGTATTGTAACGTAAGAGCCCCATTTTATTTAACCTTTACCTCATGCAAACATATTTGCAGCAGACAACTGATTTTTTGATGATTATTTTTAACTACATGAAGACAACTGTGGATTTGTTTTATGTGTGAAATAGTTGTGACTTTCTCTTAAAAGTCAGATGTTTTTCCTCAGTGCATAAGAAGATGTGGGCAATTTTGACTTAACCCCTTCCCTCATATAGACGCTATTTGACGTCTCTGCAGCAGACAGCTTTTTGAAAACATAGTGACAAAAGAAGAAATTGCTCATAACGAGCAATTTCTCCTTTTGCCACAATGTTTTCCACTTTTGGTCATAGGTTATCCATTCAATTATAGAGATTTCCTTTTTGTTTGACAAAATATGTTCAAAGTCGTCTGCTGCAGAATTGTCGTATGAGGGAAAGGGTTAACTGGATCCATAAATAGCATTTGACTGGGGCACTGGGTTTAAGTAACATGTAATTTTCACTAACAAGAAGCATTGTTCAAATTCTTGGTTCAATGCTGCATTAAAAAAGAACAGCACATTCTTTTAAAAATTGGGTGTATGTTGTAATTTATTTGTATAAATCTTTCCCACATTTCCTATAACTTCTGATAAGTGAAAACGGACAACATATTTAGGTTATAATGAAATGGGGCTCTTAGTACTTAAACACACTGGATGCCAAGGATGTGTTTTTTGTTATTTTTTAAGAAAGCTCAATTTATTTTTGAATAATTACATGATTTTCAGTAGATTATTGAGAATTAATTGGGGATTATATCCTAATAAACACACTGATTACAAAAAAAAATTGTTATTGACATATAATGATTGTTTACTGTGTCTTTTAACACACATCTACAAGTAGTCAGTGAGTAAAGGCATGAGATAAACTAAACTGAATTGTTTGTTTCTATGTAAGGTAAAGATATGTTTCCATGCATGAACTCAGTGAAAATCTGTCTAAATTTAATCTGTGCTTTATTCTTTTCCCACATACAGACACTTCTGCAGTTGATGACTTTTGAAAATATTGTGGCAAAATTAGCCACTGTTTTAAACTTAATTATATAATTGTTCATTCATTTATGGAGAGTTTCAATATGTTTTTCAAAGTCATCTGCTGCTGATTTGTTGTATGTGGGAAAGGGTTAAATCATGTCTCTGATTGAATATATTTGAGATTTGCTACGAACATGTGCCATTGTTTTATTTAGTAGATTATTATAGATAATCACAAAAGTCTCAGTTCTGCACTGTTCTTCAATTAGTCACACAAAGTTTCAAAACACTTATACATAAGAAAACATTCTCCATTTGGATAAGATAGTAAAGATATGTATGCTGATCTTTAACTACATTTCAGTCAATCTACAGGAAAAAACTACATGTGAGCCATTCTACAGGAAAAAAAATTACATTTGAGCAATTCCACAGGAAAAAACTACATGTGAGCCATTCTACAGGAAAAAATTACATTTGAGCAATTCCACAGGAAAAATGTGGAATCTTTGGACCTCCTGAAGTTTGATAATTTATGACAATTAGTCAAATTGCCTAGTTTTGTAGACGTTGTTTTTGTCCTGAGTGTTTATCTGAAGCTGCTATAGGATGCTTATCCAACTATAAAGTGAACAGTGAAGATCCTGATTAGATTGTGCTGTAGCACAGACTGATCTGGATCTTCGCTGGTTGCCAATTCCAGAATGTTGGTTTTTTGCATGACATGGCCCATTTCTCATAAAACTATTTTCCTGGAGTACTGTTCATACATTCATTACATCTGTATGAGGGAAAGGGTAAAAAGGAATCGGACTCGAGTTCACTATTTTATTTAGTTAAAGTGTATTTTTGTATTGTTTATTATTACTCTTCTCTGACTGTGATCTTTAAATAATGCCGTCCATATTTATTTATTTTATTTTGTAACCTATAACCTGATAAGCCATCTTTAGCTCCATCTGTTTTGTGAATTTCTTTGTGGAATATGAAAAAATGATAGATAAAGAAATGTGTGCTCATTATGAGCAATTTCTCCTTTTCCATGAATGTTTTCAATTTTTGACTGCTGTAGAAGTGTTAACCCACATAAAACAAATCTGCAGAAGACAACTTTTTAAAACATCTAGGCAAAAATGTGAAAAAGCTCTCTAAATGAAAACATAATTATTAAATAGAGTTGAAAATATTGTAGCTGAAGTAGACAATGCTCATAACTAGAAATTTCTCTTTTTGCCACTATGTTTTAAAAAAGCGTTTGCAAGTAGAAAAGGGTTGAAATTCGTCTGTATCAGGAACATGTTATTGTTGTAGTCAAGTATTTGCAAGGGAATTTTCATCGAATGAGCCAATGAGCCAATATACGGGAAAAAGGAACAACTTCAAGTTGGCGCTCCTGAACAGTGTAGCGTCAAATGCTGTGTCTTAGCAGAATCTACACAAGTTGACTGAAGCTTGCGTAAATAATATGTGAACAGTGTAGATCTTGATCAGACTGTACTGATGGATATATATGCTGTTAACAATAGCCAACTTGCACCTTTTCCCAGTGGCTCAAAATTCTACCTACATAATGAGCAATGCCCTACGAATACCAACCCATTAGGGCGTTATCTAGCAGTGAAAGAAGTGAAAGACCAACCATTCTTGACCCTTTTATACATACAACAACTCTGCAGCAGATGACTTTGAAAACCTCTAAACAAAAATATGGAACATTTCTATTAATGAAAGTTTTATTATTGAGTTTAAAACATTATTGCAAATGGAGAATTTGCTCATTATGAGCAATTTCTCCTTTTGCGACAATATTTTTAAAAATCGTCAGCTACAAAGGTGTTGGAAAACATTTGTATGACATTCTAGTTCCAAATTTTTTTAATATTATAAATGTTTAAGTAACAAAATCTCTGATTGGCTTTATGAAGATGAGAATTACTTATTAGAAACAAGAATGATTTGTGAATTCATGCCAGGTTTTGTCTGGTTCTGAACTGTTTTCCAATATGCCACAAAAGTTTTTAACCCTTTCCCACATACAGACGCATCTGAAGCAGACGATTTTTGAAAACATTGTGGCAAAAGAATAAATTGCTCATAATAAGCAATTTCTCCTTGTGCCACAAGGTCTTCAAATCATCTTAATAATGGAATGATCATTTAAATAGTTTTTCCACATTTTTGCCTAGATGTTTTCAAAGTTGACTGCTGCAGATTTGTTGTATGTGGTAAACGGGGGTTAAGGAACTTCTACACTGGGCACCCAGGTTGGTGTTCCTAGAGCCTAGCTCATTTACATCTCAATCTCATATAAATCAGACCAAACACTTTGCTGCTTGTTTGGAGAGCATGTGTTACTGTAGAGAAGTATGAGGTCTTTAACCCTTTCCCTCATATAGATGCTTTCTAACGCCTCTGCAGCAGACGGCGTTTTGAAAACATAGTGACAAAAGAAGAAATTGCACAAAACGTGCAATTTCTCCTTTTGCCACAATGTTTTCCACTTTTTGTCATAGGTTATCCATTCAATTATGGAGATTTTCTATGTTTTGACAAAATACGTTCAAAGTCGTCTGCTGCAGAATTGTCGTATGAGGGAAAGGGTTAATAAGATTGCATGTATGTGAATGGACAATGAAAAAAAGATGTGTAAAGGGTAGACAGTTCTAACATGTTTGTTTACCTTCATTTAGCATCTTTATTTTCCATTGTCCAACCTTTTTGTCTCATTTTGTTTTAGGCTGTGATGTACCGATATTGCCTGTCCATATTTATTTATTTTACACATTTTGTAGTCATTGAATTATTTGAATTATTATTTTTGTGGTCGTTGTAAAACCTTAATTATTTCCCACATACTAAAAATCTGTAACAAGTGACTTTGAAAACATCCAGGCAAAAATATAGAAAATCTCTATATATGATAGTATAGGTATTTAATAAAATTGAACATTGAAGCTAAAAGACTTCTCATTATAAGCATTTCTCCTGTTGCTACAATATTTTGGTCTCGGATGCTTCTGCATTTGGAAAAGGGTTAGCGTTCCCTATGTGAGCTGATATTATATTTTTGATGACACACCTGAAATGGATGATTTAACACGTTCCCACATACAACACATCTGCAGCAGACGACCTTGAAAATGTCAAGGGAAAAGTGGAACTTTCTATTATTGTAAAAAGATGAAACCATTGTTGCCAATGGAGAAATTGCTTATCATGAGCAATTTTTCCTTTTGCCACAATGTTTTCAAAAATCGTCTGCTTCAGAGGTATCTGAAAGCGACTTCGGAAAGAGCTAGGCAAATTTCTATTTTTGCCATAATGTTTTCAATAGTCTGTTGCAGATGCATCTATATGTGGGAAAGTGTTAAGAAAGTTCTCCTTTTCCTATCAATGCAGTTTAACTTCAATGATACTTTGTATTTAATTCTTTCCTTAGGTATGCAGACCTTTGTACATGAAATTTGAAAATGCCTCAAAAGAGAGTAAATAATAAGATATCCAGAAAAAAAAAGGAAAATGTTATATGGAGGACATAGAAAAAGTTATTCATGAAAAGGAAATAATGTTCAATACAAATATTCTCCTGCTTGAAAATTATTTGCTGTAGAGGGATATAAAGTTGTCGGTATAATGGAAAGGTTTTAATCGACATACAGGTTGTTTGCACACTGTAGTGCATAGTTTGATTGCTTCATGCAAAACAATTGGTCTTTTACTGGATGTAAACCTGATTTGATATTGTTATAGATGTCTGCTTCATAAACAACTGAGGATAAAAACAAAACACATGAAGAGCTCTAGATTAAGGGGAGTATTGCATGTTCTTAAATTCTTATTTGATCCTCTAACCCTATGTTGTGGGAACTCAAAAGTGAGACGATTCTTTTGAGTCAATTCAATTCAATTCAATTATATTAAGGCAAGTCGGCACATCAGTACCATTGGCCATTTACAAGTATATACACGTGAAGAATATGGCTCAATGACGTAAAATACATTACATTTACATAATTTATATACACAATACAAAAGAAGAAAAATCAGTTATAATATTTCAGATAAGTACTATTATGTTTAGATAACCAAGAATCATTGTCAATGAATACAATTGGCAAATGATTCTTAGTTATTACTAAACACCATATTTTGATTAATACAATATTCTCTATACTCGGCCGCTTTTGAAATATAATTTGCAATATTCATTTGAACTTTTTTACTTTTTGAAGATAATAAGTTAATAAATCGAGAAATAGAAGGCCATGAAGTTGATATATATTGTGTACGTATGTTTCTATAATTCAAACATACAAGAAGAAAATGATATTCGGATTCTAAGTACCCACACCATAGGCTTTAATGAGTGAAAAGCAAGACCTGTTTACTCTTCCTTATCTAGTTCTCTGCTGACATGGATAGATAAAATAATGGTTTAGCTATTTGTTTGTGTAAATTGAACTGTGGAATGATAAATACACATCAAGGTCATTTGTCTACATATCATTTTCTATATAAACTGACCTTATTATGTTTTCATCATGCAACAATTCATATATACATGGATAATACAAAGACAGAAACATATAGTAGCAAAAGGAGAAATTGGTTATCTTGAGCATTTTCTTTCTTTGATTTCAAATGTCCTCTTTAACACAAGGCTTCAAAAACACATATTTATTAGGGAAACAAGAGTCAGTAACAAATGTTTTGCATGAAGCGTATGATTTATTTATAACTATCTGTGATAAGTATTTTGTACATTTTCATTCCAAAGTTATTATAGGGATGCTTTTGTTTCATTTAAAATTTCATGAATATTTCCTAAATAAATATATTTCTTTGGACTTTTATGTTTGTTTCTCAATATTTAGTTCAAATTAGCCTACAGATTAACCCCAGGAATATCTCGGATTCCTTTAAGAATTATAAATAAATATATCCGTCGTGAGTCATGTGTCCTGCCTCCGTCAACATCTTCTCCTCAGTAACCAGTTTGTCAATGTTGATGAAACTTCACAGAAAGCATCCTCTCAATGATCTCACAAGAATTCCCTCAGAGTTTTGGTATCCATGCACAATTCTGGTTTCCATGGCAACGAAACGAAAAAACTTTAAAACCCTTCTTCTTCCAAGAAGACTGGTTGGCAGATTTTCAAATTATTTTGTAGAAATGTTCCTTCAATGACCCTCTTTCAGATTCCTTTAAGCCATGTTGATTGGTTGAAAACATGGCTGCCAGGGGGCGGGGCTATTTTGCGTTATATGGCTATAGTGAAAACTTAAAAAATCTTCTCCGAAAGTGTCGGGCCGATTTTCAAATAATCTTGTAGAACTGTTCCTTAAGTGACCCACTATCAGATTCCTTCAAGCCATGTTGATTGGTCGAAAACTATGGCCGCCAGGGGGCGGGTCTTATATGGCTAAAGTGCAAAAAATAAAATCAGGTGAGCGATCCAGGGCCATCATGGCCCTATTGTTTCTCTAAAATAACTCGCTACTAGTATATATGAAAAGGAAGAAAAATGCCGGAGAGGATGTTGTGTGGAGAACTGCTGATAGCAAAGACATGGTAAGATGAACCGACCACAGCTATATAACCTAAAGACTGTTGAACACATTGTTTATATTCAATCCAGACCTATTTATGGAAAAAGATGTATTTTAGTATGAAGTGCACAGACCACGTCTGCCTTTGTTTAAAGATAAAAGAAATTTATGCTCGCACATCACAATATATAGCTCACTTAAGACAGAGACGGTTATATATATGCTTAAAATGCTTCAATTTGTGTTTATTCTGCTTATGTGAAACCGTCTCGATGGTGTAGTGGTAGAGCGTCCGCCTCTGGTGCAGGAGGTCGTGGGTTCGATCCCAGGCTGGGCCATACCAAATTCTTTAAAAATGGTAGTTATGGCTGCCCTCCTTGGCGCTTAGCGTTGCGGGGTTAGCATCTCTACTGACTGGCTGGTGTCAGGATAAATGGACCAGCAGAACTGGTAACGTGCCCAGGAAACACCGCGAAATAACTGAACAATAGCTGAAAGCGGCATAAAATACCATGCAAAAAGCTTATGAGAAATTGTACGATATTTTGTGATACATTTAGTCCTGTGAAAGGAGAAAACATTCGGTTTATATCAGGGATACACTAAGGGCTCACTTCTCCGACGCGCTTTGCATTAATTGGTCATACTTTTGTTTGGCGGACTTCAAACTTGCAACATTTCGTTTCAAAAATTAGTCCGTAGATAGGTTGACCTGCAGTGCTTACAAACACTACCTCTAGCGTGCCTATATTTGGATGTATACACCCACCCTTCATTTTCAGTTTTTCAGAAATATATTCACAATACGTTTGAGGGATACAAGGTTCTTTGTGTGAACAAGTGTTCTTGATGGGAGACAAAATGTTCTTAACGTGTGACAAAATGTTCTTTACGTGTGACTAAATGCTCTTTATGTGTGACAAAATGTTCGTTTTACGTGAGACCAAAAGTTCGTTACATGTGACCAATTGTTCTTTACGTGTGACCTAATGCTCTTTACGTGTGACCAAATGTTATTTACGTGTGACCAAATGCTCACCACGTGTGACCAAATGCTCACCACGTGTGACCAAATGCTCACCACGTGTGACCAAATGCTCACCACGTGTGACCAAATGCTCACTACGTTTGACCAACTTTTGTTACGTCTGACCAAATTTCGTTACTTGTGACCAAATGTTCATTACGTGTGACCAAATGTTCTTTACGTTTGATCAAATGTTCGTTACGTGTGACAAAATGTTCTTTACATGTGACCAAATGCTCTTTGCATGTGACCAAATGTTCTTTACGTGTAACCATATCTTCGTTACGTGTGACGGTTTGACCAATATATGAAACCTATCCGCTAATTTCACTCTTTTTATCACTTAGTGACAATTCAGCTAAATTATCCAGGAGTTAACTTACTCAAACATTTGCTCAGGAAATGACAAAATCATTAAGTTGAACGTTATATTCCTCAAACGTATTATGAATATCTAACAAGATACATTTCTGTCACATAACATGTGAAACTGTTGCATGTATAAGAAATATCGTCACATGTATGAATAAATGTGTCACATATCAAGGTGAAACTACCACACATAATATTGACTCCATCACACAGAATGACTTTCCTGTCACATGTAATGATAATACCGTCACATATATAAGAGGTGTCGTCACATGTTTGTATAAACTGTTCACACGGTAGGGTACATCTAGAACACGTAATATTGAACCAATCATATGGAATGACAATTCTGTCTCATGTAATGATAAGACCGTAACATGTAATGACGAAACCGTAACATGCGATGCTGATGCGCCTGCACTTCAAGATGTTACGTCAAATACGCAGTTACGGCAATCCATAGCATACACTTAAAACTTGGGTGTGTAGATGACAGCTTGTGATCTGCAGAAGGACATTGCACAACAACTATGATTCTAGCATACATCCTCCTTGGCGGAATATTTCTTTTGTCATTTTCTCACGTTTTTTCCAATTTCACGCAGGCGACTCATGTCCTCATTGACGCCGCGCGGCGTCAGTATGGGATAGGTTTTAATTTTGGACCATAGGGTGACGTAATCGAAAAGGGAGCAACCAATACATATTATTGTAAAGAAAAACTCTGTAATATGTTTGAAAAAAACAGCCTTTATGATTGAATAAATTGTATTAACTGATTTAAGAAACAACAAGATACAAAATATGTACATCGTTTACCGTTATTACAAAACCTTAGACACATTTAAATTGTTTTTAATAACTGTTCCCCAACTAACTAGGCTAAGCTTTTTCTATGAGTTGGTTTACAGAGTTCACTAGGCCACGCTTTTTAAATTGTTTGGTTTACTGCTCTGACGACTCGATTCATCAAAGCTCAGAAAAAAGATTCGGGTGATGTTTTTTCCTATTTATTTCTGTTGTATTACTAAACTTAAAACGTTCCTCCCCATACAGTTGTTCATTCAGACCATTGTATTCTTGCTATATGTTGACTATACCAGAGAACTTTTTCTTTTAATTTCATAAAAGCTTAATTTTGATATTAAATATCTTTAAACTCGTTAGAATTATTTGTATTTTTTGTTCATATACTCTCGTCTTTTGTTATCATACTTCTGCTCAACTGGAAGGAGAATAGACTTCCCTCTCTCCTTCAAAGCTTGTGTCAAACTTAACTTATAACTAGAGGCATTAACACTTAAGTTAATATCTGTTAATATTTCAGTATCTATGTTTTTTGTTTATCTAATTGATCTAGTAAGAGCAGATTTAAAATTAAGAAACTTCAGCTTGTATGACACTTTATTGTTGCAGTCAATGTTAAGCAAACGGTAAACCAAATGGTTTGAAGACTAAACTTTACATGCTGAATAGCACATAGATCCTAGCATATAAAGTGTATAATCCCTACCTCAAAATGAACCCTTTTTGCTCTTGATAACATTTTATTATAGACTATGGTATCCAGATGAGCAATAAAGGAACATCTTGGCCTTCTTGTTTAAGATAAAGGTACATTTGGCCTTCTTGTTCAAAATATTTACATCCTGTCCGTTTGCACAGGTTATTTAAATGTATTGAACTGCATCTGCTTCCCTTTAAGTCATGCTTTAAAATCATTCGCGGCGTCTTTGATACTTAGCATCAAAATTCGTCTTGTTAATTAACTTACATTATTTTGCAAAACGAATACTGTAAAGTTTGTTTGCATAACTAGCGAATCAGATGAGATAAGCATATATATAAAGAGATTTGGACCCGAGAGGCGGAAGCCTATATTGGTCTAGATATGATTAATGTGCATATATAATTATTTACCCAAACATCAGGATAAGGTTTAATATTGTCAAGTAATACTTTTTCTCTTGCAGTCATTGTTTGGTGCGTTATTTAACTACCTTTTGGTTGATGGATATCATGCGGTTTTGGGGATATATGCTAACATGATAGATAGTGCTAAACTGATAGACAGTGCATATATGCTTAAATGATAGACAGTGCATATATGCTAAAATGATAGACAGTACATTGTACGGAAGCATGCATGGTAAAATGTGTAATATAGGCATACTCCAGACATGAATGGCTCGTAATTCTGGAGTCTCATTTATGCAGGAAAGCCATTAGGCATGTAACATCTCATTCCATTTGAGTATTGCCTTTGGACGTATCGTTACTATGGATTTCTATAAAGTCGATCAATGTACTTTTGTTTGTAATTATTTCGAAATCGTATTTGAAGAGAAGAGATTTGCCGTTTCCTAAATATAACAAACCTCTATCAGAGTTTGAAAATGCACAGGAAAATCTCTTAAAATGAAATTTATTGAAAACATGAAAGATGAGAAACTGCTCATAACCAACGTGGTCGTCTGCTGCAGACGCACAACAGGTCGTCTGCGTGTGGAAGGAAGAGACAGGCCGCTATGATAGTTTTAATACAATAATCGTCTGATCAGAATGCAGTCTAAAATCATTTGAAGACTTATCAAAATAGTGTGCATATATGTGTTTATTATTATGTAATATTGAGACAAAACAGAATTAATGCTTTGTTGCAAATAGAGAACAATTCGTAATAATACTTATTTCACGGAATAGTTCATTTTCTCATGTCGGTTACAAAGCTCTTCTTTTGTGCCAGTGTAAACATGTGTCTGTGCCATGGGAAATAGAACACTTTATATATGTATGTATAAGCCGCGTCTGGCGATTTAGAGTCTTGTTGAATCTGCGAACAGTGAGGATGCAGGTCAGTCTGCATTAACCCTGTCCCTCATATAGACGCTTTCTGACGTCTCTGCTGCAGGTGTCTTTTTAAAACAGTGTGGCAAGAGGCCAATTTGCTCATAATGAGCAATTTCTCCATTTGCCACAATGTTTTCAACTTTTTAAGGCAAGTATATCTTCATTTTTAGATATCTTCCGTGTTTTTGCCTGGATATTTTCAAAGTCGTCTGCTGCAGATTTGTTGTATATGGGAAAGGGTTAAAGAAAAGTACACCTATTTGTTAAATAGACCTAAATTTATCTTCTGACGAAGGACTATAAGTGTAGCCACTTTATTTGTACGTCAATGCATTTTTACAAACTACCACACAAATGAGCCAAATAGACCCCAAATCGTCGGACGCGAATCATATATAGATAGCAATGATAAGGCATACTGCATAATAACGAAGTACATTCTTCACAATGGGGACAGTGTGTGGGATTGTTCTACTGGTCTGTCTTTTTGGATCTGGTAAATTATATTGTTTGTTTGATTGACGCTACAGGAAAACCAATAACATGGCATTGGCGAACAGTGTATATACCCAGATCACCCAGCGCATACGTGCAGTATGATCCGGGTCTGTGCTATTCGCTAATGTATTTTGTACGTGAAAGAGGCTTTCAAGAAGCCTCTTGTATACAGTGCACATTTAGATGACATATATGTGCAAATTGGTCGTTATTATACATTCTAAAACAGCTCTAATTAGGTTGGTTTCCATAGCGCACGATGTTATAAAATTATTCCAAATAGGTAATGGCATACATTGAGCCAGGACTTTTGTGTTGCCTGTCTTTGACGGAAGACACCAGGTCCTTCGTCAGTCCGTTCATATTGACGGGAGATAAATATGTTTCTTCGAACACTTGTTAAATGATCTTAAAATATTATTTGATGAAATAAAGCTTTCATTTTAGAGATGTCAATGCTTTCATTGCATTTTAGATGTTTTCAGTGAATTGGACGATGACAAGCTTCTATAGGGCGAATACGTTGTTTTATATTTTACTACCGAAGGTCAAGAGATGGCAATGTTTCCTCTCTCCAAGTAGCAAAATACAATGCAGCGTAAGGTTACTGCAACATAACCTTCCTTTCATTATAAACCTACATTGTATGATAACTTATCAGATTCCTTCAAGCCATGTTGAATGGTTGACAAACATGGCCCGCAGGGGGCAGGGCTGTTTTGCATTATATGGCTATAGTGACAACTTAAAATATCTTCTTCGACGAAAGCATCTGGCCGATTTAAAAATTCTTTTTAGAAATGTTTCTTGGGTGACTCTATCAGAATCCACCAATCCATGTTGATTGGTCTTAGAATATGGCTGACAGGGGGGCGTGGCTGTTAGCCATATATTGGCTTTAGTGAAAACTTTAAAAATCTTCTCCTCCCAAACTATATGGCCGATTTTGAAAAGAATTGCAGAAATGTTCATTGGGTGACCCTCTATTAGATTCTTTAAAGCCATGGTGATTGGTCAAAAAACATGGTCACGAGGGGGCGGAGATTTAATGTTTGCCTAACGGCAGTGAAGCGATACTGGCCCTTTTGGGCCTCTTGTATTATCTTACCTGACCACAACATTAGTTAATGTGGTTGACCAGGTGATCGATCCAGGGCCAGCATGACCCCCTTGTTTAATAGTTTGTTTTACGGCTCTGACCACCCGATTCATCAAAGCTCAGAACACAATTGTTTACTTTTCCCCCACTTCCTAGGCTACGCTTTTTTAATAGTTTGATTAACGGTCCTGACGACCCGATTCATCAAAAGCGCAGAAAAAAGTTTCGCCTAATTATAGCATTCTGTTGTATTTCTAAACTAAAGACGTTCCTCCCCATACAATTTGTTCATTCAGATCATTGTATTCTTGCTATTTGTTGATTATACGTGTGTTTTATTGGGGTTTTAATTTCATAAATTCTCAATTTTGATAATAAATATCTTTAAACTTGTTAAATTACTTTATATTTTTTGTTTATATACTGCCGTTTTTTAGCAAAGGGTCCGTTATAGCCAATTGCTATAGTAGGCGAAATCCGAAGACACTCATCATTTTGAGACTAAAATCTAGACTAGTGTTTTACACTATCGGCATTGAATTAAATGTACTTCACATCTAGCTTTTTATATCAGCTCTCTGTTTCTGAACACCATCTCGGGTTCAGAGAGATGTCTTGGTAGTTACAGACCGTATATAATGACAATGAAAGTGGATGATCTGTGGAATATTTTGATGATTGGACTGTTGCCAGCTAATACCCATGTCGCTCCTTTCGAACCGCCAAATAGTTCCTGTCTAACATTCAAAATGTGATAACTTTTGCTAATTGCTAAAAAGCCTTTCGAATAAAATGTGCTTTTTAGCGGTAGCGTTAAACAGGAATCTAAGTACTAGAGTATTTCATTCTAGATTCCTGCGTAAATACATCAGATTTTCCAACCGAAATTAACCTTAACAACGCCAGAAGACTGAATAAGATAGTCAAGTCCCAGTGATACAATATACTCCAAAAGACAACACGACGAATTTTGATTCAAAGCATCAAAGACGCTGCGCATGCTTTTGAAGCATGACTTAAAGGAAGCAGATGCAGTTCAGTACATTTGAATAACCTGTGAAAACAGACAGGATGTAAATATGTTAAACAAGAAGGTGAAATATCCCTTAAACAAGAAGGCCAATATGTGCCTGTATTGCTCAACAGGCTACCACAATCTATAATAAAAGGTTATCAAGGACAGAAAGGATCAATTTTGACGTAGGAACTAGACGTTTTATATGCCACGATCTATGTGATATTCAGCATGTGAAGTTTAGTCGAAATGACAAGTTTAGTCCTGAAACCACTTGGTTTACAGTTTGCTTAACATTGACTGCAACTATAATATATCATACAAGCTTTCTTAATTTTTACCAAGATAAAAAAAAACCATAGGTGCTGAAATATTAACAGATATTTACTTCAGGTTTAGTGCCTCTAGTTATAAGTTAAGTGTGACACAAGCTTTGGAAGGAGAGGGGGAAGTCTATTTTCCTTTCAGTTTAGCAGAAGTATGATAACAGAACGGGAGTGTATAAACAAAAAATACAAAGTAATTTTAACAAGTTTCAAGATATTTATTATCAAAATGGAGCATTAATGATATATATAAAAAAAGTTCACATGAATAGTCAACATATAGCAAGAATACAATGGTCTGAATGAACAAATTGTATGGGGAGGAACGTTTTAAGTTTAGAAATTCAACCCAATTTTTATAAATAGGCAAATACATCTCCCGAAACCTTTTTTGAGGGCTTTGATGAATCGGTTCTCAGGGCCGTAAACCGAACAATTAAAAAAGCGAACCCTAGGAAGTTGGGGGAAAATAAAATATTTTTTCTGAGCTTTGATGAATCGGGTCGTCAGGGCCGTTAACCAACCTATTAAAAAAGCGTGTCTAAAGTGTTGTAATAACGGTAGATACATACGTATTTTGTATGTTGTTGTTTCTTAAATCAGTTAATAAAATTTATTGATCCATAACAGTTGTTTCTTTTTCAAACATATTACAGAGTTTTTCTTTACAATGATAATGTTGGTTGCTTCTTATTCGATTACGTAACCCCATGGTACAAAATTAAAACCTTATCAATACTGACACCGCGCTTTCACGCGACGTCAATCAATTTATTTAATTGGTAGTTGTTTGTTATAAAGATAACACGCTTCAATTATAGATTATTCGGTAACTCTTTTATCGATTTTTAATGATTTCATAAATTAATTCTGTATAAAGGAGAAGGGCGGCTAGTGTAACGGTTAGGATATTCACTTGGCACGCGGGAAACCAGGGTTCGATTCTCGGCCCGGGCAGGTTTTCTTTAAATACAAATGTATTATAATTATCTTTTTCAATGAATTTAAAACTGTTCTCCTATGTGTTGTGAAACACTTTAAGAAATTGATTAATTCGTTTGTATGATGTTTTACGTCGTTTTTAACAATATTTCAGTTTTTTCAGGGTTTTATTTCTGCTTTGAAAGTAGAATTGGACTCTCAATATATTTATCATTGTCAGGCAATTGTGACTTTGATATGACATGTGTTAATTGCATTAAACAAAACCCGGCTAAAATCCACACAGGAGGTGTGCTTAGCCGAATCTATCCAGATAGCAGATGCGCATATATATGTCAAATTGTAGTATATCGATAGACCACCATACTGTGTGCACAGAATTTTGCGTTCAATCCTTTATCATTCAATATATGGACATAACAAAGTTCTATTGTAAAGTGTTCAAGTTAGACTTTTGTGATCGGTAAATCCATGTCCGAATGTTATTTGCAGTTAGCCCCCTTGCTGCAAGCACTTTCAGTGCTTTGATGTAATCATACCTCTGCTAAGGTGGAAGGAGAATAGACTTCCCCTTCTCCTTCCAAAGCTTGTGTTACACTTAACTTATAACTAAAGGCATTAAACCTTAAAATAATATCTTTTAATATTTCAGCACCTAGGTTTTTTTTTATCTAATTGATCTAGTTATAGCAGATTTAAAACCGTGCATTGGTTAAAATTTAGAAACATCAGCTTGTATGATACACTTTAGTTGCAGTCAATGTTAAGCAAACTGTAAACCAAATGGTTTCAGGACTTAACTTGTCTTTTCCCGACTAAACTTCACATGCTGAATATCGCATAGATCTTAGCATTTACAACTTCTTGGCCTTCTTATTTAACGTAAAGGGACATTTGGCCTTCTTGTTCAAAATATTTAGATCTTGTCTGTTTATACAAAGTTATTTACATGTACTGAACTGCAACTTCTTCCTTTAAGTCATGCTTCAAAATCATGCGCGGCGTCTTTGATGCTTTGCATCAAAACTCGTATTGTCATCATTTGGTATGGTCTGCATATTTTAGCTAAAGGTTAACTTAGAACACGGCATTCATTCCTGTCTGAAGTTAGTTTCTTCGCGTGTTTTTCCATTAGTTTGACGAATATTGAAAAGGGCGTGAAACAAATTGTCTTCTTAGTTTGTTGAGTAGTCCCGTGTATTATGCTATTCTTATCTTTGTATTTATTTAAGAGCCGTGTCAGGCAAGCTGAGGTATTTGTGCAAATGCAAAATAGTAAAGTTTGCTGTTAATATAATCTTTGCAATATGCACAGTCTCGTAAATGATATCACTCTCCCCCAACACCCAAACGTCGCTTATACATGTCCTCTGACAAGAGATTTAACAGTTTTTATTCCAACATCTTTCATTGTTATTCCAAAACGTGAATGCAACCATACTTCTCTTCGTTCGATGCAGCTCTATCCCTGTATATACCAACTTTTCGAAATTCATTCTAATTCTAATATTTAGACATATTCTTATTTTCACAGTGACATTCACTCGATCAGAAAGTGTATTTCTTTGTTAATATAGAATTAAAATGATGTATATATACCGGTGTGTCAATACAGAACCTTATATTTTATTCCGTAGCCTGGAGTCGGTGCGCAAATAACTGGGTAGTTCACGATGACTCGTGCTATCATTTCAGCCATGATGAGGAAAACTGGCCTGCCGCTCAGGTACTGTACCATTTTTCAGATTATGCTGTTCTTTAAATAATTTTCCCAGCGCAGGGCACGCCTCTTCTTCAATTACAGCTGTACTGAAAGAATGTATTCACATTGACTACAGAATGACTTTATATTGTAGGTTTTGGATATTGCATATCCACTTTTTGTACGATACAATAGCAGCTGTTTGAAAAAATACTCAATTATATCATATCGCTCGGGTACTTAAAAAGTCGTTTTTTTTAATCCTTTTTTTTACTACTTTTTACTGGTCCGCACTTATGACATTGACCTTTGACATAGGTCGAAAAAACGCGAACTCGGGCAAACTCCCTTAACAGTGAACCTATTTCATACGGACGGACGGTAATCCCCCCTCCCCCAACACACACACATTTTATTATGGATGAACGTGAATAACGCGTTCACCCACACAAACGACTTCTGAAGCACCTGCAAAGGGATATCCCAAATTTTCTCTCGTATATTTTAAAAACATATGTCTTAGATTTGTTCTATGTGGAAAATGCTGATTTCGTATGCGAAATTTAAACGAAAGGATATCCCGAAAAAACCAGTCTAAGATAATGGGATGACTTTATAGAAGTTTGTTTTTGTCTAAAGAAATGATAACTAAACTTAATATCTAATGTCTATGACATACTGGCAATACTGAGCATCTTCCCGGGAGGGTACTGACTACCTAGCTGGAGATTCAACCCGCGACCTCCAGCACCCGAGGCGGACGCTTTACCATTACGCACTGGGGCGGTTCATCACCGTTCTGTATATATGCACCAATGAGTATTGTTCGACAAGATAATGATCTTAACAACGTAACTTCAGGTCGGTTTTGACGTGGCCCTTGTCATGTAAAACAAGAAATATTTCAAAAAAGATAAACGGCGATCAATATGAGAAAACACTAAGAAATGGAACATGCGCATATTATATTTCATACGTTTTCACGGATTTTGTTCACTGAAATTTATTTCTTAAGGAAAGCAATTAAAGGTTAGTATGCAGAACATTTCATTTTAAAACTTCACCTTATTAGTGCCTCTCGTAGGATCGCCAACTTAACTATGAACAAATCAAAACGTTTCATTACCTTTATTTCTTCGACATTATCCATAAATACAACATTTGACTGGTCTACAATCTAGATCATTTGTTTAACATCTAGGTAAAAACTAAGGTTAAACAGCTATCGCCGAAAAAAAAATCATTTTTCTCTTCAGTAATAAATGATTGGAATGGTCTACCACAAAACCGAAGGAATACGAATTTGCTGTTGTTTAAGTCACGTATAAATAGGGATAAGCCAAAACCTAATAAACTAGTTATTGTCGGAGATAGAAAAATTCAAACATTTCATGCTAGACTGAGAAGCAATTGTAGTTCTCTTAACCAACATCTTCATTGGAAAAATGTTATCGATTCGCCTCCGTGTCGTTGCGGGTCGATATAATCGAATCATCACTACTTCTTTGAAGGTAAATTCTATTGTACAATTAGAAACAACCTAGTTCAACATTTATCTGAAATAACAACTGTTAATTTACAAACAATACTTTATGGTGATGAAAACCTTAATTTTTATAATATTGAAATAATATTTAACGAAGTCCACAAATACATTCGTGAAAGTAAGAGATTCTGACTTATGAAAAGTTTTCATATCGGATTTTCTCAACTCATATATATTTCTAAATAATATTGGGATTGTATTTTGATTTAGTAGCCAATTTATTAAAGTAAGAACCAATTACTACATCAACTTATAGTGTGTTTACATTATTTGAAGATGCTGGAAGATATCTGTTTACGGAATATTACGTTGCGGGAGTGATAAAAGGGTTCGTATTGCACTACAAATAGCGTGGAGAAATCGATATCTTACGAGACCGAACACATTTATCGCTCCCGCAACGTAATATTCCTTTTATTATATATCTACGATCTACGATCTATGAAGAGCGAAAAAACTAACAAATAAACAGATTCAATATAATTTTTATTTGGGAAACAATTTTGTAATCTTGAAATAAAAAGATGAATGGCGGATGAATATTTACTACAATAATTAGGCCACGTTCTAGTATGCTAATACGTAGATCCCACCCAATAACATTATCAAATTAATTTTTTGTGGGAGAAATAACAACATAATCTTTATTTGCGGGTTTTAATAAATTTGACGCTAGGTTTTCGATACATACAATAGAAACAATTTTCCAAAATAGTACTTGTTGCCTGCATATTTAACTACGTAGCGCAGATTAAAAACGGGAACCTCGCTGAAAGTAGTCCGCGCACTGTCTGACGTCACAATCTTGTATTTTCACCGCGTGTAGATACGGAATTTTAACCCGTCGTGTCTGAACTGCGCATGTCAATCTGCATGTATTTCCACCGGAAAATGTACAGGCATATGATATATTATCGGTTCATGATGCAATTAACAATTTATTTAGCTGCACTCCATTTATCACTTGATTAAGCAATACATATCTCTATTTTTTCTCTCTATTCATGTCTAGTTACTCAATACACTTTGTATATTTATATTGCACTTTGTAAACAACTGTTCAATCAACTTATTACGGAATACCATTAGGGCCATCGCCTATGAATGTGTTGATCTGAAACGCCCTAATGGAGAGGAACTATTATAAAATTTTAGCTTTCGTTTCAATCCTTTTCGCACTTTTTGTTTGTATTGTTGATTTTATGCCTTATTATATCGAATAAAATATGTTTAAACTAAAGAATGTCATTAAGAATCTACGGAAACGTATGTCGGTCATCATCGGGGAATTAGACAAGTTTTCCTTTTTGGGGTCTAATTCCCCACGCTAGAGCCAATAATGTTGTCTAAATCCCCATAGCGGGAAATGCTTTGTGTACTCCGGGTACCGGGATGTAAAATTCAGCCAATGTCTATTTCCCGGGACCCGGAATCATTCGGTGTGTCAAATTGCCGCCTGTCGGGAATCGTCTTCTGTCTAAAGTCCCGTGTATGCTGTCTAAAACACCACAAAAACGAATTTTCAGAATGTGCTATTCTATTTATTAGACACAATAACACTCTTATATCCTTAGGCTGTATGTCGCATGTTTGGTGCAGATCTAGTGGAAATAAACAATCCCACGGAAGACAGGTTTATAAGGAACACTTTGAAAGGTATTTCTCGTCCTGATTATTTGACACGTCAGTTATGAGCTTTATCCGGATCTCTGCTTGTCGGTTTTGGGGTAAGACAGTCGGATAAAACGATTCGTAATAACGAGAGCATTAATAACAATATCTCTCTTAATAATTTTTCCAAAAAGCGATATTCAGAGATCCGTATTAAGCTCCAACCTGACTGTGCAATGATAACATCTGCAACGTATTGCATCTTTCTTTATATATATATATATATATCTCGCTCTCTCGCTCTCTCTCTCTCTCTCTCTCTCTCTCTCTCTCTCTCTCTCTCTCTCTCTCTCTCTCTCTCTCTCTCTCTCTCTTTCTCTCTCTCTTTCTCTCTCTCTCTCTCGCTCTCTCTCTCTCTCTCTCTCTCTCTATCTCTCTCTCTCTCTCTCTCTCCCTCTCTCTCTCTCTCTCTCTCTCTCTCTCTCTCTCTCTCTGTATATGTGGTGCGTGTGTGTGTCTCTCTCTATCTATCTCTCTCTATCTCTGTATATGTGGTGCGTGTGTGTCTCTCTCTATGTCTCTGTGTGTATCTCTCTCCGTCTCCCTCTATTTCTATCTCTCTCCCTCTTTTTTTCTCTCTCTGTCTCTATCAGTCTCTGTATGTCTGTCCCTCTGTCTCTATGTCTCTCTCAGTGTCTGTAGATATGTCCCCCCCCCCCCCCCCCCCTCTCCCTCTCTCGCGTTTTCTGTATGTCTGTCTGTCTGTCTCTCCCGACCCCAGCTACTAATATGTAATAAGGATACTATTTACAGTTGACCATGCATGGATCGGTTTGAATGACATAGAAGAGGAAGGGGTTTGGAAATGGATTGGATCAGGTTCCTCGCCTCAATTCACGAACTGGCATTCTGGCGAACCCAATAATCAAGGTGACGAGAACTGCGCACTTGCCTTTAACTCTGATTATGCGTGGAACGATGTAGCCTGTAAAAACCCGTTTTATTACGTGTGTGAGAAGAAAATGAGGTACGAATAAATGTCTACATTACATGTACAAATGAACTCCGCTAATTAATAATAAAAACAACAAGGGAAATTGTTTCGTAAGTGTAGATAAGGATCTGTCTGCACATACATAGCACATACATTACACCTAACTCAATAAGTGAAACATGTAAAAAGTGAACAGCGTATACATAGGCTTGTCTGGATCTACTCTGTTCACAAACACCAATGTGTTCCTTTTCGCAGGGATGGGTCAGTTTCCTTCTAAGTGTCTTTTAAATTTAGGCGGACAGTAAAGTCTCTGGTTAGACCATGTAAACACTCATGTTCACCTAAATGTTAACTATGCTATCTATATTATCATTACCGACGTTTCTCGTTGCAGTGAAGAGACTGTAATAGTGGGTTAGATAATGGCTGCAGACGTTGTACATTAATTGAAACCAATTGGGATCTTGAGAAAACACATTTTTTAATTAAAATGCATCCAAACATTATTATTTTCTCTTTTCCTTAAATAAAAACCAAGAAAACACTTCAACTAAAATTCCCTTAATGGTGTTTGGCCTGGGGCTTTAGCCCCTGCTCATAGTAGTAAAACCATATTTGTTTTCGGAGTTGGCAACCTGCCATTTGCTGTTAACACCAAAAACGCATTTTAGGGTGAGACTGCGCGAGAAAAATAGTTCAACATGAATTCAACAAAACTGCATTTAAAAAGTTAAGATCTCCCAAAACAAGATCATTATAATATTGTTGGAACATCAGTGAACAACTTAAGGCGTGAGTACTCCAATATAAGTTTAACAAATGTTTTCGAAATTAATGCGCCAAGAGATCAAATATGGAAGCTTCTTAACTATTATCATTCGTGAAGCAGAACGGAAAAGTACAAAGAGTCGCGTGACAAATGCAGAGGCGGATTTACCGGAGGCCGTAGGGCCCATGCGACGAAAAATTGATGGTAAACAATGGAGTCGCGTGACAATTGTAGTGGCGGATTTAGCGAGGGCCTATAGGATCCGTGCCCCCCCCCCCGCACCCCACCCCCACCCCCGACGTCCCAAGCTCCACTTTGTATTCATTTTGCTTTTTTATATTATCTAAAGAAACCCATTACATGCCAATGCAATTTATTGATTTAATTTTAATGTTCCCGCCAGTTAATATAGCACTTAACGACGAGTCGGTACACTTTATAAGGGAAGACCTGCTATCGCGACGATGCACTCGTCAAATCGAGTGCTGGAGGAAAAAATGGGGTGGTGTATCGACCTTATCTTACCGATCAGTCAACGATTGACGACTTGATTAAGGAAATCAAGCGATATAAATGCCCACACAATTCGTTGGATAGCAATCACATTTTTGGTGACAAGTTGCGGGTTCGAAGAAAGCATTTCAACTATTGGCCTCGTGAAGTCCGACTGAAGATCATCAATGGCGAAGAAAATGCATTCAGGAATGTGCCTTATGTCTTCAAATAGAGATATGGATATCAACCTTTATGTTTTAAAAGTCTTCAGCTGCAGATATTGTTATAAAAGCATATTTATGAAAAATATAGCTTACCTAGTATCACTTAAACCCGAGTCACAATTATCTTGCGATAGGTTTGCGGGTAACATGCAGCGAATTTTTAGTTATTTTCGGCCGGAATGCTTCTGGACTCATCGCGGACATTAATCAGCTGATGCCTGGCCGATGTCCGGCCGGGCGTCACACATATAGGGCGAGCACCGGGCCCAATTTTGGACTACCCAGACAATTCAGATGCCGCTCAGAGCCCACGCCGCTCAGAGTTTGGCCGGAAATCGGGCAGACATTGACCGGGGACAGTCCGGCGTCTGGCCGATCACCCACTGTGATTCGCAGGTTATGAAAGCCGGCTCATCGCATCATTCATCAGATAATCCCGTCGCGCTCTTCACAGAAAGTTAACACACAGTTTATCACAAACGTGTCAGAATAATAGTTCTACAAGATGCATTAGAAAAGTTGGGATGACTGAAGGAAAAGAGTGAGAGTGGCAGTGAAGTGAATGAGACCATGCCTCTCATCTTCAGTCACCAATGCACCAGCAACTAAATTGTAGCGATAGAGTGCAAACGCCAAACTCTCCCTCAACCGGGCGATGCAGATACCTGCAAGCGCTGTTGAGGTATCAACTGTATTCTCGTAAGAATGTTTGTCTTAATGCTATCTAAGTCAAATTCGAATATCGGCCATATTGGGTCAGAAATTAGGTAATTTGGCCAAATTGAAGGGAAATCGTGTTAACACTCTGAATATTGCATTTCTAAATTGAGCATGTTGAAACTGTTTCAGAATGTTTGTCTTGATGATATGTAGGCCAAGTTTGAAAATTAATCATGTTTGTTTAAAAACAAGGTCACTAAGCCGAATTGAAGGAAAATCTCGTCAACACTGTAGAAGTCACATTTTTTAAAATTTGGTCAGAATGTCTATCTTAATGATATCTAAGCCAAGTTCGAATATGGGTCATGCCGGGTCAAAAACTAGATCACTAGGCCAAATTGAAGAAAACAATCTTGTTAATACTCTGGAGGCCGCATTCTATGCTTCAGTAACTTGAAACCTTTTCACAATGTTTGTATTGATAATATCTATTCCATTTTCGAATATGGGCTCATATCAGGTAAAACAAAAAAATAGGTCACTAGGCCAAATGAAGGAAAATCTTGATAACACTCTGGAGGTTGCATTTTGAATCTGTGTCAGAATAATTGTCTTGATGAGCTTTGCATTGACCAAACACTTTCTCCCAGTCTAGTACATGGTTTAGAGAATTATTTTTACTTGATGGAAGTTGATTTAACGTTGACATATTTCTCAATATAATAAGGCGGAAACTTCAAAATATTCTGCCTAAACCTGCTGTCAAACTTTTCTTTGATTCTTCTATTCAGGTGAGCGATATAGTGACAGCAAGGTTCTCCTGTTTTCAAATTGGCAGATTAATAATATTTACTATTTCTGATATAATCTTTCAACTTCTTAACAATAAATACATAAACATAAGCTGCAATTATTATTTCCTTTCACATTTGCCCTACTTCTCCAACCTTCCTGCAGCCCCCAGGCCGGTCAGCACTTCAGTGCTTTGATTATTACACTTTCCAACATGCAGTAGACAGCTTTTCAAAACAACATGACTCGATTCGGTGTATGTGGGAAAGGTTTACTGGCACAATAATAATTGCTTAAGACGCCAATTACATGACAAGGTTTTCCAGAACTGAAAGCATCTGTAGAAAACGAATACATGACCGAGTTCTATAAACATAACAAAAGCGTCGCAAGAGAACACAAATGCTCGTCTGCTGTTATCTAAGTCGGAAAAGGGGCATTACTGAAAACATGTAATTATTAAAGACAGAGTTATGTGACTTGGTATAGACATGCGTGTTGTTCCTAGGAACATGTGTACCAAGTTTTATTTGCACGGTTATTGAGTTACGAGGTAATGTTAAAGTTTTGTGATGACGCAGACGAAGCAGACGACGACGACGACGACACAGACGTCACATACTTTGACGACAAGAATATAACAATAACCAGACTTTTTTTCTTTGAAAAACAGACTAGCTAAAAATTGAATAGGGGAAAGCAAGAGTGCATATTAATACATGTGAAGATTAAACCATTTTGCGGCCTACATGTGAAGTTAGACACACTAGGTATATCTTCATTGTTGTCGGTTGCCACGCGTTCATTTGTTGGTAGGCGTCACATTTGGTCATATTTGACTACTGTGTGTGTGCAACCTCTCTTTTTGAGTGGCATGGCTTGACACGGAGACGGATCAGTTATGATACGTATGCATTCGTCCATCACCATGCTGACATATTGACAGGCGATACATTCTTGTTTATAACAAAGGGATTAAGGGGTAGGTAAAATATTACTTTGCGTACAGTTGCTCTACGGCAGTGAGCTATGGGGCTTTGATCGTCATGAGAGCCTTTAACGAATTCAGTATTACGCTTGCAAGTGTTTTATGTGTGCTGATAAGAGGAGCTGTAATGCAGTGGCTTTTGGTGACTGATAGATATTCATTGTATAGTATAACTATGAAACGCGGGTTAAAGTATTGGTTCTAATTACCTAAACATGGAAGATACACGATAATAAAAACAGTGTTATATAATGTTGAAACATGAAGACGCTAATGGGTAACACAGCTAAGAACATGTCTGCAAAACAATGGTTTCGGATACGTATGTTAATAATGAGAATGTATTTATAAACTCTTTTGTAACGAAGGCTCGAGACCAGTATTTACAAACTTGGCGTAGCAAAATTGAAAATAGTTCTAAATTAAATCACTATAAATAATACAAGTCGGTGTAAGAATTTGAATATTATCTAGAAATAATTAATATAAGAAAATTCAGGTGTGCTATATGTCCTGTTTACGAAACGAATCACATTCTCTACAAATTGACAAGTATAGACATAAAAATGTTGTGTATCCCGATATGTTATGCAAGTTATGTGACGCTCATGCAAAAGTAGACGTCCGTCCCTCCGTCCTGGTGACCGAGTACTTGTGGGGTGTTCGTTTTTATCTAGAACTCATTAATATAAGAAAATTCAGGTGTGCTATATGTCCTGTTTACGAAACGGGTCACATTCTCTACACATTTACAAGTATAGACATAAAAATGTTGTGTATCCCGATATGTTATGCAAGTTAGGTGACGCTCATGCAAAAGTAGACGTCCGTCCCTCCGTCCTGGTGACCGAGTACTTGTGGGGTGAAGCCCACCGACCACCCTTATAAAGACACTTAGATAAATATTTTTTTTTATTTTTTTTTTATAACTGGTATCTTATTTGCATATTAATGTTATTCATTCCGTAAAATGGGGTTAATTACGGAATGAAAAGCATACTTGTGGGGTGCAACCCACAAGATTCAAACAAAAGAAATAACCCCACAAATACACTTCATGGGGTTGGGTGGTCTCCTAAAGCTGTCTCCTAAAGAAAACCCACCACCCTTATAAAGACACTTAGATAAATAGTTTAATTTTATTTTTTATAACGGGTATCTCATTTGCATATTAATGTTATTCATTCCGTAAAAGGGAAGTTATTACGGAATGAATTGCATACTTGTGGGGTTAACCCCACAAGAAAACATCAAAGGAACCCTCCCTCCCTCCCTCCCTCCCTCCTTCCCCCTCCCTCTCTCCCTCTCTTCTCTGTTTCTCGCTCTAACACACTCAGTCTCTATCGCTCTCTCTATCTCTCCCTCTCCCTCTCTCTATCTCTATCCCTCTCACTCTCCCCTCTCTCTCTCTCTCTCTCTCTCTCTCTAACACATTCGATATATCTCTCTCTCCCTCTCCCTCCCCCCCCCTCTCTCTCTCTCTCTCTCTCTCTCGCTCTCTCTATCTCTCCCTCTCCCTCTTACTATCTCTATCCCTCTCACTCTCCCTCTCTCTCTCTCTCTCTCTCTCTCTCTCTCTAACACATTCGATATATATATCTCTCTCTCTCCCTCTCCATTCCCCCCCCTCTCTCTCTCTCTCTCTCTCTCTCTCTCTCTCTCTCTCTCTCTCTCTCTCTCTCTCTCTTTCTCTCTTCTTCTTCTTCTTCTTCTTCTTTTCCTACAGTATTTCATCTAATGACCGAATGCACTAAACCAATTCAATTTAATGTATGAAAGCGTGAATGTGATGAAGCATAAAGATATCTGACAAGTTAAAATAATGTAAGAAATGGAGCCGTCGTTTATGACAAACGACTTCTTATTTTACTACATTGTTTCAGTAATTTCTCTTAAGACCAGAATAAAAATAAAATACTTTAATGTATGAAAGCGTGAATGTGATGAAGCGTGTAGATATCTGACAAGTTAAAATAATGTAAGAAATGGAGCCGTCGTTTATGATAAACGACTTCTTATTTAACTACATTATTTCAGTAATTCCCGACAAGAATAAAATAAGAAAATTTAATGTATGAAAGAGTGAATGTGATGAAGCATGTAGATTTCAGAAAATATGTGTATGATTAGACATAAGTGTGTTTATAGGTGTACATTATGATGAAAAACAAGTGTAAATAATATATATATAGAGAGATTACATTTCTTCATTTTAAAAGGGAAAAGGATTGAAAACATTGGAAAAGAGTATACATTTTATATGATAATTTCATTCGGTTAATGAAAAATAAAAAAAATATCGAAGCATAAATTTTCAATAAAAAGAATAAGATTAAAATGATTGAATTATAAATACAAATTCAATATACGATTAAAATCCTTATATTTTAAAACTAATTGAATTTGTTGTTATCTTTCAATCAAATTGGACAATTAACACCTTATTTTAACACTTCACCTTCATATCGATATAGATTATATAGTACTATAATAATCCTTATTTCGGTGAGTTATCCAAATGGTTACTCTATAGTACTATTACGGCGAGTTTGTATTACGGCGAGTTCACCCGAACTCATTTTCTATCACATGTTTAAGTATTATGTCAGTGTATACTAGATATGTAATTCCATTTTGCAACAATGGTTTCAAAGTATTAAACGTATGAATATGTATATATTATAGAATGTAGTAACATATATGTTATATGTACATGAATCAACTGTTATGGGATGTTATAACATAGTTTCTGCATATGTGTATATGTAAACCTTTACATTTTTCATAATAAAGTATACTTCTATCGTAGATAATAATTCAAAACATGATGGGAAAAGAAGAAACTGCTCAAAATGATATATTTCCCATTTCGCATTAATGTTTTCAAGGTTAAGTATAAACCACATTTAAGTTGACAAATATTTCATTCTCGGATGTGTTCAATACAGGCAGCTCTTAACATATCATATCAGGTAAACTGTCAAATATGTACTGTGTGAAAATGTTCTATGATATCAACATAATTGTTATGGGCCGGTGGCCTTATGTCAATAAAATAGTGTCATTACACAAGGTTGATAGCATGTTCTGTCAACTCGTGTAGATTCTGATCAGATGGAGCATGCTCATATCAATCTACACTTTCCAGAAATGCCAAGTCGTACCCTGAGCATGCACGGGCTCATACAGTATGTTGTCTTTCATCGTCCAGAGACAGCTTATGATATACTGAAAGAAAAAAGAAACGCAGGGTAGGCTTTCGTGTTGAATTAAAGTAGTTTATCACATTTCTTTTAAAATAATCTTTACATGATTTTCAAGCACTACCTTTAAAGAGCAGTAATGCAAATTTTCAGTAATTTTTGTCGATTAATTGCACAGTAATTGATTCGCAGAGGAAGATACCCTAAATTTTCGAAATTGAAAAGTCAATATCCAGTATGGCCCCCTTCGCGCCGCTATTCCTGCTCGTATTCTCCGATGCATGGAGTTGATCAGAACGTTGATCCTCCTTATGGGGATATTGCCCCATTCTTCCAACAGAGCAATTCTTAACTGGTCAAGGGTAACAGGCAGATTTTGACGCCGCCGTACTCTTCTGTCAAGTTCGTCCCACAAATGCTCAATAGGAGACATATCGGGACTGTACGGCTGCCAGTCAAGTGGGTTAATGTCATGACCAGCTAAACATTCTCGACAGACTCTAGCAACGTGAGGTCGAGCATTATCATGTTGGAAGATGAGGTTACGTCGCTCTACAAAAGGGACAACAACAGGACGGAGAATTTCATCCCTGTACCTGACCGCGTTTAAAATCCACTGCACCACAATCAACGGAGATTTTACTCCATGAGCGATTCCTCCCCACACCATGATGGACCCACCCCCAAACATATCCCTCTCAATCACACAGGCGTCGACAAAACGTTCCCCACGATGTCGGTCGCCCATCTGCACGAACAGAGTAAACCGCGACTCATCACTGAAGAATACACGTCTCCACTGCCTCATGGGAAATGTCCGAGGAGCATGTGCATTCAACCATGCAATGCGACGCCTACGACGCTGACGAGTTAGTGGCAGACCAATATACGGACAATGTGCTCTCGGACCGACCTCTCGCAGTTTCACTGTTGTCGACCCAACCGTTTTCAGAAAACTTCATATTTTTGTCCCCTGCGTTTCTTTTTTCTTTCAGTATATATATGTTAGAAATCATGACACTGCATTGAATGGCCTGAATAATTCTGAAGTAACATATCTTGAGAGACCATTCTAGAGATCGAACTGGGGCTTGAACTAAACTGACATTGGGGTTATCCACTTGAACATATCTTGAACTTAGCTAATTTTGGGGTTATCCACTTGAACACATTTGAACTGAACTGAACTTGGGGATTATCTACTTGAACATATCGTAAAATGTGTAGAGAACTACATAACGTCGCTTTGTTGTACACTTCGAAATAGGTTATCCCTTTCCCACATAAAGACGCTTTTGGATGACTCTGCATCAAACGACTTTTGAAAACATTGCGGCAAGAGGAGCAATTGTTAACAATGAACAATTTCTTCTTTTGCCACACTATTTTCAAATCCTTTCAATAGATGTACTTGTATTTATATATTTTTTTCAACTTTTGCCTAAATATTGCAGATTTGTCATATGTTGGAACGGGCTAAGGCAGTTACGATAAGCTGTGCATGTTATAAACGAACGTTAGGCTAGACTCTTGTTTAAAATGAAAACATATAAACCTATTATCAACCAAAGCCGCTTGAAGAAGACAACTGAACATAATGTGCAAAACCAAGTTAATACTTTTAGATATATTAGAGATACATTGTGGAGAAATTGAAAAAAAAAACCAATAAAATCTTAAAAGGTAGTAAGTCTTTTACTACTTTTATTGAACAGTTCTTATGTGCGTCAAGCGCTAACAACCGGATACGTAAACAAAAAGGTTTAACCCTTTCCCTCATACGACAATTCTGCAGCAGACGACTTTGAACGTATTTTGTCAAAACATAGAAAATCTCCATACTTGAATGGATAACCTATGACAAAAAGTGGAAAACATTGTGGCAAAAGGAGAAATTGCACGTTTTGTGCAATTTATTCTTTTGTCACTATGTTTTCAAAAAGCCGTCTGCTGCAGAGGCGTCTATATAGAAAGCGTCTATATGAGGTAAAGGGTTAAGGCATATGTTATGTGTCAGTGATAAGAACTCCCATCATCGTCGTTATTTTGCGACGTTTACTTCTTGTTACAATGAGGACTTTGTTTGGGACTGTTTTACTAATCTGTCTTCTTGGATCTGGTACATTGTATTTCTATCTTAGCCATTCAATATAAGCTAATAAAAACCATGTAAGGAATTTGCAAGCAGTGTATATCACGTCTAAACTGCGCAGTTGCGCAGTTTGATCTGGATTTACACTTTTCGCCAATTTTTCTTGATCCTTCTGACTATTATTGCCTGTTGGGATCACATTACATATATGTAAAGGCATATCTTTATTTATACTAATCGTAAACGTACTACGTTCATTTTTCCTTTACCACTTAGAAGTATGTGCATTTAATATACGTACGTCCTTTTATTTGCAACTTCAAAAAGTGAATATTCTTAATTGGCGAGGACTGGTCGCTTCGTTTATGTCTTCGCCGAACATTTTCGGTAAACTAGTTGATCGTTTTAGATACATTCTGAGGGATACAATTTCTACCGTTATAATAGCGAAATTTGAGCGGCATTATAAGAAAACCAATCACAGGCCATTTAACATTTGTGTAGATCCAAACCATCCGGCGCTGAGGCGCGGGATCTGCAACGTTCGTTAATAAATGCAAGAACACTTCAAGAAAAGTTTGACATCATCTATACATTTCGATTAGAAAGTATTGATATGTTAATTTGACGTTTTCTAAGCTTGTCTATAAAGATTCAGGGTTGATTTTCGCAGATCACTCGGATATACATGGCATTGAACTCCTTTTTACGGTGTCATCAAGTTGTTGTGTAGGCCGTACTATGTTTAATTCTTTCCTTTTGTATCTTAACTTTTTGTTTTTAGCCTGGAGTCAGTGTTCCAGTAACTGGGTAGTTCACGAAAACTCTTGCTACCATTTCAGCCATGATACGGAAAATTGGCCTGACGCACAGGTATAGTATACGTTTTGTCAAAATGTATACAAAATATTTAACCTCTCAAAACGTCAGCTGACAAGGCATAATAGAACATGCATCTAAAAGAGGTTCTACTGGAAAGACATATTAACTACGTACATTATAATTCCTATTAGTAACTTTGGCTGACACCTTCTTGACATATCGAAAACCCTTCTCTGCAATTTGATTAGATGCGTACAAAATTCGTCAGATCTAATCAATTGTCTTGAAACCAACTCGGGTTATTAACACAAACATGGCCTCCTACACCTCCGTAGCAACTAGGACAGTAGTGTCATACTGCCGTGTTTGAGGTGAACAATTTCAATAACTGTTCACGTGTTTTGTACAACTCGGTGGGGTTTTAGAAAATCTACCGCGTTCTAGTTATGATGAATCACAGCCATGTGTTTGCAATTTTTGACAGCGTTTGTTACCGACCATTCTATTGGTCGAGGAACGTTTCCGCAATGAGAGGTATATTTATGCAACCGCAAGGTGGTTTTAGCTCACCTCAGCACGAAGTTCTCAAGGTTGGCTTTTGTAAATTCCCGTTTGTACGTCCGTCCTGCGTCGTCAACAATTGCCTTGTTTACATTATACAGTCATTTTTTGCATCCAATCTTCACGAAAGTTTATCAAAATATACATTTCCATGAAAGGTTGGCCGAGTTCGAAACTTGGTCATGTGACGTCAAAATCTAGGTCACAAGGTCAAAATGAAGCAAAATGTTATTAACACTAAGAAAACCTCATTTTAACTTGAACATTTTAAAACTTTGTTAGAATATATATGCGACTGTCTTGATGATATGTAGGCCAAGTTCGAATGAGGGTCATGCCGGATAAAACTCTAGGTAAATAGGTAAAATCGAAGGAAAATATTGTTAACATTCTTGAAGCCGCATATAATCAAGTTGAAACTTCGTCAGACTAATTGTCTTAATGATACAATGCTTAGTTCAAATAGGGGTCATTTCTAGGTCACTAGATCAAATTCGAGAACTTAGTTAACTCTAGAAACAACAGTTTTTACCTCAACAGCTTGAAACTTAGTCAGAATTGTCATGTTTTAAATTCGAAAAATCGTTACCTGGTGGATTAAAGCATGACATTTGGCACGATCGGAGTATATAAACATAAACTATGTGTGCCCGATTTTGATGCTCTACTTCCGGTGAATTCCAAAATGACAAATTCTACTTCCAGTGTAGTTAAATGTGGCCCAGCATTTAAGGGCTGAATTATCTTTGTGCGTACTATAGGCGACTTTCTGAATAAGTTGGCATATATATTGGAAATGGGATATACCAACATCACTATGGTTCATCTTATTTCGAAACACTTCTTCCGGTCTTATCCAACATGGCGTTCTATCTGGAATTCAAAAGTATCCACATCTGTACAATCCTTAGTTTCTGTGATAACCTGCTGCATTACATTTGGCACATTGGTGATATTAACACAAACGAAAATGAGTCTGAAATCATAAGTCCTTAGAGGTAACTCTTTTCAATAATATAGGGAAATCTACCTGTGAAACGCTTAGAAAGTGTTACAATTGAGGGTTGAAACTGATTGATTAACATGGAAACAATTGAGGAATTTATTTGGTGTATTGAAACGTAAACAAACAGGTTTCAGCTATATAAAAAAAGGTTATTTTGAGTCATATGCAAAGATGGAAGCATTCTGGGTTCATTTACGGGACGAGATACAGTCAAATTTCCTGAATATTGATGAAATTGGTTGCCAAGAGTGAACTATAGGTTCATCGGCGTTTTCATCCATTAGGTAATTAAGCCAGTTTTAAACTTTTTCCATAAACACTGATGTTTTCAATCTATTTAAACTTTTCGTTGATTGTTTAATGGCCCAAAACATATGACACAGTAAAACCTAAAAATGCTACATGTTCCTTTTTTTCTTCTGGAAGACCAAAATGATGCGCGAGCGTACAACAATTGCCGGACTCAAGCCGCAAAACCTGGGTTAAGGTGGCATAGAAAAATGAAATCTCTTTGAAAATAATTGCCGAACTTGCTTTTCTGCCGTCATTGTACATGCTACTTTGTAAATCAATACACGAAACAGATATTTGAGGTCAACGAAAGTTGTGTAGTCTGCAAAAATCGTTCGATACAATCAAACTTGTTGACTAATGAAGCAACGGATTGCCTAAAATGGCTGAACATTTTACTTTAACATTAAATTTGATCATTTCTATTAACATTTGACACAGTAAAACCTCAATATGTAATGCGTTTCTTATTTCCCCCCGCTAAAACCTATGTATTGCGCGATAGCAAAGACTTACTATGCTAAGTATGCATACGGGTCATGTCCGGTCAAGAACTATGCACATTTTGAGAACGTGTTGTAAACATACTTGAGACCGCAGTTTTGACGACTTGAGCACGTTAAAACTTTGTGAGAATGTTTTCTTGATGAAATCTAGGCCAAGTTTGAATATTGGGTCAAAAATAAGGTCACTAAGTGAAATTGAGAAAAATCCTGTGAATGATCTAACATCTACATTTTTGACTCTAGAATGATGACATTGTGTCATAATATTTGTCTAAATGATAGATACGCTTAGTTAGGTCATGTCTGG
>JASEVX010000003.1:5291543-5301543 GCA_031761405.1 Serripes groenlandicus
TCTCTTAAAATAAAAGAAAGACTTCTAATCCTACTAGTGCAAGCACTTTCACCATTTTAAAAAGGGCGGGGAATGCACAAAGTAAATTCGCCATATTGATTGTTTTAGTCCGACAACATGCAGATTATGGTGGTTGGACATTTTATTTAAAATGATTTCTGTAGATTCATGAAAAATAATTCACAATGTAGTGAGTGTACGAGGTGTGATCCAGAAGGACGTTCTGTATAACGTTTGAATTAGTTTAGATATTTTGATAAGATTAATCCCACATGTGTATTTGTTTATGCTTCTTTCTATGGTGACTTATTATTTCGATATTGTCAAAGATGTATTTATAAATCATTGTCATAGAAACAAATTAAGGCATAGGCTAGATACACGGGAATGTTACAAAAATGTATCATTCTAAACTGTAAATGTCTCCTACACCGACAGAAGATATCAAAACTGATTATGCCATTACTTTTGTTTAATAATCTTCTTATAACAACCTTTTAACCATCAAAATGCTAATATTGAATTTAAGTGCAAATGATTTTACACCATATGAAAATAAAATAAATATTAACATATAGAAAATTTATATCATGACGTAGACAGGACCAATACAATCATTCCAATTGATAATTCAATTGAGTTGGTCAGAAGTTATGCGGCCGCTAGCAATGTAAACAACATTAACTGTTTTCATGGTCAGTATCAAATTGTTGTTACCATGCAAGGAAGCCTGATATATGAACAATACACGTTACGTTTAACACCATAAACAATTTCATTTGATAGCTAAATAATTACCCATTGTCATGATTTTGGATTTGATAATTTCAAAGTCGTCTGCGGCAGATTTATTGTATGTGGGAAAGGGTTAATGATGCCAAACCGGAGAGGTTATAAGACCCTTAATCGCAAGACTCGTTTTCAAAGTCGTCTGCTACAGTTTTGTTGTTTGTTGAGGTGGGGGTTAAGATATAAATCTATCGTTTAACGTTTTCAAGAAAGAAGCATGTAACTAAAGACTAGATATATCCAAGTGTTATTTAAATTCGCCAAATAATAATACGGCAAAACAGTTCATTCATTTAAATAGTTTAGAGATACAGACACAATAACATTTAATTAAAATTTTAAACTTCAAACAACTTTGCCTATTCGTTTTCTCTACTTGATATTAATACGACAATGGATGAAAGCTCACATAAAACAAACATATCAGCCCTTTCCCAAATTCAACAAATCTGCAGCAGACGACTTTTGAAACATCTTGACACAAATCTGAATTATCTCAATAAATTGAAGTATAATTATTAGAAAGAATTGAAAACATTGTGGCAAAAGGGTAAATTGCTCATTGTGATCAATTTCTCCTTTAGCAAAAATATTTTCAAAAGTCGTCTGCTGCAGAGACGTCAGAAAACGTATGTATGAGGGAAAGGGTTAATACGTGTATATATAATGTATAAGTATTACCAATAGTAAACCAGTAAGAGTTTTATTTTGAAAGAACTAAATGATGGAAATATCTATCACGAGTTGTTGGCTTACCATGAGCACAGCCAATTAAAATCAGTTTTGAATTTTTAAAGGCGAAAACTAGCAGTTGCTTTTACAAAAAGAAGTATTTTTTCAGGTTTCGTATGGACTGTTTATTGATAAAATGAATATGAACAAAGATCTGGTTAAACGCTATTCTCACGCAAATACATGTACGAACGTTCACCGTTGGAATACTTTATGCTCCTAACACTTTTCTCTCCTTTGTAGGAATACTGAGGTAGTGGGTTAGATGAGGATTCGAAATGGCTGATGTTTTAAAATGCTTTGATGGATAACACTATATATAAAACATTATCGTCGATATTGATGACTTTTGCTTTGTTTGTTTTGTATACTTTTGTTAAAAATTTAACCTTTTTTTGTTTTTCCTTAATAGTTTCACTTCTCCATTGTCCAGTTCAAACGTCCGCCTGTCCGTTCGTCACAATGTCTATTGAAGGCGACACAATACTTTCTCTGACACTCCTGATAATATGGGCTCTACTATCTCGATATTTCTTTAATCCAATCCAGATGACAATAAAATCCTACATAAGACTATTTATCCTATTTCATAGCTCCAGTCAACGCTCTAACTATTGTGTTGTGTAACGGTCTGAAAAATCCCTGCTCTCATTGCCGCGTAATCTGGAACATTTAAAGCGATTAACCGACAGGGATGAACGAGATGAGTATCCTCCTTTTGCTCTTACACAAAACAAATTACATGTGTAATTGAGTAAATGATGCCAAATGTTTAGGGTCACTTGGTAAAGGTCAATGTCATAGGGGCTTTGAAGGTTTACTTCGTTTCCGTTTAAGAACTCTATGTCCCAGGGCCTTTAAACTTCATAGAATAATTATACTCATTAAGTTAACTATCTTTTCGGTTCGCTGGGTCAAAGGCCAAGGGTTCATAAGGCTCTAATCCGTTTCCGCACAAGTACCCTTTGTTCCAGAGTCGTCAAACTTGACAAGATGATTGACCTCCTTGAGTATATGATGCCTATCGGTTGTTGGGTCAATGAGTCAATCGTGAATGTTAAATTCGTTTCATCTAAATATTTCTAGAAACCTTTGACTACTGAGTAGGTTATCCTTATTGTTTTATGTTTTTTTTGGGGGGTGGGGCTTGGATTAATGGACCAAAGGTCAAAGTCAGCTGGACTTGTAAATGGCAAATCCGTTTCCGCTCAAAACATCAAAAACCCTTTGAAGTTTGAACCGAGAGTTTTTAAACTTCATTTGATGAGTTGACTTGATGAAAAATAACCATAACTGGGGTCAAAGGTAAAAGTCACATGGGCTTTAAAGGCCAACGCGGTTTCCGCTCAAAATAGTTTGACTTAATGAGTAATTCATCCCTTTGCTTTCGTGTCTTATAATCTTGTCTAATTATAGGCGTGTTAAATGAAGAAATCACTGAATATGTTTCCGCCCAAGTACCCCTTTTCCAGAGCCTTCAAACAAGATGATTTGACTCCTAAAGTATATTACTCCGATATGTTTGAGATCACTGCGCATAATGTCAAGGTCAAATCCTATTCCACTCACTATCTTAAGAACGCTTTCACAAAGAATCATCAAAAAATTCACATGATGTTTATACTTCTTTAGTAGGGGACCTCTAATACATATATAAATATATTGGAGTTAATGGGTCAAAGGTTAAGGTCACAGGGACTTGTAAATGGTAAATAATTTTTCCACTCAATACCTTAAGAATCCTTTGACAAAGAGTCTTCAAAACTCACAGGATTATTTAAGAAAATAACCACTACTGTTTTGGGCCACTGGGTGAAGGTCAATTGACAGGGACTAGTCATATCAAATCACAAGAACCATTTGATCCAAAGTCTTCAAACTTCAAGATTAATGGCCTCAGAGAGTACCTGACCACTACTATGACTGTGGTCATTGTGTCAAAGGTCTTAGTAACAGTGACTGTAAACGTAAAATCGGTTTCCGTTCAATATCTCAAGAACCCTTTGACCCATAGTCTACAAACTCCATGATGATTTTAGACCCGGTGAGTAGATGGACCCTTTTGTTTGTAAATACGAATTCCTCGATGGTTTAGTGGTAAAACATGGTAGTAATGGCTTTCCCTCCCTGGCGTTAAGGATTGTGGAATTAGCATTACGACTGAATCGCTGTTGTCAGGATAAATGGACATGTGGTACTGATAAATTACCCAGAATTATGCATTGCTTTATAAGTTTGTTATGGTAGAGATTTCCTAGTAGTCAAACAACTATTTTCATGTAGGAGTAAACTATTTATATGTATTTATTATCTATTTTAATACTGACGTTGCTTGGCCTCGTACAAAAGATCATGACTTGTGTCGATGATAAGGCAGTATTATTTACATACAACGTATACTGCTCTCAATGTGGACATGTTGTTGGACTGCTTTATCGGTTGGTCTGGTTGGACGTAGTATTTAGGTTTTTATGTAAGCCATTCGATACACTTCAATATAAATTGCTGTTGTGTTTTACTGAATATGATATTCATGGATTTGATGCTTTTATGATTAGGTTGCTCTGTAGTATATATTAGTCACGTGATAGAGCCTGCAGGGCATCTGTGTAATGTGACTGGTGTAAGCCAATCACTAGCTCTATCCTTGTCACGTGATTATTACAAAATCTAAAAAAAATGGCGCATGTGAAGATTCACATTTACGCACACTCTTTCGTGCATCGCCCGAAAGGTTTTATTTCGAAGTCTACACACCAACGTTACAATCTGGGTCTACAACAATCAGTGATCGTGCACTATTCAGGTTTTCCAGGTGCAAACATAAACAATTTACACGATCATTTTGAAATAATCGACGATTTTGCTCCCGATATTGTAGTGCTTATGATTGGGACTGACGGATGTTGCTAGTGGGATTGTCAGTTTGGTTAGAAAACGTTTGACAATTCATAGAGCACAATACGTTAAATGAGTCAGATTCTTGACAGGACGCCATCCATTTCAACGCGATATCCAGTCTCTGTTGACTGGTTCAACGCTAGAGTAAACACTACTTATCAGCTGCTCTCTGAATGCCTGGAGGCCCGATTCCTTACACAGTTCAGATTGTGGCGCTTCAAACGGTTTTGGTCACCAGTACTGTGCTATGTTGAACAACGCATTCTAGCCAAGATATGTATTATTATTTCATTATTTAATTTGATTGCCCCTCAACAAATGTCTCTATTCTAATTGAACAAGAAAGAAAAACAAATAATACTTAAACTATCAGTCTGCATCCTTTGCCACATTATGATTAATGATTTTGTTCTATATAAAAGTATATGTAAACGTCAACACACAATAATGCTGCCAAATATGACAGTGTGCCTATCAGACAGAAAAGGTATTACCGACTTTGCCCGTAGTTGGGTGAATTAATTTATTTGATAGCGTCTAAAGTATTGATCCACTATTATTTTGTTTGCTTGGGCTCGCAACCCGTTTCTTCTTTTGAAATATTAGTTGTATATATCATAAGTAAGATGCGTTCTCCTTTTCATTATTTGTAGAGTCAGAGATTAATTTATCCATGTAATATAGTTCTGTTCTGCTCTACATTAATTACAGGGTCTGCAATCATTAGGCACCGTTTGGCATTTTTAGGTTTTATACAATTTAATTTTAAACAGGGTTTTGCTTACACTGTATGCAGGGTCTGCAGCAGCCTGCATGGTCTGCCTTTTCTACAATTATCAAGCAGGGTTCCGCTTGACACTATACGCAGGGTCTGCAAGAGCTGTCATAGTCTGCCTTTTCTATAATTCCTAAGCAGGGTTCTGCTTTACACTGTTTACAAGGTCAGGTGGACTTATTTTGTAAATGTAAGCCTAAATTACTGAATAAACATATTGTATTGTATATTGTATAGTCTGTAAATATTTAAATAAATATAAATTAATTATAAAATGAATGGTGTTACAGAACAAAAGTGTCCATCTTTGATATAAAGTGTGACAACAATCCATATAATGTTGCGTTCAACTGAATTTCCGAGTACGTCTACAGTTCGCCAGTTAGTGAAGCTTCGAGAAGTATTCATTTGGATCCTTAGCATGGTAGAGCATGCAAGTCTTTTTCAACACGTGTTTTAATGACGCTTAGGTTGCTTTTCGCAGAGTACCACTCATATAGATACCACATTTTGCAGGTCATTATGTTGTAATCTAGCGATTGTTAAATCAGACTTAAGAGAAAAAGAGCAGAGAAAATTGAAAAATTCTGGTTCGTACTGGTTTCCGAGCAACCAATATGACATCACAATCTAAGCAAAACTTACAACGAGAAGGTGCCTCTTTCGAATTTGAAAAAACGATATAACTATGGTATGGGCTAGATATGTTGAATAGGGGATCTGAACATTGATGTAACTAACTAAAGACGAGCTACTAAGAATATAAGCTACGTCTGCCGTTTGGGCGGTTTTAATTAACTCATCGAAACAGACAGGGTCACACAAAATATATTTGATTATAACAAAAGGGACTATAGTTCTATTTTATTTTCGGCAGAAGATGCGCTCATGACTTTGTTTATTGTTTCCCTATTTTAGAATACTTACATGTCACTTAATTTGTGTTATGACCTTTAAAACGAAACAAATTGCTTCGTATAGTATTTGAATATTGTTTATTTACGACTTGGCGAACAATAAACATCCACACTGAATAAAACTATTATTTCTCTGTATGTACAAGCCGAGTATTTCACATTCGAAAACATTATTTGAGCCGAATTACGAGAAAACTAACATTGTGGACTCTGCGTAAAGTATCGACCCGGATGAGCCTAAGCATGTCGCGCAGGCTAACCCGGATAGACTGTATTCGCAGCCTGCGAATGTTCTGTTTCATGAATCATTACTCTATATCTCAATCCCCCTGAGACGGAATGTGTCGGCCCGGATTATCCTGCGCGGATTGCACAGGCTGATCTTGGTCGATACATTCCGCAGTGTCCATAATGTTGGTTTTCTCGTGGAACGGCTCAGTTGTCGCTTAAACTATGTTAAGTGGCGACACCAAAGGTTTGTTCAAAGACATTGACAATTATTAGAAATAACCAGAATTATTTGTTGGAAAATAATTACATGTATGACATGCTATTATGTTGGAAATAATACGGTATATTGGCTGTATTGATAGTCAACTAAAACAAAAGTTTTGAGTGACATTTATGTGAATGTAGATTCTTTATTGGGTACGAATAGTTTCATTACAATAATAATATAAATTATCACAAATGTCTTGACCGGAGAAAAAATATCTCGAACAATAATTGAAATGAAAGTTAGCTACTTCACACTTTTAAAAGTAAGAGTTGTAACTACTACGATCCGGAACTGGAAGCGTCGTGGAGTTAATATTAATCCAATTTAACATGATTAAGGGCTTTATTAACGAAATGATTCATCGAGATTTAAAAAATTGGGCATACAACCTGATTTGACCAAATGAACAAAGAATGACTCTACAGTTTTCACGAGCCATACATTGAAAACGCGTTTATTCAAAGCCAGAACCTTACATGAATTTAATAAAGATTTTCTGTTTGCAATCTGAAATGAATATTATGCTAGCTTATTTAGGTTTCCCCCTCATTTTGAAACATTCATATAATGAAAGCTGTAAAATCGGTTCCACAAAATTAGGACTTACTTTATGAAGGAATATAAACATCTTATTTACGTTCTACTTATTCTATCATCACACTAAGAGAAAAAGAGAGCATATATTATGAAAACAGATAGTATGATAAGTATGTGATATTTTAGGTACTCGTTGAAAATATATTTCCTTTCCAGAATAAACAACCAATAGTCATTTTTCCCACGATGTTTAATCTTAGGTGACCTTTACCGTATTTTCACGATAGTACCTCTTTAACAATGTTTCAGCCTGCAGACAATGCAAGAACTGTCAACGATACGGACTTATGATATTCTGGATGTTCACGAAACCCTTGAACGTACATGGGATGTTACACCAGAGGCCGACCTTAACCATCTGGCATGCCGCCAGGAGAAAACAAACTTCACGAGCAATACCAACTGAAGACAATGACATACAACTCAAGCCGTTCTATCAATGAATTCACATGTGCCATGCAATGAAGTGATAGAAGAATTGTCCAGGCCTGGAAAACGCGACATTTCTAAGATGATCAAACGATTATGTCAATATGTGCGTCGACTTTCCCATGTTTGTGGCAATCGTCTGGCTTACTTTCTCAGGGATTCTAAAGATTTGGAGTGGTTTTATTGCAAAACTTATTTTAATTGCAATCCTCGATGTAAAGAATTGTATTACAATTTTTGTCACTGCAACTAGTTTTGCAATAAAATGTTTAGAAATTGTCTGGCTAACTTTCTCGGGGGCTCTAAAGCTTTGAAGTGGTTTTACTGCAAAACATACTTTTATTGCAATTCTCGTTGTAAATAATTGTATTACAATTGTTGTCATTGCAACGAGTTTTGCAATAACATGTAAAGTAATTTGTCTCGAATAATAATCATTTTTGATTCACATCCTGTTGACAAATGTCACATCATTATGTAAAACCTATTTTTGTTTTTGTTAGAATTGCTATATGACATAACGAAGAATCGTTTTCCGATGAGCCATATCCTTATAGTAATATGTGTATTGACTAAATAATTTCATCACAACTCACAACATGTTTATTAAACGAGTGCTAAAGCTTCGGAATGGTTTTATTGCAAAAGTAACTGTTATTGCAATTCTCGTATCAAAGAATTGTCTTATTGCAAAACTTTTGCATGTTTACATTTACAATAATGACATTTCCTATTTTGGATGTACTTTTCATGTTATGTTGTTCTTCAACTGTTAATAGATGTGTAGTGTAGAGTAGTCAGACGTTTAGTGTTAGTAATGATGAATTGGGCTAACTTGAATAATGATACTTACTAGATACGTAATAGATAGTAAGGAACTAGTTGTGAAAGTGTCTTTGTGACGTTTACTACTCATGCTAAGATGAGGGTTGTTAAAAATAGATATTTACAATTCTTGAGAATAACACAGTTATTTACGATTCTTAAGAATAACACAGTTATTTACGATTCTTAAGAATAACACAGTTATTTACGATGTTTAATAATAAAACAGACCATATGAGCCATACTGATGCTGTATTGCATTCTCGAGATGTTATGCTGAAAAGTTAAGTCTTCCAGCGCCTAATTATTTACGTAGACTCTTCTTTATTCAAATTGTCTCATGTAGGAGAGTTTTGTATTTTGTTGGCAACTAAAAACAACTTCTGTTTTCAGGTGATACAGCTCGTTACGAGCTGACTCACACGAATCTGTATTGTTTGCAAAAAACGCAATAATATTGCCAATCTAGCTCAAAAGATTATAGGAGATATTTCAGTTATACGGAAGGTTTCCCTTTTATTATTTGTTACTCTAAATAAAGATAAATGTTACGGTATGTCAGTCATCAGAAACTACTGATCGAAAGCATGGACCGACGGAATATTTGAACATCTGTTTGCTCAATGGAATATCTGTCATCTGTTATGGGAAAACTTTTATTAGAATTTGAAACATGTACATATAAAGGCAATATAAAATACTAACTTGAAATAAGTGTATCCCATATATGTAAGTTACAATTTCAAAAAGTAGGTGAAAGCTAATCACGTTTCTAAATAATTATATATATAACTGAAAACAAAATGGCAAGTTGAATAATTTCCATCCACACTGTGACTGCAATGCATTATATATAATACAACGTTTATCCAAGTTATCACTCAAATTATATTATATGAGCATGCAGTCAGTGACATGTCTACCCAAAGGGATATGTTGCATCACGGGAAGTTTGCCTTCTATTAGATAAACTTTAAAACACTTTTCAATTATTCCTGAAAATAATAACGTAGAATAGCTCAGAAAAGTTATTTATTTTTTTCCAAAATGATCATCTATGCCCTTAATTCTGACAAAAGTAAACAACAAAATCATTGGAAATGAGAAAAGCTACAGTACCCTTTGTTTGCGATTGGTCAATTTGATATAAGGGTTAGGAAAATAAAAAATAATCTGAACAGCAAATATGACATCATTTTCAGAAAATAAAAAAATATGCCTCCCAGAGAATTTCCCTTTAGCGATTTGAAACAGATTGAACTGTGATATATCTAGACATTGAACATATGTGGATTTGAACCTTGACGAAACCAATAAAGGGTTAGGCATTCAAAGCATGCGTTTTAATTATAGTACGTTTTATCCACAGTCTGGCGTCAATGTCCTGGTAACTGGTTCGAGTACGACAACACTTGCTACTTCTTCAGCCGTTACCTGGAAAATTGGGCTAATGCTGTGGTATGGTATAGCATATATATATTTTTTGCCTATTTTCTTAAATTGCTACCTGTATTTTTTATCGATAATATTGATAGA
>JASEVX010000003.1:5304043-5338687 GCA_031761405.1 Serripes groenlandicus
AATGGATAAGTTCTTTAACGAGCCCTAACTACACTCATTGGCGGGGTGGCGAACCCAATGATTTTCGTGATGAAGACTGCGCAGCACTCAGTCCGAGTAATTGGTTCGACTATTCCTGTAACCTAACGCTTCATTACGTATGTGAGAAAGACAGACAGTACGTATTTTAGTTTGCCTAGATTTTGTTCTATTAGTAGCGGACAATGTAAGTCAAGATGCCCACTGTGATAAAGGTTTAAACCCTTTATTATGGCCGGCTCTTGTTAGAGTTGCTTGCTTTGAAAACATAATAGGAAATTATATTGAATATTATATTAGAAAATAATACTTTTACAATGTAATGACAAACAAAGCAGAAATTTGTTCCTTTTTAAAGATGTTAACGATTTGATAGCAGAAAAAGAACAGGGTTTGAAAATCATAGGTGGGGATATGAATGATACTTTAGGACAATCTGATCGCTTTAGCAATAGTAAGCAGCTTCATTAATCTCACTTATAAAATCACACAACTTAATAGATATATGGAAAGAAATGAACCAAAGCAAGATCCAATTTACATGGAAAAGAAAGAACGTGTACAATAAAAGTAGAATAGATATGTGGCTAATCGAAAATAATATCGGTCCACTTATATTAAACGCCGACATAAGACCGGCAAACATCAAATACACAGATCATCTGGCAATTTCAATCAAAATAAATAAACAGATTAAAAGAGGTCCAGGCTACTGGAAATTTAATAACATGTACTTAAAAGATCCATACTTCATTACCTATATATCAAGCATAATTGACGAATGTAAACGAAAATTCATGAGAGAATCTAAAAAGAATAAATGGGAGCTATGTAAAATTGAGATTAAACAAGCATCTATTAACTTTGCAAAACAACAGTCAAAAAAGAGAAAAGACCGTATAATTGTTCTCGAAGAAAAGTTAAAACAGTTGCACATTAGAGAAGACTGCACAACATAGCATAACACAGAGGCTTTAAAACACAACATAATTCAGATTGAAAACGAAATAGAGTCTCTATATGATATAAAAGTAAAAGGCGCCCAAATTAGATCAAGATTAGACTTCATAGAGCACGGAGAGAAGAATACAAAATACTTCCTAAATCTAGAAAAGTTGCGACAAACAAAGAAGACAATCAACACATTAAAAGTCGACGGCGAACCCATAAAAGATAACGACAAAATTTTACAAGAAGAAAATAATTTTTACAAGACTCTTTATACTTCAAATAACATAAATTCAAATGATATTGATTATAATCTATCACAAACAACTTTCGAAGAAACGTTTTCAGAATATGAATCTAACATATGTGAAGGCTTACTAACATGTATCGAATTAACGGAGGCAGTCAATTCCATGAAACCCAATAAAAGTCCCGGTTTAGATGGACTGACGGCTGAATTTTATAAAACACTTTGGTCAAAAGTAAACGCAATTGCCAGAGACGCATTCAATGAAAGTTTCATGAATACAGAGATGTCAACATCTCAAACAATTAGTACTCTTTCGTTAATATACAAAAAAGTGGATCCCTTTAATTTAGAAAATTGGCGACCAATCTCACTATTAAATGTGGATTATAAAATAGCGGCAACTGCCCTTGCAAATCGTTTGAAGAAAGTTATCAGTAAAATTGTCCATCTTGATCAACAAGGATATATACAAAATAGATTTTTAGGATTCAACATACGACAGATACAAGCTATTATAGATTATGCAGAACATTGTCAAATTGAAGGTGCAATACTATTTCTCGATTTTAGAAAAGCGTTTGATACGATAGAGTGGAATTTTCTTTTCAAAGTTTTGGAGAAATTTGGGTTTAAACTAATTTTGTTCAGTGGATTAAAACTTTATATTCTTATTGTAAATCGTGTATTTTTAATAATGGATATAGATCGGAAATATTCAGGTTAACGAGAGGGATTAGACAAGGCTGTCCGATCTCTGCTCTACTGTACGTCATTGCAGCTGAAGTTCTCGCTCTTAATGTAAGAAATTCAGATAATATCATTGGCATAGAAATAAAACCTACTGCTAGTGAAGCACATTCGATCAAAATTTCTCAACTAGCTGATGACACAACTTTATTTTTGAAAAATAGAAACGACATTGTCTCCGCACTAAACATTGTGAATACTTTTGGCAACTACTACTCCGGTTTGGAACTTAACAAAAATAAGACCGAGGGAATGTGGATAGGATGTAGTATACATAATGCAGATCAAGTTGGGGATATTTCTTGGCCTATTGGTTCAATAAAAGCGTTAGAAGTTTACTTTGGACGTGATATAGATACTTGCTCATCACTTAACTGGGAAAATAAATTAGAAAAATGTAGACGGGTTATTGAAAATTGGAGAATGCGTCAACTTACTTTTTATGGGAAAATACAAATTAGCAAAACATTGTTAATATCTAAGTTCACATACCTTTTTAGTTCAGTCGTTGTCCCCAAAGCTGTATCAAAGAAAATAGAAAGTATGATTTTTAAATTTCTTTGGTAGAGAAAACGAGAAAAAATAAGGCGGCTTACTTTAATTGGTAAAAAGGACGAAGGGGGATTAGAAATGATAGATTTGGAATCATATATACATACTATAAAATTGAAATGGATAAAGGCCTTAACAGATGAGACTGATGCAAATTGGAAATTGATTCCGCGAACTCTCTTTGAAAAGTTTGGTCAACAGTTTTTAATTTTTAAGATGAATCTGGACAGCTGTAAAAACTTAGATGTATATCCGGACTCCCGGAATTTTATAGAGAACATCTTCAAATATGGGTTAAAGCTAAAAACATAAAACAAAACAAAATAGATACTTTTGCTGACGTAAGAAAACAAGTTATTTGGGGTAACAAACATATCAAGTCTAAAGGCAGATGTCTCTTATATACACATTGGATATATTCAGATTTGATATATATTAATGATTTATTAAATGCCAGAGGTGATTTAGATCATAAAGTAATACTGGAAAAACTCTTAACTACGCGAAATTGGATTGCGGAGTTAAACATTGTAAAACATGCGATTCCAAAGAAATGGAAATCGTTGATTATTACAGATGAATCACAAAGGACAAAGGTTAAAACCGTATTTCCACTTTCGTTATGCAATAATTGTAAGCTTAAAAATTGTAATAATAAATTTATTTACCAATATTTGATATCGATTAAATTCAATAAACCGATATCACATAGGTACTGGACTGAAAAAAATGAATTGCCTAATACCATGGAATAACGTATATGTATTTGTTAATAAAATATATGATAATAGACAAAAGCAATTTAAATATAAATTGCTCCATAAATTTTTTCCCAGCAAAGAATTAAGATTTAGTTGGAAAATGGAAGATTCTCCAAATTGTAGTATATGTGACGAATTTGAAGACTATGAACATGTGTTTATTAAATGTTCAGCAGTGCAGCTGTTTTGGACAAGAATTATTTCTATTCTTCAATATTGTGGAATAAAATCTAATGTAAAGAATCTAAAAACTATTGTTATAGTAGGATACAAAATTACAGAAAAGGGGATCCCTTAAATGTAGAAAATTGGCGACCAATATAAGATTTTTGTTTATGAATTTAAAATAACATACGGATACATGAAACGCAAAAGATGGCACGTCTCCTTCTTTGAAAAGGTTTATAGTCAGTTAGATAATAAATGATTAGATGATACATGATTTTAGATTATTTATCTTCTGGTCTATTATGTATCTGGTTTTTTTTGGATGATGTATGCTATGAATTGTGATATATACGTTATCTGTTGTTATACTTACAAATATATGTGCTGTAAATAGTATATAAATTTAAATAAAAGAAGCATACGCTTCACCAAAAAAAAAAAAAAGGAAATTAGGTCACATTGTTAAAATAATAAGATTTTTGATTCACAAAATTGAAAGCGTAACGGGAAAAGGTTAGGGCGTGACGTCAACTTAAAAGAACTAGTTTACACACAGTTGAAAGCAAAACAGGAAATGAAAGAAATTTTTTTTAGAAAAAGAATCTCGTTTTCGGGAAAAAAGTAAATAACAGTCATATACGTCAGAGGTCGACACATGAAGAATATGTTTCATTCCTAATCCTTTACGCACACGTTAAGTCATAATAGAGATATTGTGAGGAAAACCAAGCCTACTCGTCCTCATCAAAATTTTCAACCCCAATTATACTGTTATGATTCCATTACTCGAGACTTTCCATATTGTGTGTCTAGATGGTTACACAATCGTCTACTGCAGAGTAGCTGTATGAGGGAAGGGTTAATGAAATTTCATTTGTATATGTATATGTATAGATATATATATATATATATATATATATATATATATATAGAAAGTGAAACATGGAGTATATTACTCGTAGATAAGGTAGATAATAAATGTTCGGAAACACTGAACCGACGCTTCCATGATACATGTGTGTCTACATGGAGAAGGTTTTACCATTTCCCATATACAGCAAACTTGCAGCAGAAGACTTTGTATACATGTTGGAAAATCCGTTTTGAGCAATTACCCTTTTTATCACAATGTTTTAAAAACTAGTATGCTTCAGATGCGTCAAAGGGTTTTGTGTGGGAAGGGTTATAATACCGACGTTTAGTTTTCGTTTGCCATAACCAAAATACGTTTCTATTTACAGGAAAGATAGTGTGATTGTCGGTTAAATGAGGCCACGGAACAGGCAAGGGTACTTGTATGTGAACTGATTTTGAAAGACATCTTAATTAAAACTAACCTAAAATATTGATGTGTTTTGGCCACTTAATTTCAATCCATAATATAGTAAGACGCAACAATCACAGTTGGTTGAGTGTATGTGAGTATGTGTACGCTTGTGTTTGTCCGAGCTGTACTTTCTAGTGTAGTATGTGAGTGTGTACACCACTGTTTGTTCGAGCTGTACTTTCCAGTGTAGTATGTGAGTGTGTACGCAGTGTTTGTACGAGCTATATTTTTCTAGTGTAGAATGTGCTTGCGAACGCCTGTGTTTGTGCGAGCTATACTTTCTAGAGTAGACTGTGAGTGCGATCTCCTTTGTTTTTCCGAGCTATACTTTATAGTGTAGTATGTGAGTGTGTACGCCAGTGTTTGTGCGAGCTATAATTTCTAATGTAGTTTGTGAGTGTGTACGCTTGTGTTTGTCCGAGCTATTTTCTAGTGTTGTATGTGAGTGTGTATACCAGTGTTTGTCCGAGCTATACTTTTCAGTGTAGTATGTGAGTGTGTACGCCAGTGTTTGTCCGAGCTATACTTTCCAGTGTTGTATGTGAGTGTGTTCGCCAGTGTATCTCCGAGCTATACTTTCTAGTGTTGTATGTGAGAGTGTACACCAGTGTTTGTCCGAGCTGTATTTTCTAGTGTTGTATGTGAGTGTGTTCGCTTGTTTTTGTTCGAGCTATACTTTCCTGTGTTATATGTGAGTGTGTACGCCAGTGTTTGTCCGAGCTGTACTTTCTAGTGTAATATGTGAGTGTGTACGCTTGTTTTTGTTCGAGCTATACTTTTCAGTGTAGTATGTGAGTGTGTACGCCAGTGTTTGTCCGAGCTATACTTTCCTGTGTTGTTTGTGAGTGTGTAAACCAGTGTTTGTCCGAGCTGTACTTTCTAGCGTTGTATGTGAGTGTTACGCTTGTGTTTGTCCGAGCTATACTGTCCAGTGTTGTATGTGAGTGTTTACAGCATTGTTTGTCCGAGCTATACTTTCTAGTGTAATATGTGAGTGTGTACGCTGGTGTTTGTCCGAGCTATACTTTCCAGTTTAGTGTGTAAGTGTGTACGCCAATGTTTGTCCGAGCAATACTTTCCAGTGTTGTATGTGAGTGTGTACACCAGTGTTTGTCCGAGCTATACTTTATAGTGTAATATGTGAGTGTGTACGCTTGTGTTTGTCCGAGCTATAATTTCCAGTGTAGTATGTGAGTGTGTACGCTTGTGTTTGTCCGAGCTGTACTTTCTAGTGTTGTATGTGAGTGTTACGCCAGTGTTTGTGCGAGTTATACTTTCCAGTGTAGTATGTGAGTATGTACACCAGTGATTTTCCGAGCTATAATTTCCAGTATAGTGCGTGAGTGTGTACACCAGTGTTTGTCCGAGCTATACTTTCCAGTGTTGTATGTGAGTGTGTACACTTGTGTTTATCCGAGCTATAATTTCCAGTGTAGTATGTGAGTGTGTACACCAGTGTTTGTCCGAGCTATACTTTATAGTGTTGTATGTGAGTATGTAAGCCAGTGTTTGTCCGAGCTGTACTTTCTAGTGTTGTATGTGAGTGTGTATACCAGTGTTTGTCCGAGCTGTACTTTCTAGTGTTGTATGTGAGTGTGTATGCCAGTGTTTGTCCGAGCTATACTTTCCAGTGTTGTATGTTAGTGTGTACGCTTGTGTTTTTCCGAGCTATACTTTCCAGTGTAGTATGTGAGTGTGTACGCCAGTGTTTGTCCGAGCTATACTTTCTAGTGTTGTATGTGAGTGTGTACGCCAGTGTTTGTCCGAGCTATACCTTCCAGTGTAGTATGTGAGTGTGTACACCAGTGTTTGTCCGAGCTATACTTTATAGTGTTGTATGTGAGTATGTAAGCCAGTGTTTGTCCGAGCTGTACTTTCTAGTGTTGTATGTGAGTGTGTATACCAGTGTTTGTCCGAGCTGTACTTTCAAGTGTTGTATGTGAGTGTGTATGCCAGTGTTTGTCCGAGCTATACTTTCCAGTGTTGTATGTTAGTGTGTACGCTTGTGTTTTTCCGAGCTATACTTTCCAGTGTTGTATGTTAGTGTGTACGCTTGTGTTTTTCCGAGCTATACTTTCCAGTGTAGTATGTGAGTGTGTACGCCAGTGTTTGTCCGAGCTATACTTTCTAGTGTTGTATGTGAGTGTGTACGCCAGTGTTTGTCCGAGCTATACCTTCCAGTGTAGTGTGTGAGTGTGTATAGCAGTGTTTGTCCTAGCTATACTTTCTAGTGTTGTATGTGAGTGTGTACGCTTGTGTTTGTCCGAGCTATACTTTATAGTGTAGTAAGTGAGTGTGTACGCCAGTGTTTGTCCCAGCTATACTTTCCAGTGTAGTATGTGAGTGTGTTCGCCAGTGTTTGTCCGAGCTATACTTTCCAGTGTTGTTTGTTAGTGTGTACGCTTGAGTTTTTCCGAGCTATACTTTCCAGTGTAGTATGTGAGTGTGAACAGCAGTGTGTATCCGAGCTATACTTTCCAGTGTTGTATGTGAGTGTGTACGCTTGTGTTTTTCCGAGCTATACTTTCCAGTGTAGTATGTGAGTGTGTACGCTTGTGTTTTTCCGAGCTATAATTTCCAGTGTAGTGTGTGAGTGTGCACGCTTGTTTTTGTTCGAGCTATAATTTCCTGTGTTGTATTTGAGTTTGGACGCCAGTGTTTGTCCGAGCTGATAACAGAACTAATGGGAAAGGATAGTTTGACTCGTCATAAATGTAGTTCTGTACTTTCTAGTGTTGTATGTGAGTGTGTACGCTTGTGTTTGTCCGAGCTATACTTTCCAGTGTTGTATGTGAGTGTGTACAGCAGTGTTTGTCCGAGCTATACTTTCTAGTGTAATATGTGAGTGTGTACGCTTGTGTTTATCCGAGCTATAATTTCTAGGTTTAGTGTGTGAGTGTGTACGCCAGTGTTTGTGCGAGCTAAACTTTCCAGTGTAGTATGTGAGTGTTTACAGCGGTGTTTGTCCGAGCTATACTTTCTAGTATAACATGTGAGTGTGTACGCTTGTGTTTTTCCGAGCTATACTTTCCAGTGTAGTATGTGAGTGTGTACACCAGTGTTTGTCCGAGCTATACTTTCTAGTGTTGTATGTGAGTGTGTACGCTTGTGTTTGTCCGAGCTATACTTTCCAGTGTAGTATGTGAGTGTGTACGCTTGTGTTTGTCCGAGCTATACTTTCCAGAGTAGTGTGTGAGTGTGTACGCCAGTTTTTGTTCGAGCTATAATTTCCTGTGTTGTATTTGAGTGTGTACACCAGTGTTTGTCCGAGCTATACTTTCCAGTGTAATGTGTGAGTGTGTACGCCAGTGTTTGTTCGAGCTATAATTTACTGTGTAGTATTTGAGTGTGTATGCCAGTGTTTGTCCGAGCTGATTACAGAACTAATTGGAAAGGATAGTTTGTATCGTCATAAATGTAGTTCTGTAAATTATGAAATTATTTCATTGGAAGTACTTTATTAAGGGTAGTACGATTATTTTTTGGACCTGTCATCATTATTTCATGTATTTAAAAATCTTGGCCACATTTGAAAAAGGAATATATGCTTAACCAGATGATGATTTTAAGTGTATTTGCTTAAGACGGTAGGACTCGTAAATAACTTATAATCAAAGCACTGGTAGTGCTGAAAGCATGGGACTAACTGCAGATTACGGAGAATGATTTATCGATCACAAATTCAATACGGGTAAATAAATCGGCGCCGAAACCGTCCATAGGTAATGTCTATGAAGATCGCTATACCATGTATCCAACAATTGTGTCCAGAACATGTTTTTTGTTGAAGTCACGATATCCCTACCTTTTGATTGAATGAAAATTAAATTTCAAAACAAAAACTTACTCTAAATAAAATAATACCTACTATATAAAGGAATGGAAACAAGGAATCTGATATGTAATACTTTACGTGTCATTACACTGGTTTTCTATTTTTAAAATTAGTTCAGGTAAAACTGATATGCTCAAACCGGATGTCAACAAATCCAAATTCAAATTTATGTTGCATTATGGGTATTGTAACGAAGACCCAAACGGAAAAACACATACATGGTAGGAAAGGATAGGTCGACTCGTCAAAAATGAAGATCCGTAAAAATTAAGGATTTTTTTCGTTGGAAGTACTTTATGTTGGGCAAGTCGATTATGTTGTGTACCTGTCATAATCTTTTCATGGATTTAATATCTTGGCCATATTTTAAAGTGGAATATATGCTTAAACAGATGATGAGTTTTAATCAATATTTGAAAAATAATAGAACGGTAGGTCTCGTAAAAACTTATAAAAAATAAATTGATGAGATCATGATAACCATTCAGATGTGTTTGTTTACCGAAATAGTTATCACCTATAATCAGATTATACATATTTGACAAAGTTACATAAAGTACCTGTTAAAATTCCATGCATCGCGGAAAAACAATGCAACGACATTATAAAACATGTTATGTCCAATTTACCAAGGCGAAAGATCATTATTCATGATTCCTAGGTAAACCAACAAGTACTAGGCTAGGAAATGTGCCTTATCCATGGACATTCGACCATATCCGTTATGCCGCAACTGAGGACCGAACCCGGACGGCCGGTTCGAAATATTCGTCGCTTACCACTCTGCCATGGCGGATTCGTAGCTAAAACATTGGAAAAGGAGAGACATTTAAACATACTCAGTGTGTTCCCTTTCCAAAATGTGTTTCCAAATACTTAAGCAATGGTAGTAATGGCTGCCCTCCTTAGTGCTCAGGTTTGCGGGAATAGCAAACGGATAGATATATATTAAATATTAATAGATATATTAGGATAATAAACTACTGGGGTAAAATGTTTTTATCAGATTGTGGTGACATTGTATCATTGGTTAGAAGAAAACATTAAAAAAGGAGCATATAATTGGTCAGTAAACAATCTCTTATTTCAATATGGTTTTGGATACATTTGGCTCAATCCATATACTGTGAACCATCAGAATTTTCATAAGGTTTTTAAAGAAAGGTTAATTGATGATTCTAAACAAAATATAGACAGTTATATAAAGAATATATGCACTTACTAATATATTAGATATGGTTCGATTATGGAAGATAATTTTAAATACTTTTACTTTTATAAATGGAAGATGGAAAATCTATATTCCTTATTGAGACTGTCTTCACATTTTCTAAGAGTTGAAACGATTAAATATCGAAATTAGAGATTAGAAAGAAATTTTTATTAAAAACAAATTGTAATAAAAAATGGAATTGAGGATTCAAAAACAAATTATATGAATAAGCATATTTTACTTTATAAATGGAAAATCTACATTTCTAAATTCAGACTGTCTTTACATTCTCTAAGATTTGAAACGGGCATATATCGTAATAAGAGTTTAGAAAGACATGAGTGTTTTATTTGTTTTGCGTAATTGAAAATGAAATTGAGGACGAATTCCATTTTCTTCTAATGGGTCCATGGACTCAAAAACAAATTATATGAATAAGTATATTGAAATCGGTAGTTCTATTAAAAACACTGTGTTTGATAAAAACAGAAATGATGATGTTGTTCAGTCTGGAGGTCCTGATAAAACTAGTGACAAATAGGAATGTGGTTAAGGCCTATTGAACAATTTGATTAATGAAGAAATAACATTTTTAACTTGAAATATTGTCAGAGTAAATGATCATCGTTTCTCCTAATTCGTAGCTTATCTTGATAGTGTTGGTTTAGTAAATTCTAATAAAATGCTGAATAATTTTAAGTGTTTTATGTATCCAGCTAAAAGGATCCGCAAATATGAAAGAAATATTAGAGGGGTATGTGTGTTTGTCAGGAACACACTTTAACATATTATGTAAAAAGAATCAAAATCAATTTCCCTTGTGGTGTTATTCTCTATATAGAAAACACAATGTTCGGTTCATCTTAAGATATTATTAACATTTGCATTTATATACCACCCGAAAATTCGTCTTTCTATGAAAGCATCGATCAAAAAGGTATCACAATTCTTGAGGATTTTATTGATGAATTACATGATGCCTATACTGATTTCATTTATCTTATCACTGGTGATTTTAATAGCAGAACTAGTAAGGAAATTGATCAGCTTGAAATTGTTAACAATGTCAATATGTTAAATAAATACGAATATACTTTTACTTGCTACGATATACCACTGATAGTGTCAATTGTTTTGGACGCCAACGCTTGAGTTTTTGTAAAACTCTAAGCGTTCTTGTAGCCAACGGTACGGTCGGTAAAGACAAATTGTTGGTAACTTCAATTTTATTGGCCCTCAAGGTTGTAGCGTTATTGATTACTTTATCACATCCTACGATTTATTTGAAATAATGTATGATTTCGAATTTCTGCAAAAATGTGACTCTGATCACCTTCCGATCAAACTCTGATTCTATAATGAAAATAGTTTACCTTGTAAGTCAGATAATACATGCTTACCTATTTCGCAAGATAACATTACTATTACTAAGTATATGCTTGACGAAAATACTAGCAAATATTACACTGACACACTTTGTTATGCAATACAAACCGGAGAATTTGATGAAATAGATAGCATGGTAAGTTGTAACTATATATCTCCAAATGCTATAGTAAACGTATTCGATGATAAGCTTTTTCATGCACCAAGCAGGGCTAGAAAAACAATATCTTTCAAACATATATTAATCAATAAAGCCAACAAATGGTTTGACAACGATTGCAGACGATTAAAGACATTCTATAATAAACGTTTACGGCAATTCTGCGTCTTTCATATCTATTGATGATAGATAATATTAGAGATCATTAAGTTTTAACCTTGTCTAATGCCTTTAAAACATTTTTTAAAAATTGGTAAACCCATTTCGGAGGTAACAACTTGCGATTTTAGCGATTTGGACATATTACGAATAGCATTAAAACAGTTTCCATTACTATTTTCAGCGTTTAATTTCTGCCATAATCCATATCTTCAAACGCAATCAAAAACGTGTTTGAAGTCTAAGAAACGTAAGAAGAGCTTAAATGTGCTGTGATTAACAATAACAATTAATGACTTCAATATGATAATATAATCTACAGTAGAATGTTTTTTCCTAAAACCTGCTTAGAATGAGTTTATAACATCGTGTTTTTCTGCATACGTGTTAAGTCTTTTATTTAAAATACTAGTAATACTCAAAAGAGATGTAGGACGATAATTTTCAAGGTATTAATGATTTTCTTTGTGTTTATATATAGGTTTGATTTGGCCTATAGTCCAGTTTTCTGGGATAACTGTATCAATTCTCATTGTCAAGAGATAAGTTGACGTTTTTCGGGTTGTTTCGCAGGTGACAATGTCTTAACTGAGACTGTGTACAATGTGGACGGTATGTAGAATGTTCTTCGTCTCAACAACCTTGGGTATGTGGTTTCGTCTGTCTGGAATGATGTTGAACCTATCCGTTCAGCGTCTGTTTGGAAACGTCTCTTCCGAACCAACTCAAGCTCTGAGCTGGTGTTGAACCTATCCGTTCAACGACTGTTTGGAAACTTCTCTTCCGAACCAACTCAAATTCTGAGACGGTATTGAACCTATCCGTTCAACGTCTATTTGAAAACTTCTCTTCCGAACCAACTCAAACTCTGAGCACCCTGCGTGAAATGTCCTAGTGCTGAACCGATGCCGAACCACGTATATAGGTTCGAACTGCTCAACCTATGTAGGATGTTTCAGCTGATACTCCTCTGGTAGAGTGGTATATATATGTCTAATTGACGTTTAAAGCATTGATGGAGAAATCGCAGTATATCGTGTAAAACGATAGCGTAGCGGATCTCCACATCTACCGAAATATGCACTAATTATACTAGTCTTATAAAACGTTCAATAAGGGCGATGACTGAAACTAATTAAAACTCATTTAAAGATAACTTAACTTCTTTCGATACCACACTTTCATATATGCTATTTTATATATTAAATTAACCTTTTAATATACATGAAACATGAAACTCAAACTTTATATACATTTTTATATTTATTATATTTAATTCTCGTTTTATTGTTTATATTTCTCATATCTTTACAATGTTTGCTAAACCATGGTTTTCGTTTGTTGTTATCTTTATCAATTTTAACTGTTTCATGAACTCCAAATGTTTGATTAAAAGAATTGTTGTATTTCAATAATGATGTAATTTATTAATTCTGAATTTGTCTGTTTAGATTATTTTAATGTATCTAACATATTTTCAATCTGTTCGAGTTTGTTATTATAATTTTTTCCTATAAAAACATCACTTTTACTGGTATCCCATAATCTTACATAGGTATGATTTGCAAAAGTATTACAATTTATTGGTTCTTGCTTCAGATTACATTTTAAAGTTAAAGCTACGGGACAATTAACATCCGAATATACGTTATACAATGGTTTCACTTCAAAATCCACTACATGTTCCAAAATAGTTGATTTTGTTAACAAATAAATAACAACATTAACGTTTTTACAAGTACCTTTGGTATCAAAACGATCCTTTTCTATTTAGAATTTTTTTTTTTACATAATTCTATTAGTCTATATCCGTAGTTGTTAGCTACTGTATCGACACTATTTCTAGTAAAGTATAAATCTGATTCCAAGAAGCAACAGTATCTTTATCTTCATATTTCGTTTTTGTTCTATATCATACAAATCAGATGTGTAATTGTAAATACAATAGAAGTCATCTAACGTTTTACATCTCGAATTAAAATAAGTATACGTTGTATGGAAAATACGCAGAAGGTGATTTCAACAGTCCATACAATTCCGGAAGTTTGGAATGATATACTGTATGGTTTATCCCGCTCAAATTCCTATATTGCGTATAAAAGAGGAATTGTTAATAGTGTTAGAATCAAGGATAGCTCTCACCTGCCCTGTTTCAGAATATCGATCGGTTTTTATAAAACACGAACCCTTTCGAACATGTAAACCCATTCTGACGCATTTAAATACCGACGAATTCATAATAAGTTATGTCTCAATTTGTCACAATGTTTTGAACTCTATGATTCAATATTTATATTTTCACTTCCAAAGGTTTTCCAAATTGTGTTCGGGCATTTCCAATGTCATCTACTGCATATTAATTGTGATGCACTCTAGGACAACCAACTTTTAGGCATATACGGCCAGTGTAGAATATATCTAAATTAAACTGCGTCTCTGCACAATGCACTAAAAATCATAGAAACTTTCTAGAAATTTTCTAAATTTACAGTTTCCATTTTGATAGAAGTGTGTGTATAAGCGTGATAATAACGAATATGTTTGTTTTACTTGAACACCGTTGACTTGTATATTGGATTGAAAATCAGTTCTCTGGGTTGGATTCCCGCCCGGTGGTCTTGGATGAGTGCAGACACATTACCTTAACCTAGTACTGACAACAAACAGTCAAGTATAACTGGATTGTCGCCGTCATTATTATCGAATGTTATCGATTTATCTTAATGAATGCGCAATAATTTCCAACAATGTTTTCAAAAGAACGAAGACACTTTTATTACAATAATTCATTGATGATGTTGAGTTGGTCTTCTTTTCGAACAATGTTTTCAAACTGTTGACTACCTTCGAATTAGGTCAGTACATCATCATGTGATGCCCAAGCTAGAGATAAAAAAATTTGTCTGACGCAATATTCATACTTAATTCTTTCTTGTATGAATACAAACACAAAGTCAAAACTATAAAGGATAGTATTTATTGTTTTAGTGAACAAAGCATTAGTTGATTACATGTATAATAAAAGAAAAGTTATTGAATATGAAAAAAGTAAATATCTAGAGTAACAGATTACATATATATTTCCCCCTCTTTCTCTCGCTCTTTCCGCACGCGCTCACACGTACATGTAAAACACCAATTGAAATATTAAATTTAAATTTGATATTCATACTGGATTATATTTGCTGAATCACACAAGGTAGGATAATTATAGTTGGCTAGCTATCAAGTTTTAACATTATACAAATAGAAAAATCACTAATTTGAAAGTTGCATGGAAATAGTTGCCGGATAAACACTGCTAGATAAATTTAAAAAAAGTGTTAAATATTTCAGTCATCATAAATGAAATGAAAAAAGATCAATTGCTGAATAAATTATTTACAAATATATATATAAAGAGCGCCTTTTCAAAAAAAAAATATGAATTAGTTTTTGTTGTTGTTGTTGATGAATCCCAAATACCAAATGATAAGATTTGTATCGACTGAGTGTACGGAGCATTGATTTTAAAAGTAATTGACTAGACGATGATAATGTTCATGTCATTTTTTCTGCTGTCTCTCTTATAACAAACAGAAAATAAAATGACGTTCGTCTAGATCAGCTTTTCAGTAAAGAACGGTACAGTCAACATTTATATTCCTACGTCGTATTGCTGTAGTCTATTTTGACGAACGGGAACAGATATTTTGTACACAGTTCCATTTATTTTTAACTTTTTCGTACACGAAAATAACACAGGACTTTTATGACATTAAATATCGATTTAATAAAAATGATTGACTAGACGACAATAATTTTCAATCCGTGTTTTTCGTCTTATAAACCACTTTTTATATATACCCAAAATGGTGACTCGTATGATTTTAGCAAGTTTCATGGGATAATGAAAAGAAATCCTGCGAGTTACCAATGAACGAAAAAACCCATTCATGTTTTTTTTCGTATTAATGAGAGAATGTAATCTCGTTTATTGGCAACAGTGTTGCAACTATGGAATTAAAGAACATACATGGAACATGTGACAAGTGTTGCTACGCAAATTGTGTATAGTAACCAATGGTATGAGATTATAAAACTCTAACCACGGTTACAAAACCTCTATGAGTAGACACTGTGCCATGACCGACATACAATATATCTCTATATAAACAAAGAGCTTGGGGCCACAACAAATTTACCGACTTTAAATCTAAGAATGACTCGAAAATCTGTAAACTAGAATCGAGTCGGTAAAGCTTGTGGTGACCCGGGGCACAAATGTAAACTTTATTGGTGTCGGGTTCGACACTGATCCCTATTGGCTGTGACCCTTTTATTGCTTTTTGAGATACTTCTTTTCCCTCAGTATTCATACAAAACACTTTGTTGTTGTCCAGATCAGTTATATAGATCCTTCCAGGACAAACAGCGATATAAGGAAAAGATCCAATATGCAAATCATTGTTTATGGTTTTTATTGTGACTCCGTCTGTGGACATCACGGATACAAACCAGCGATAAACATCACGGAAGACATTATCATCTTCACGAAAAAGGTACACATCACCACAGACGGTAAAAATCTTATCTTCACTTAAATCTATAGAATAACAGTGGTTCTCCGTTTTTATAGATTTAGTGACTACGGCAGGATTTTGCGTTACATCAATAAACAATATTCTACGTTTCAATGGTAACGTAACAGCTAGCAGACAATGTTCATCCGACTCCTCTTGGTTTGTTTCAGAAATATCACTGGTGGACATTACGACCTGCTCAGTGGGTTCTCGTTTTACAGAAAAAAAGGTTGTAATGGCAGCACGTAAGCGTTTAAACGCTGTATCATTTTTTACGTTTATATCGGACGACACACTGGCGAACAATACACCGTGATCAGTGGGTTCTCGTTTAACCTTTATTTCTGTAACACCCCGAGGTACTGAACCAAAACGTATATAGCGTTGTAAAATGTTAGAACTAACACTGAATATTTTTAAAGAATTATTAAGAAAATCACAAACAACCCACCTTGTCTTATCTAATCCACATAATCCAGCTACATAACAATCCCGCTTATCCAATTCGTGTTCAACATTAACTCGATCGATCATAGTAACTTCCTCTTTCTCAAACATTTCCTTTCTCTCACTTTCATTCATCATTTCATCTAGAAAACTATCGATCTGTCCATCTTTCTCACTTTTCCCAATGAATCGATGCGATTCGTGTCCCTTAAAACAATCATGACATACATACTTGTCACAAATATAACACAAATATAATGCGGTATTTGCACCTACACTACTGAAGGTTCTAATAAAACAAATGTCGCAAATTGCCTTATTAAATTGACCATTTTCCTCTTGAATTTGAACGTGTTCCTCGCTTATTTCGTCAAAGTCCAATTTTGTCTGGTTTCGTTCTTTATCTCTTAATGCCCGAGTCATTTTCACAAGGTCCTGTCAAAGATATGAATAAATTATTGAATGTAAAGGCTATATACCGTACACTTTTGAGAATGGTGACGGGATCCTTCGGGAAGGAAAATCACGTTGTAATTGCCAAGGCAAATCTTAGGCTTGTAAATAAAGATCTGAATGATGCTAGAAGAAGGTTTCAGTAAATGATCTGTTCGGTAAATTCGTAAAACAGAGTAAACCTGTTTGAGTAAACCTGTTTGAGTAAACCTGTATAAAGGACTTTATATATTGTATTATACCTACCCTTATTGTTCTCTCTGTGAACACATACTCAATTAACTGTTTAATTGTATGAAACTGTAGATATTTTGAAAAATTATGGAAACAATACTTACGTTTTTAAATTTTCATTTCAGGCGAGCCTATGTTTGCAGATGATTAATATATATGCCTCTTATTTTCTTTTTTAAGTTTTCTGTTTACTTTTGTTATAACTTTGTCATGATAGTGAACTTAATTTGTAAATAATGGTATAAGTGATATTATATATGGGTTTTAACAACTCACATGTTTAATTAGTTTGAAATACTCTATGAAAAAACAACCTTGTTCATTACTGAATTTATTGTGAACAATATTTACCAGTCTTACGATATTATTTTCACGCCAAACACAACGTCACTTCAATGACGTCTACTGAAAATAACGAGATAACAAGATGTGTTATTGTTTTATCCTTTCCCAAATACAAGTTACAACAAATATGTTACCGTCGATCGGGAAAACATTGACACTCTCTATAAATGAAAGTATAGTAAGTGAATAGAGAGTTGAAAACATTGGGGGCAAAGACTAAAGCTGCTTTTAATGAAATGTTTTCTGTGTCTGCATAGAAAAGGGTTAAACTATCTCTTTCTCTCAAAAAAGAAAGTAATGCGGAAATATTAAATTAGTTATCGATCTATGTATAGTGCGTCTGTACTACATTATAATACAATACAATATCTTTATTTGTAATACAAGGCCACCGGCCAACAATACATATACAATCTAACAAATATATTGATCTGACTAACGTCCAGTACATTTGTACAACTTAGTAATTATGAAGGCAAAAACAATATTTTCATTATTTTTTATGTTATTTAACAAAGTAGTGTCTTCTTTAAATTTCTTCAGTCTGTTTCTTCAGGTGTTTCCAAATAATTATTTCCTTTCTTAAGTGCGATTGTTAAGATTCTACAGTACCACTGAAGTCTGAGGTGAACATACTTTTCTTCCATTATATTCCAACTTAATACACTCTCCAATGACTTCTTAGTGTTTGTTTATAAAAGTCAAAAACAAGGAATGTGAAAAAAGTAGTCACCTTATTGCATAATAATTCTTAAACGAATTACCTTACAATATTAAAAGGCACATACTTCAAAGTACATATAAAATAAACGACAAATAAATCAAATGCACACGTACCCAAATTATTTCGTAAATGCCAAAACAAGACACAATCTTGGTCCCAAACAATCTGAAATATAAAATTGATCTACAAGATCTGAAATTGATTGAACGCAGACTCTAAAGTATTTCATTACACATCGGCTTACAGTGCTTTATTATAAAAAAATAAAACGATCGTCACAAAACCTTTACATATGTTCGTGACACAGGCAAATGTTTTAAAATTGTTAAGTTGAAAAGGATCGAAACCATAACAAATAATGTAGGAAATGCTGTTACATAAACATAAAATATAAAATAAACATAGAAATAATTATTAATTATTATAATACCAATTATTGTTCCATCCATTATAATTTGTTCAAACGCTTGTAGAACGTTTCGACCAACAGACGTTTCGGTCGGGATGTTTCGGCAACGAACCTTTCGTCCTAGGACTTTTGGGCCAGCTATTTTTTATCAAATAGGACTTTTCGGCCAGACGTGTAAACAGTCAGTTATAATAGGACAAATATTTATTTGTTATACTATTTCATTATACATATGTCTCTCTATATAACGTAAGAAGTATATTCAGGATTTATTTTAACAACACAAAAATATTTACATAATATCAATCTTTTATTACATACATTCTTTCATTAAATATTCCCATAAAGGCAACACTGAGCTAACCAAATTAAGATAATGGTCTTTGACTTTCTTTAGTTGCTTGGAATAATTTCTTTATATATGTATTTTTTCATGAAAATCAGAGTAATAAGAAATACATAATAACTTTAATAACAAACTGTATATATATATATATATATATATATAAGTATGGATCCTACATTAAGGCGAACATCCATGCTTATAAAACATACATTAAGGCGAAAGTATCTTAAGGCGACCGTATTCAGTTCGCCTTAATGTTTGAGATGTCACAAAAGTCATTTCAGTTGTTAAAACAACATTTAAATACAGGGAATCAAAGAACATACAATATACTTTAAGAAAACATGACTTTGATCGTTTTTGCTATATTAGTATAAGATATACGGGCCATTGGAAAAAGGGGGCCTATATCTCGATGCAAAAAAAAACCCATCACTTAAGTGCAATTCTTTTTTAGTCTTTAATTTCTCAAAAATCTGTCGATACTTTTCTCTTATGAACAGCAACATGACGGAATACACCTATAGCAACCTATATCTTTTTCTTGGCAAGACTTTATATTTACTTTAGCCCGAATTAATGATTAAAATTCTTTGAAACCTATATGTTTTTAGAGATATACGCATATTGATTTACAACATATAGCAGCGGTTATTTCGAATCAAATTGTTAACTGGAATCACAGTTTTCATTACATGTTTTATCATTTCAGACACAAAACAAAGCCAGGGACGACTTGTGAAAATCCATGCATTGAGGTTTCAATTGTCCGAGCGGAGACCTATATAATATAACCAAGGACACCTTGTCCGGGAGTGATTTCAATGTCACCTAATATTCCACGACCGCCACAAAATGAAGCGTGAACCACGTTCACTGTCATCTATCTAGGCACTAACATCGATGCAAGTTGCTTAGCCTTACTACATTTCAAACTTCTAAGCCAAGAGGGCTTTCACATCATGGTGAAAAAATGGCATTTTAGTCCTAACCCTGCACAGTCCGTGGACACTGATCCGTCTCAGGGGGACAGAGGTATAAAGTAATGATTCCTGAAACAGAAAATCCACAGGAGGCTGACAGTGTCTATCCGGGTTAGCCTGCGCGGCATGCTTAGGCTGATCCGGGTCGAAACTTTACGCAGAGTCCTCACTGTTGGTTTTGTCGAGGGACGGCTCAAATGTTTTTGTTTTGTTTATATACAGGGTGTACTCTACCCGTTGGCCGTTTGGTGGTACTTCCACTCTTACGTTCAGGAACTTCCTAGATAGAGATGCGGGACTGTATATGTGTAAGGCCTGGTTGGGTGCGGTACACGGCTGGGTAGAGAGGAATGTGGAGATCAGAATCGATAAGACAACGGGTCGTTGTCCTTTACTTATTTGGTTTGTTTTGTTGTTTAATTGGGGTTGAACTCCGTTTTCAACATTATTTCAGTTATATCACGACGTTAGTAAACTCATTCATGATCCCTGGGTCAACAAACCAGTTCTAGGCTAGGAAATGTGCCTTGCCCAAGGGAACTTCACCATGACCGTCGTGCCACGACTGGGGATCGAACCTGGGACGCCCGTTTCAAAGCTTGAGAACAATTATTATCCATGTGTGTAATTCATATTCGACCATTTCACAAGTGCATCTGTATTTTAGAGCGTCTGCAGCAGATAGAATATAAAAAAAACATTCTGACAAAAAGGTAAACATATTGATAATGACTGTGAGGGTGATAGGACATGAATGCTGTTGAAAACCCCCCCATAAACCCCAACAATGCAATCAAATTGACCTTTGAAAACATAATGAGCAATGGCTCCTATTACCACACTGTTTTCAGTCCTATTGCATAGCTGGGTTAATTCACCCAAGACACATGATTATGTGAACTGTGAGAGTGATTGGACATAAATGCTTTTGAAAACGGCTTAAAACTCCGTACAATGGAATCACATTGACCTTGGAAAACATGATGAGCAATGGCCCCTTATACCACACTGTCTTCAGACCTATCGCGTAGATGGGTTGATACACCGAGGAAGCATGTGTGTGAGCAATGAGGGTTATTTAACATAAATGCTGTTGTAAACGGCCTACAAAACCCAACAACGCAATCAAAACGACATTTGAAAGCACGATGTGCAATGGCTACTCTTACCACACTGTTTTCAGTCATATCGCATAGTTGGATTGATTCAGCCAGGACGCATGATAAATGTGAACCGTGAGGGTGATTGGACATAAATGCTGTTGTAAACGGCATAAAACATTCAATAACGCAATCAAAACGATGGCTCCTTATACCGCACCTTTTTCAGTCCTATCACGTAGATGTGTTGATTCACCAAGGAATCATGTATGTGTGAGCAGTGATGGTTATTTAACATAAATGCTGTGGTAAACGGTCAAAAAATCCCAACAACGCAATCAAAACGACCTTTGAAAGCACGATGGGCAATGGCTCATCTTACCACACTGTTTTCAGTTCTATCGCATAGTTGGGTTGATTTACCTAGGACGCATGGGTATGTGAACTGTTAGGGTGATTGGACATAAATGTTGTTGAAAACGGCCTAAAACCCCCAACAACGCAATCAAAACGACCTTTGAAAACATGGTGAGCAATGGCTCCTCTTATCACATTTATTTAGTCAGAAAACATGAGTATGTGAACTGTGCTGGCTATTTAACACACACGCTGTTGAAAACGGCCTAAAACCGCAACAATGCAAGCAAAACGACCTTTGAAAACATGATGAGCAATGGCTGTTTTTATCACAATGTTTTCGACAGTTCACTTATAGGGAGTGTATGCATGTAGGAACGGGGTTATGGGAAAATCGTTCACCGTACCGCCGAAAGGGATTTGGCCTGCAGAGGTGCGAAGACCCGTGAACAGATCTTAACCCTTTCCCACATGCTGATATTTTATGCCTCTTTCCACACTTATTAAGTCATGCAACAACTCGCTTCCAAGATCAAAACCGATACAATGCAAACAAAACGACATTTTAAAGCATGGCGGGCAATTGCTTCTCTTGCCACAATGTGTTCAGGTCTATTGCATAGCTGGGTTGATTCACCCAGGACGCATGGGCTCGATGTTTTTTTATCGCATGAGGATATTTAACCCTTTTAGCGCCGAATTGTTTGACGGTGTGTGCACTGTGAAGGCGATTGGGCATATATGCTGTTGAAAACGGCCTAAAACCCCAACAATGCAAGCAAAACGACATTTGTAAACATGATAAGCAATGGCTGCTCCTACCACACTGTTTTCAGTCCTATTGCCTAGCTGGGTAGAATCACTCAGAAAACATTAGTATGTGCAAACAAAACGATATTTTAAAGCATGACGGGCAATTGCTTCTCTTGGCACAATGTGTTCAGGTCTATTGCATAGCTGGGTTGATTCACCCAGGGATTACGAGTGTGTAAACTGACGGGGTGGTATGACTGGAATGATGTGGAAAACGGCCTAAAACACCCAACAATAAAAACAAAACGAACGCTGAAAGCAGGGCGGGCAATTGCTCCCTTTATCACAGTGTTTTCAGTACTATTGAGTAGCTGGGTTGAATCACCCAGGACGCATGGGTATGTGAACAGTGCGTGTGATTTGACATATATGATGTTGAAAACGGCGTAAAACGCCCAACAATACAAACAAAACCACCTTTGAAATCATGATTAGCAATGGCTCCTATTTCCACACTGTTTTCAGTCCTAACGCATAGCTGGGTTGAATCACCAAGGACGCATGAGCATGTGAACAGTGCGTGCGATTTGACATGTATGATGTTGAAAACGGCGTAAAACACCCACCAACGCAATCAAAAGGACCTTCGAAGACATGATGAGCAATGGCTCCTCTTACCACACTGCTTTCAGTCCTATTGCCTAGCTGGGTAGAATCACTCAGAAAACATGAGTATGTGCAAACAAAACGACATTTTAAAGTATGGCGGGCAATTGCTTCTCTTGCCACAATGTGTTCAGGTCTATTCCATAAGCCGGGTTGATTCACCCAGGGATCACGAGTGTGTGAACTGACGGGGTGGTATGCCTCGAATGATGTGGAAAACGGCATAAAACACCCAACAATACAAACAAAACGACCTCTGAAAGCAGGACGGGCAATTGCTCCCTTTGTCACAGTGTGTTCAGTACTATTGAGTAGCTGGATTGAATTACCCAGGACGCATGGGTATGTGAACAGTGCGAGTGATGTGACATATATGATGTTGAAACCGGCGTAAAACACCCAACAATACAAACAAAACGACCTTTGAAATCATGATTAGCAATGGCTCATCTTTCCACACTGTTTTCAGTCCTATTGCCTAGCTATCTAGAATCACCCCGAAAAGACGGGTGTGTGCACTGTGATGGCGATTGGGCATACATGCTGTTGAAAACGGCCTAAAACCCCAACAATGCAAGCAAAACGACCTTTGAAAACATGATGAGCAATGGCTGTTTTTATCACAATGTTTTCGACAGTTCACTTATAGGGAGTGTATGCATGTGGGAACGGGGTTATGGGAAAATCGTTCACCGTACCGCCGAAAGGGATTTGGCCTGCAGAGGTGCGAAGACCCGTGAACAGATCTTAACCCTTTCCCACATGCTGATATTTTATGCCTCTTTCCACACTTATTTAGTCATGCAACAACTCGCTTCCAAGATCAAAACCCATACAATGCAAACAAAACGACATTTTAAAGCATGGCGGGCAATTGCTTATCTTGCCACAATGTGTTCAGGTCTATTGCATAGCTGGGTTGATTCACCCAGAGATCACGAGTGTGTGAACTGACGGGGTGGTATGACTTGAATGATGTGGAAATCGGCCTAAGACACCCAACAATACAAACAAAACGACATCTGAAAGCAGGGCGGGCAATTGCTCCCTTTGTCACAGTGTTTTCAGTACTATTGAGTAGCTGGGTTGAATCACCCAGGACGCATGGGTATGTGAACAGTGCGTGTGATTTGACATATATGATGTTGAAAACGGCGTAAAACGCCCAACAATACAAACAAAACGACCTTAGAAATCATGATTAGCAATGGCTCCTATTTCCACACTGTTTTCAGTCCTAACGCATAGCTGGGTTGAATCACCCAGGACGCATGAGCATGTGAACAGTGCGTGCGATTTGACATGTATGATGTTGAAAACGGCGTAAAACACCCAACAACGCAATCAAAAGGACCTTTGAAGACATGATGAGCAATGGCTCCTCTTACCACACTGCTTTCAGTCCTATTGCCTAGCTGGGTAGAATCACTCAGAAAACATGAGTATGTGCAAACAAAACGACATTTTAAAGCATGGCGGGCAATTGCTTCTCTTGCCACAATGTGTTCAGGTCTATTGCATAAGCCGGGTTGATTCACCCAGGGATCACGAGTGTGTGAACTGACGGGGTGGTATGCCTGGAATGATGTGGAAAACGGCCTAAAACACCCAACAATACAAACAAAACGACCTCTGAAAGCAGGACGGGCAATTGCTCCCTTTGTCACAGTGTGTTCAGTACTATTGAGTAGCTGGATTGAATTACCCAGGACGCATGAGTATGTGAACAGTGCGCGGGTGATTTGACATATATGATGTTGAAACCGGCGTAAAACACCTAACAATACAAACAAAACGACCTTTGAAATCATGATTAGCAATGGCTCATCTTTCCACACTGTTTTCAGTCCTATTGCCTAGCTGTGTAGAATCACCCCAAAAAGACGGGTGTGTGCACTGTAATGGCGATTTGGCATACATGCTGTTGAAAACGGCCTAAAACCCCAACAATGCAAGCAAAACGACCTTTGAAAACATGATGAGCAATGGCTGTTTTTATCACAATGTTTTCGATAGTTCACTTATAGGGAGTGTATGCATGTGGGAACGGGGTTATGGGAAAATCGTTCACCGTACCGCCGAAAGGGATTTGGCCTGCAGAGGTGCGAAGACCCGTGAACAGATCTTAACCCTTTCCCACATGCTGATATTTTATGCCTCTTTCCACACTTATTTAGTCATGCAAAAACTCGCTTCCAAGATCAAAACCCATACAATGCAAACAAAACGACATTTTAAAGCATGGCGGGCAATTGCTTCTCTTGCCACAATGTGTTCAGGTCTATTGCATAGCTGGGTTGATTCACCCAGAGATCACGAGTGTGTGAACTGACGGGGTAGTATGACTTGAATGATGTGGAAATCGGCCTAAGACACCCAACAATACAAACAAAACGACCTCTGAAAGCAGGGCGGGCAATTGCTCCCTTTGTAACAGTGTTTTCAGTACTATTGAGTAGCTGGGTTGAATCACCCAGGACGCATGGGTATGTGAACAGTGCGTGTGATTTGAAATATATGATGTTGAAAACGGCGTAAAACGCCCAACAATACAAACAAAACGACCTTTGAAATCATGATTAGCAATGGCTCCTATTTCCACGCTGTTTTCAGTCCTAACGCATAGCTGGGTTGAATCACCCAGGACGCATGAGCATGTGAACAGTGCGTGCGATTTGACATGTATGATGTTGAAAACGGCGTACGTAAAACACCCAACAACGCAATCAAAAGGACCTTTAGTTTAAACATATTTAATTCTCATATATTTTTACATAGTAGGTTACATCAAGAAATATACAATGGTGAAATGGATTGGACCGAAAGGTCATAGCTTATTGAAGGTTCTCTCCAATAAAGATTAATTTACAGGAAGCACGGTGAATATTTAACATGTGCAGAAAATATCAGCTTACTTAAGCTTTGTAATTTATAATACAAGAAACAGATACATAAAAGAGAGTGGAGAGAGAGAGCAAGGAAGGAGAAAGAGGAAGAAAAAGATAGATGTAAAGAGAGCAGAAATAGACAAAGGAGGGTGGTGCGCTTATGGGAGGCTAGTTAATGTATATATGTCGATTATCCATACCGAATAAAATATAACATAAAAAGATACTTAAAAAGTTGCAAGTTAACAAAAAAGCAATTAAGGAAAAGAGTGAATTATCGTGAGCTAAACCTTTTGGTTCCGATTATAAATTGTTGGACTGATTCAAAAATAGCATTATTTTCTTCGATTGATGAGTTTGGATTTCCGTATAACAACGTATCAAGCCTAATGTTTTTAGGAAGTTCTCTTAGCATGCCATGTCTCCTATCGTTATAGCGGGGACATTCAAGTAGGTAATGTAATGTATTTTCAATTTGTCCACATGCACAAAGGGGATAATCAACAATATTCCTGAGAAAAAGATGATGGTTGAGTCGACTACATTGTGTTCTTAATCGGGTATGTAATACCTGAGAATACCTATCCCCAAGGTAATAATATAGAGGTGGTTTCCTATTTTCTTTATTTAATAATAGTTTAAAAGATCTTACTGATTCAGCATTTTGTATTTCGGGAGACAATGTATTCCATTCTCTTATTGATGATGGAAGAAACGAATTATAGTATAGTGTTGTTCTAGAGTGGATTGTTTGTAAGTCATCAGAGTTTCTTAAGGAGTATTGAGAATTTTGACCTACCATAGTTGGGACTTTATTAGATAAATATGCTGGAGTTAGATTGTTTTTCATTTTATACAACATGATCAACTTGTGTTTAGTTCTTCTATTTTCTAAAGATTCCCACCTCACTTCATTGTAAAGATCACAAATTGAAATAAGTTTAGTTGCTCCGGAAACAATTCTCGCTCCTTCATGTTGTATCTTTTCTAATCTATCCTTATCGTTTTGATTACAGTTATCCCAAACAACATCTGCATATTCCAAAATAGGTCTTATGAAAGAAAAGTAAATAATTTCAAGGGAGTTTCTATCCAAAACAAATTTCAATTTTCTCATTATGTTGATTCTTTTCCAAGCTTTAGCCGCTACATAATCAATATGTTCGTGCCACGTGCAATCAGAAGCAAAATTAAGACCTAGATTGTTTATGTATATTAACTTCTTTTATTGGCTGGGTACGCATATATAAGGGATCGTGTGCATTTCTGTTAAGGTTGCGCGAGAAGATAAGAGTTTCAAATTTGGAGGGATTAAAATTAACTAGCCATGTATCAGCACATTCGGATATTTTAACTATATCAGTCAATAGATTGGAAGTTGCTACTTGCGGATTTTGTACTATAACATACAGACTAGTATCATCAGCAAAAAGACGGATACTGCTGTTTATTTCCGATGTAATATCATTTATAAAGATTAAAAACAGAAGCGGACCAAGTATCGAACCTTGAAGGACCTTTGAAGACATGATGAGCAATGGCTTCTCTTACCACACTGCTTTCAGTCCTATTGCCTAGCTGGGTAGAATCACTCAGAAAACATGAGTATGTGCAAACAAAACGACATTTTAAAGCATGGCGGGCAATTGCTTCTCTTGCCACAATGTGTTCAGGTCTATTGCATAAGCTTTTTTGATTCACCCAGGGATCACGAGTGTGTGAACTGACGGGGTGGTATGCCTGGAATGATGTGGAAAACGGCATAAAACACCCAACAATACAAACAAAACGACCTCTGAAAGCAGGACGGGCAATTGCTCCCTTTGTCACAGTGTGTTCAGTACTATTGAGTAGCTGGATTGAATTACCCAGGACGCATGAGTATGTGAACAGTGCGAGTGATTTGACATATATGATGTTGAAACCGGCGTAAAACACCCAACAATACAAACAAAACGACCTTTGAAATCATGATTAGCAATGGTTCATCTTTTCACACTGTTTTCAGTCCTATTGCCTAGCTGTGTAGAATCACCCCGAAAAGACGGGTGTGTGCACTGTGATGGCGATTGGGCATACATGCTGTTGAAAACGGCCTAAAACCCCAACAATGCAAGCAAAGCGACCTTTGAAAACATGATGAGCAATGGCTGTTTTTATCACAATGTTTTCGACAGTTCACTTATAGGGAGTGTATGCATGTGGGAACGGGGTTATGGGAAAATCGTTCACCGTACCGCCGAAAGGGATTTGGCCTGCAGAGGTGCGAAGACCCGTGAACAGATCTTAACCCTTTCCCACATGCTGATATTGTATGCCTCTTTCTACACTTATTTAGTCATGCAACAACTCGCTTCCAAGATCAAAACCCATACAATGCAAACAAAACGACATTTTAAAGCATGGCGGGCAATTGCTTCTCTTGCCACAATGTGTTCAGGTCTATTGCATAGCTGGGTTGATTCACCCAGAGATCACGAGTGTGTGAACTGACGGGGTGGTATGACTTGAATGATGTGGAAATCGGCCTAAGACACCCAACAATACAAACAAAACGACCTCTGAAAGCAGGGCGGGCAATTGCTCCCTTTGTCACAGTGTTTTCAGTACTATTGAGTAGCTGGGTTGAATCACCCAGGACGCATGGGTATGTGAACAGTGCGTGTGATTTGACATATATGATGTTGAAAACGGCGTAAAACGCCCAACAATACAAACAAAACGACCTTTGAAATCATGATTAGCAATGGCTCCTATTTCCACACTGTTTTCAGTCCTAACGCATAGCTGGGTTGAATCACCCAGGACGCATGAGCATGTGAACAGTGCGTGCGATTTGACATGTATGATGTTGAAAACGGCGTAAAACACCCAACAACGCAATCAAAAGGACCTTTGAAGACATGATGAGCAATGGCTCCTCTTACCACACTGCTTTCAGTCCTATTGCCTAGCTGGGTAGAATCACTCAGAAAACATGAGTATGTGCAAACAAAACGACATTTTAAAGCATGGCGGGCAATTGCTTCTCTTGCCACAATGTGTTCAGGTATATTGCATAAGCTGGGTTGATTCACCCAGGGATCACGAGTGTGTGAACTGACGGGGTGGTATGCCTGGAATGATGTGGAAAACGGCCTAAAACACCCAACAATACAAACAAAACGACCTCTGAAAGCAGGACGGGCAATTGCTTCCTTTGTCAGAGTGTGTTCAGTACTATTGAGTAGCTGGATTGAATTACCCAGGACGCATGAGTATGTGAACAGTGCGGGTGATTTGACATATATGATGTTGAAACCGGCGTAAAACACCCAACAATACAAACAAAACGACCTTTGAAATCATGATTAGCAATGGCTCATCTTTCCACACTGTTTTCAGTCCTATTGCCTAGCTGTGTAGAATCACCCCGAAAAGACGGGTGTGTGCACTGTGATGGCGATTGGGCATACATGCTGTTGAAAACGGTCTAAAACCCCAACAATGCAAGCAAAACGACCTTTGAAAACATGATGAGCAATGGCTGTTTTTATCACAATGTTTTCGACAGTTCACTTATAGGGAGTGTATGCATGTGGGAACGGGGTTATGGGAAAATCGTTCACCGTACCGCCGAAAGGGATTTGGCCTGCAGAGGTGCGAAGACCCGTGAACAGATCTTAACCCTTTCCCACATGCTGATATTGTATGCCTCTTTCCACACTTATTTAGTCATGCAACAACTCGCTTCCAAGATCAAAACCCATACAATGCAAACAAAACGACATTTTAAAGCATGGCGGGCAATTGCTTCTCTTGCCACAATGTGTTCAGGTCTATTGCATAGCTGGGTTGATTCACCCAGAGATCACGAGTGTGTGAACTGACGGGGTGGTATGACTTGAATGATGTGGAAATCGGCCTAAGACACCCAACAATACAAACAAAACCACCTCTGAAAGCAGGGCGGGCAATTGCTCCCTTTGTCACAGTGTTTTCAGTACTATTGAGTAGCTGGGTTGAATCACCCAGGACGCATGGGTATGTGAACAGTGCGTGTGATTTGACATATATGATGTTGAAAACGGCGTAAAACGCCCAACAATACAAACAAAACGACCTTTAAAATCATGATTAGCAATGGCTCCTATTTCCACACTGTTTTCAGTCCTAACGCATAGCTGGGTTGAATCACCCAGGACGCATGAGCATGTGAACTGTGCGTGCGATTTGACATGTATGATGTTGAAAACGGCGTAAAACACCCAACAACGCAATCAAAAGGACCTTTGAAGACATGATGAGCAATGGCTCCTCTTACCACACTGCTTTCAGTCCTATTGCCTAGCTGGGTAGAATCACTCAGAAAACATGAGTATGTGCAAACAAAACGACATTTTAAAGCATGGCGGGCAATTGCTTCTCTTGCCACAATGTGTTCAGGTCTATTGCATAAGCTGGGTTGATTCACCCAGGGATCACGAGTGTGTGAACTGACGGGGTGGTATGCCTGGAATGATGTGGAAAACGGCCTAAAACACCCAACAATACAAACAAAACGACCTCTGAAAGCAGGACGGGCAATTGCTCCCTTTGTCACAGTGTGTTCAGTACTATTGAGTAGCTGGATTGAATTACCCAGGACGCATGAGTATGTGAACAGTGCGGGTGATTTGACATATATGATGTTGAAACCGGCGTAAAACACCCAACAATACATACAAAACGACCTTTGAAATCATGATTAGCAATGGCTCATCTTTCCACACTGTTTTCAGTCCTATTGCCTAGCTGTGTAGAATCACCCCAAAAAGACGGGTGTGTGCACTGTGATGGCGATTGGGCATACATGCTGTTGAAAACGGCCTAAAACCCCAACAATGCAAGCAAAGCGACGTTTGAAAACATGATGAGCAATGGCTGTTTTTATCACAATGTTTTCGACAGTTCACTTATAGGGAGTGTATGCATGTGGGAACGGGGTTATGGGAAAATCGTTCACCGTACCGCCGAAAGGGATTTGGCCTGCAGAGGTGCGAAGACCCGTGAACAGATCTTAACCCTTTCCCACATGCTGATATTGTATGCCTCTTTCCACACTTATTTAGTCATGCAACAACTCGCTTCCAAGATCAAAACCCATACAATGCAAACAAAACGACATTTTAAAGCATGGCGGGCAATTGCTTCTCTTGCCACAATGTGTTCAGGTCTATTGCATAGCTGGGTTGATTCACCCAGAGATCACGAGTGTGTGAACTGACGGGGTGGTATGACTTGAATGATGTGGAAATCGGCCTAAGACACCCAACAATACAAACAAAACGACCTCTGAAAGCAGGGCGGGCAATTGCTCCCTTTGTCACAGTGTTTTCAGTACTATTGAGTAGCTGGGTTGAATCACCCAGGACGCATGGGTATGTGAACAGTGCGTGTGATTTGACATATATGATGTTGAAAACGGCGTAAAACGCCCAACAATACAAACAAAACGACCTTTGAAATCATGATTAGCAATGGCTCCTATTTCCACACTGTTTTCAGTCCTAACGCATAGCTGGGTTGAATCACCCAGGACGCATGAGCATGTGAACAGTGCGTGCGATTTGACATGTATGATGTTGAAAACGGCGTAAAACACCCAACAACGCAATCAAAAGGACCTTTGAAGACATGATGAGCAATGGCTCCTCTTACCACACTGCTTTCAGTCCTATTGCCTAGCTGGGTAGAATCACTCAGAAAACATGAGTATGTGCAAACAAAACGACATTTTAAAGCATGGCGGGCAATTGCTTCTCTTGCCACAATGTGTTCAGGTATATTGCATAAGCTGGGTTGATTCACCCAGGGATCACGAGTGTGTGAACTGACGGGGTGGTATGCCTGGAATGATGTGGAAAACGGCCTAAAACACCCAACAATACAAACAAAACGACCTCTGAAAGCAGGACGGGCAATTGCTTCCTTTGTCAGAGTGTGTTCAGTACTATTGAGTAGCTGGATTGAATTACCCAGGACGCATGAGTATGTGAACAGTGCGGGTGATTTGACATATATGATGTTGAAACCGGCGTAAAACACCCAACAATACAAACAAAACGACCTTTGAAATCATGATTAGCAATGGCTCATCTTTCCACACTGTTTTCAGTCCTATTGCCTAGCTGTGTAGAATCACCCCGAAAAGACGGGTGTGTGCACTGTGATGGCGATTGGGCATACATGCTGTTGAAAACGGTCTAAAACCCCAACAATGCAAGCAAAACGACCTTTGAAAACATGATGAGCAATGGCTGTTTTTATCACAATGTTTTCGACAGTTCACTTATAGGGAGTGTATGCATGTGGGAACGGGGTTATGGGAAAATCGTTCACCGTACCGCCGAAAGGGATTTGGCCTGCAGAGGTGCGAAGACCCGTGAACAGATCTTAACCCTTTCCCACATGCTGATATTGTATGCCTCTTTCCACACTTATTTAGTCATGCAACAACTCGCTTCCAAGATCAAAACCCATACAATGCAAACAAAACGACATTTTAAAGCATGGCGGGCAATTGCTTCTCTTGCCACAATGTGTTCAGGTCTATTGCATAGCTGGGTTGATTCACCCAGAGATCACGAGTGTGTAAACTGACGGGGTGGTATGACTTGAATGATGTGGAAATCGGCCTAAGACACCCAACAATACAAACAAAACCACCTCTGAAAGCAGGGCGGGCAATTGCTCCCTTTTGTCACAGTGTTTTCAGTACTATTGAGTAGCTTGGGTTGAATCACCAGGACGCATGGGTATGTGAACAGTGCGTGTGATTTGACATATATGATGTTGAAAACGGCGTAAAACGCCCAACAATACAAACAAAACGACCTTTAAAATCATGATTAGCAATGGCTCCTATTTCCACACTGTTTTCAGTCCTAACGCATAGCTGGGGTTGAATCACCCAGGGGACGCATGAGCATGTGAACTGTGCGTGCGATTTGACATGTATGATGTTGAAAACGGCGTAAAACACCCAACAACGCAATCAAAAGGACCTTTGAAGACATGATGAGCAATGGCTCCTCTTACCACACTGCTTTCAGTCCTATTGCCTAGCTGGGTAGAATCACTCAGAAAACATGAGTATGTGCAAACAAAACGACATTTTAAAGCATGGCGGGGCAATTGCTTCTCTTGCCCACAATGTGTTTCAGGTCTATTGCATAAGCTGGTTGATTCACCCAGGGATCACGAGTGTGTGAACTGACGGGGTGGTATGCCTGGAATGATGTGGAAAACGGCCTAAAACACCCAACAATACAAACAAAACGACCTCTGAAAGCAGGACGGGCAATTGCTCCTTTGTCACAGTGTGTTCAGTACTATTGAGTAGCTGGATTGAATTACCCAGGACGCATGAGTATGTGAACAAGTGCGGGTGATTTGACATATATGATGTTGAAACCGGCGTAAAACACCCAACAATACATACAAAACGACCTTTGAAATCATGATTAGCAATGGCTCATCTTTCCACACTGTTTTCAGTCCTATTGCCTAGCTGTGTAGAATCACCCCAAAAAGACGGGTGTGTGCACTGTGATGGCGATTGGGCATACATGCTGTTGAAAACGGCCTAAAACCCCAACAATGCAAGCAAAGCGACGTTTGAAAACATGATGAGCAATGGCTGTTTTTATCACAATGTTTTTCGACAGTTCACTTATAGGGAGTGTATGCATGTGGGAACGGGGTTATGGGGAAAATCGTTCACACGTACCGCCGAAAGGGATTTGGCCTGCAGAGGTGCGAAGACCCGTGAACAGATCTTAACCCTTTCCCACATGCTGATATTTTATGCTTCTTTCCACACTTATTTAGTCATGAGCAGCAACTCGCTTCCAAGATCAAAAACCCATACAATGCAAACAAAACGACATTTTAAAGCATGGCGGGCAATTGCTTCTCTTGCCACAATGTGTTCAGGTCTATTGCATAGCTGGGTTGATTCACCCAGAGATCACGAGTTGTGTGAACTGACGGGGTTGGTATGACTTGAATGATGTGGAAATCGGCCTAAGACACCCAACAATACAAACAAAACGACCTCTGAAAGCAGGGCGGGCAATTGCTCCCTTTGTCACAGTGTTTTAAAGTACTATTGAGTAGCTGGGTTGAATCACCCAGGACGCATGGGTATGCGAACAGTGCGTGTGATTTGACATATATGATGTTGAAAAACGGCGTAAAACGCCCAACAATACAAACAAAACGACCTTTGAAATCATGATTAGCAATGGCTCCTATTTCCACACTGTTTTCAGTCCTAACGCATAGCTGGGTTGAATCACCCAGGACGCATGAGCATGTGAACAGTGCGTGCGATTTGACATGTATGATGTTAAAAACGGCGTAAAACACCCAACAACGCAATCAAAAGGACCTTTAGTTTAAACATATTTAATTCTCATATATTTTTACATAGTAGGTTACATCAAGAAATATACAATGGTGAAATGGATTGGACCGAAAGGTCATAGCTTATTGAAGGTTCTCTCCAATAAAGATTAATTTACAGGAAGCACGGTGAATATTTAACATGTGCAGAAAATATCAGCTTACTTAAGCTTTGTAATTTATAATACAAGAAACAGATACATAAAAGATAGTGGGAGAGAGAGAGCAAGGAAGGAGAAAGAGGAAGAAAAGATAGATGTAAAGAGAGCAGAAATAGACAAAGGAGGGTGGTGCGCTTATGGGAGGCTAGTTAATGTAATATATGTCGATTATCCATACCGAATAAAATATAACATAAAAAGATACTTAAAAAGTTGCAAGTTAACAAAAAAGCAATTAAGGAAAAGGGTGAATTATCGTGAGCTA
>JASEVX010000003.1:5338887-5385164 GCA_031761405.1 Serripes groenlandicus
TTCAGTAATAGTTTTTGTAATACAAACTCTTTTTTGTTATACAGTATTTTCTGTAGTTTTGACGACCTTTGACATGGGCTCATGCAATCGGCGCATGTATGGTCATGAGGATCGATTCACTAAAGCGCTAGGATCTCCCTACATAGCCGTTTGTCGAGTATGATCATCGATTACCTCGAAAAAGGGTATACATATAGAATCCTCTACACCCAATCGGCGCAGCGCCACTAGTTCGAGTTTAATGATCGATTCCCTTGGAAATGGGGTTGAACTTGGAATCTGTTAACACACCTTGGCATGATTACTGATCGAGGAGGAGGATCGATTCCCTTGGAAATAGGGTTGAACTTTGGAATCTCTTAACACACTGCCGACGATACTGATCGAGGTGGATGGGTCGCATTCCCTTGAGAAAATGGCGTAACATTCTTGAATATCCCTGAATGCTCGCGTGATTACTGGTGAGTGTGAGTGTGAGGATCGATTCCATTGGAAATGGGGTTTATATCTGGAATCTCTTCCAACCCTCGCGACACGAACACTGGTATAGTATAAGGATGAATTTATCTTTGAAAATTGGGTTCGAAATCGAGAATCTCCCAACAAACTCAACGTCTTGTACAGTGGTCGAGTATGAGGATCGATTCCTTTGAAATGGGGTTAAATCTGGAATCTCTAAACCACTCGGTACTTTACTGGTCGAGTATGAGGATCGATTCCTTAGAAATGGGGGTTTAAATACTGGAAGTCTTTAAACACACTCGGTACTTTACTGGTCGAGTATGAGATCGATTCCTTAGAAATGGGGGTTTAAATCTGGAATCTTTAAACACACTCGGACTTTACTGGTCGAGTATGAGGATCGATTCCTTAGAAAATGGGGGTTTAAATCTGGAATCTCCCAAGCACACACGGTACCTTACTGGTCGAGTATGAGGGATCGATTCCTTAGAATAATGGGGTTTAAATCTGGAATCTCCCACACACTCGTACCTTACTGTCGAGTATGAGGATCGATTCCTTAGAAAATGGGGGTTAAAGCTGAATCTCCAAACACACTCGGTACTTTACTGGTCGAGTATGAGGATCGATTCCTTAGATATGGGGTTTTAAATCTGGAATCTACCAACTCACTCGACGCTAGTACTGGTCGAATGTAAGGAATCGATTACTAAGGATCACGGGGTTAAAATCTGGAATCTCCAAACATATTAGGCTACGAGTTCTTGGTCGAGTATTAGGTGATGATCGATTCCCGTGAAAACAGAGATAAAGTCTGAAACTGTCCTGCACACATGTCGCGAGTACTGGTGAGTTCCTTGAAAACGGGGTTTAAATCTGGTATTTCCCTACATAGATTATGTGCACTTACTGGTCGAGTATGAGGATCGTAACCTTTGACAATGGGGTTAGAAAGCGTGAATCTCCCAACACACTCGGTACAAGTAAAGGTTGAGTTTTAGGATCGACTCCCTTGAAAATGGGGGTCAACATCTGGAATCTGCCCACACACAAGGAGCGAGAACTGGTCAAGTATAAGAAAAGAAGAATTGTTGATTGCAACAGGCAGCAAAGACGCCGCGCATGATTTTGAAGTATGACCTAAAGGAAGCAGATGCAGTTCAGTAACATTATATAACCTGTGCAAGCAGACAGGATGTAAATATTTCGAACAAGAAGGCCATAAGTCCCTTTATTTTAAACAAGAAGGCCAAGACGTGCCTATATTGCTTCAGCCTGTCTACCATAGCCTATATAAAAAGGTTACCAGAGCTGAAAGGGTCAATATTGACGTTAGAGATTAAACGTTTTATATGCTACGATCTATGGTGATATTTCAGCATGTGAGGTTTAGTCGTGAAATGACAAGTTTTAGTCCGGAAACCATTTGGTTTACGGTTTGCTTAACATTCACTGCACAACTTATAATGTGTCATAACAAGCGGAACATTCTCAAGTGTTTTCTTTACCATATAATACTGTTTTAAAGTTAGCATTTCTGTAGAAATTCATAATGAAAATGAGTAAAATAACAATTGTTTTCCCTTATAAAACTTTATGAGGTGATGCTTGATTCTAATAGACTGTAGATGTGAGAATGCTTTCATATTTTAATTGGAAGCCGCCAGGAGGCGGCTTCCTGTAGGGATTGCTTTTAATTTCTCGGTCAAGGAGAATATTTAGAGCCTGTGCCAGCGTGACCACATATCATGATTTCTCTTGTCCTTCCTAAGGTACACTTAATTTAAGGTATGACTTTTAAAACATCCCTTTTACACTCTATATACATGTATGAGTTTTACAAATTAAAAACAAAGACAAAGGCCAGTATATTAATTGAATGTATGTACATTTTTATTTAAGCGAAATTCATACTGTATCTACTCTAGACAGTAAAAAAGAGAACCCTTCTATTGAATTTGTAAATGTAGTCTGGTTCCTTAAAATTACATGCTATGATATATTACGCAGTAATTAGACGAAGAAGCCTCGTCCCGTATTCACTAAACTTTTCAATTTAGATATTTGTCTAAATCTAAATCTTAATATTAAGTCCACGTTTTAGATTTAATCCGTATTCACCAACGCGTTTTAAACCGATTTCAATTTGGTCTAGTGTGTAAATGTCGTAAGCGGCCATGCAGCGACTCTGGTTCCCGAATCAAGTTAAGAGCTAAAATAAAAGAAAGTACCATTCATCTATAGTCTATTTATAGATTTTCATTTTTATCGCAATTTCACATACATTTTTCATTTGCTTTGCTTTTAATAATCTGACTTTCATGTTCAGTACATACTGGATTCAAAGTTAACTTTGAGTACAATTGTCATCGCAAAATGCAGACATGAAAAGATTTAAACCACAGAAATATCTGTTTCAAGAAGATCAATTTCGTTCTTTTTCGCTGTTGCAGTTCCATATTTCATGAATATCGCGGTAAACACGATATCGGTGTATTTTGCCTAGCCAACAACATGTTTTATCACGGATGCGATGTGAACATCCAGAATACTTAAATGAAATGAAATCTTCTGGTTCTTACAAACAAAGTATGATCGGATTAACTGAACTGTATTTAACTTATCACTGTAAATGTAGACAGCATTTCAACTCTTATATCAATTGATAAATTTACAGTTTGAGAAATAAATTCAAGTAAATTTTCAAGAACTGGTTTAACGTTTTCATCAAAAATGAAACTATTTCCTATGTTAAGCCTTTCCCTTATACGTAGCACATTAAGTAAAAATTGGAACATCTTGCTAAATGAAGGTATAATTTATGGACATAAAGTAGAAAACATTGTAGCAAAAAGATAAATTCCTCGTGATAAATTTCTCTTTTTGTCACAATGTTTTCAAAAGTCGTTGCAGCTATTGTCTTTCGGATTACGTGTGCATAGAAATACGTTTACTTGATTTTCTGAATGCTAATCACGACACGAGTTTCACATCAGTTTCGTCAACTCGAGATTGTGCGTTTGTAATCCGACAGCTTTGATTTTCAATTGCTCAATTTGCCACAATAATTTCAACTCTTTTCAATTATCTTACTATCATTTATAGAGATTTTCTATGTTTAGTACTTGATGATTTTAAAGTCTGTCAGAGTAAACATCATTGAAATCATTGTGGCAAAAGGAGAAATTGCTCATAATGAGCAATATCTGCATTTGCCACAATAATTCAACACTTTTCAATTATCATACGATCATTTATAGAGATTTTTTTTTACTTGATAATTTCAAAGTCGTCTACTGCAGATTTGTTTTATGTGGGAAACCCTTATCCATTATCATGACTTACCGATACAAACGAAAAACAGATTTTCTGTGTGACAGCATTATTTGATAAAACATTATCATAACAGAGCGTGTGTTCAATACAAATAGTTGATTGTTTTTGGTACTAATTTAAATTTATCATAACCTCTTGTCCATTTATCTTTAGTATTATATGTCACTTTTTATGATCAGATTAACTCTAAATTATCTCATTCACTTAAAATACAGACCCTGCCAGGTTAAATATCCTACATAAAACTTATATCTTCAATAATCGATATCAGCATTACTGACTACAGATTAAATCGTTCTAATGTTTGTGGATTTAAATGATCTTTTTTCTTATTTCTTCATGTGACACGAAATATTACGGCTTCTCTTTGATGCTTTGCATCAAACATCCGTCTTGTTATTTAAATAAAATAGTTTTTTCCCTGCTCGGTAGGTACCGAATTAAGGAATTGCAAGAAATAACTGGACTGAATCACAACTAAATTATACCTCTTTAAAGGTTGGGGTCCAATACAAACATTGGGGGGGGGGGGGGGGGTAAATGTATACAAGAAAACAGTTATAAAAATAACTCAGTTCATTGAAGCACATTTACACAATAAGCGTGTTTATCTAGTGTTAAAGCATTATACAATTATGCTGTTTATGGGATATAGATGATTTCAGGTATGTCACAGAAAACTAACATTCTCTTATTTCCGAATAGTGAAGACCCTGATCATACTGCATACGTACATACTGATCAGGATCTTCATTATTATGAAATAAGGAAATGGTTTTTTCTTGTGACATACCAAATCATCTAATAAACACTATAAATAGTTAAGCACTAGATACAATTGTACTTGACCGCCTCGATGGTGTTGTGGTAGAGCGTCCACCTCGGGTACGGTAGGTCACAGGTTTGATCCCTGCCCGGGTCATACCACATTACAAATTGTAGTAATGGCTGCCTTCCGTGGCACTGAAGGTTGCAGGGTTAGCATTACGAATAGACTGGATGATGTCAGGATAAATGGACCAGTAGGACTGATAACTTACCCAGGAAACTCCGTGATATAATATAAAAAATCTTTTTATTATATGCCTGTACATTTTCCGGTGGAAATACATGCAGATTGACATGCGCAAATACACCACGACAGATTAAAATTCCGTATCTACATGCGGTGTAAATACAAGATTGTGACGTCAGACAGTGCGCGGAGTACTTTCAGCGAGGTATCCCCAATAAACAATGTATTGAATCTGTATATTTAATAGTTTTTTCGCTCTTCATAGATCGTAGGTATATAATAAAAGGAATATTACGTATTTACTTACTGTGTAACTTAAGATGATTTCAGGTATGTCACAGAAACTGTGGAAATAAAATAATGCTAGTTTTCTGTGACATACCAAATCATCTTTTTTCCATAAATAGCATTTATATTACTTTTAAAAGCACTAGATAAACATGCTTATTGTGTATACATTGTATATGCCTTATTGAACTGAGTGTGTTTTTATAACAGTTATTAGTATTTTCTCGCGGTGCGAAGTATAGAGAGAAAATGTTGTCTTAGCGACATGTGATTTGAATTGTGGGTATGTTATTTACGCACGGGTGAACCCGTGCGCAGTTTGTGTAAGCAAATCATTCTACCAGTCAGTCACGTACAGGCAAGACGTGTTCAATTTCGTAGAAGAGAACCACGTGTTATCATGGATGAGCAGAACAATTTGCTTTCGCAGATGGAATCTCTAAGGCTGTCAACTTTAATTACCAGCCGCCTTAGAGGGTTGATACGCGCGTGGTTGAAGCTAGTACACGCTCACCGGAAGATGAAGCAAAGCAAACAAAAACACGCCGATATGTCAAGTATGGTGCAGCACACAGACTACTATCACATCAACAAACCCGCAGCCACAGGAGAAAACCAACATAGTAGTCGAAAGCAGTAAGAGGCAAAGATTTTCAGCCTCGAGAGAGATGCATTTGTCAGATAAGTACAATTTTAGATTGTTCCTTTTGTAGGCCCAATAATAAAGCTACTTTGTCTTCAGAAAGCATCATAAAAAGATTCGGTATAATAAAGATATATTAATTCACCAGTGGAATGTTTAAAACGTAATATTGAGTATAGGGAAAATAAAAGTAACTTTGTACTAGAGGTATAAGCTTCAATTGTCAGATAAGTACAATTTTAGATTGTTCCTTTTGTATGCCCAGTAGTAAAGCTAATTTGGCTTCAGAAGGCATCATAAAAAGAGACGGTATAATAGAGATATTATTTCACCAGTGGGATGTTTAAAAACGTAAACTTGAGTATTGGTAAATCTATTGGCAGTATCGTTTAATGAATCGAATAAGCCTCGTCTTGTTTTAGACTGTTGGCATATGAATAAGAACTTATTTGAATACAAGGTGAAGTTTGAATATCAGTGTTGCACGAGATCTGTCCAGTACAGCGTAGTACTTCCACATTGAAATGTTCGAGCCGCATCGAACATCTTTCGGATTTTCATAGGTTCTCGATGGAGAAACAATCATACTATATTTTCAACGTTCTTCCGTTCGGGATCTCAGTAGCAGAGGCGATATTTGCCAAAGTACTTCGTTTTGTGGTAAAGCGAAGGAGGAAGCTGAGTCATGAGAAAGTTATGTTGTTAGATGACGGTTTAGGCTGTAGCAGTACATATTTGCAAACATAGTTCGAAATTTCTTTTAGCAGACGAGAAATGTATTTAGTTAAATAAATAATTGTATGGTTTTGTTACTTATGGAATACGAGTAACGTTTACTTTATCAGTCACAGAAGAAAGGATATCTGGTTCTTAAATCAGCAATGGGTCTATTATCAAGAGGGTTTCAAATGGAACATATTTTATATTCGCACGCGTTCTCGCGCGAGTAATAGGATAACTGATTTCGATGAAATACACGATTGGTCCAGTCGTTCGGCTTAGAACTCGCGCTTTTTAAGTGTCTGAATCAGCAAGTAAGCTGGAATACACCTGTGAGGGTTAGTGCAGAGGCACTGTCGGAGATGCTGTTCTGGAAGGAATATGTCCGATCTATGATTAAGGCATATATTGTCTGTTGCTTAAAGGAGCAAGATACTGTTATATTTACCACTGTTTTGTTTTGGAGGTTACATACATAGTCAATTAGACATTTCACTTATAGGAAGTTGGTCTCTAGAGGAGAGCCTAAAAGCTGTACTTGGAGAGAGCTAGAAGCTGTACATAGATATTTGTTATCTCACAGTGAAAGTCTGGAAGGACGTCATATTTTAGTTTTGAGTATTTTGAGTACATGTAGTAGAACACCTTGTTTATAGGTAATAGCTAAAAGCGCCAATGATATATATAGAAACAGTATTATTTCTGTCGATTATGGATGAATTCTTAGAAGTGAACGTCTGGAAGAACGTCATATTTTGGTTAACAGTGACAATAAAAAATGTTTTTAGTATTTTCAGTACTTGTAGTAGACAACCTTGTTTACAGCGCCAATGATATATGTAGATTATTGATGGATTCCTAGAATCTCGAAATATGAGGCACATTTACTAAGCAGATGTCACGATAGTGATGATTGGTCTGTTGTTGACCGGTTGTTTAGATATTTAGACACACGATGGGGTCCACGCACGGTCGATAGAGTTTTTACTGATTACAATAGTAACTGAATTATCAACGGACGGCCTGTTAAATTTGGGCTATTAGCAATAAAAGTAATTGCTAATTGTTAATATAACAGTTATTTATTTCAGGTTTATGTTTAGAGGACACTGTGAATGAATTGGTAAATACCGAGTTGTATACCAGCGGAACAATTGGTCATGTACATAGAAAATGGCAGAACAACTAGCTTACACAAAAAGTGACGCGGCAACAAAAACAGTACATACTGAACCTCGACAAGTGGAGGCGTTTTATTGTGTCGAAAGGTGGAAGTGCAATTCCCGTATCTTCGATACTCGTTTTATTATATCTCACAGAACAAATTGACAAACAATGTTCATTCAATGTGATATATGCAAATGTATACAGTATTAAGTGGGCACATTGTTTAAAGGGACTTCCCATTCCAACGGAAAACAATTTTGTCAAAAGCTTGTTAGAATCGGTTAAAAGAGCTTTATCGAAGCACTAAATAAAAAGGATCATATAGACGCGGATACTTAGAAGCAATTCATGTTACATAGAAAGGTTTGGCCAGATCAGTTCATTGAGATGTAATGACGTTGCGCATGACCGATCAGTATCAGTACGAACCTTATCGAAACCAGTAAATAAAAAGTACCCTATAGACGCGGATGTTTTGAAGAAAGTTTGTTCCGAATATTCATATTCCGTTGATGTAATGGTTGTTAGAGACTTGTGCTTTTTATTGCTAGGTTATGCCGGGTTTTTAAGGTTTGACGAGATAAGTTCATTACGATGTAATGACGTGGCATTTCATGATGATTATTTCACATTAGTTATTAGAAAAGGCAAGACTGATCAGTATCGCTACGGTAATACTGTTGTCATATGTAAAGGAGACTCTGTAGCTTGTCCCTACAGTATGTTAAAGCGTTACATGTCAATTACTAGTCAGATTGTTACTGATCTCAATTATCTGTTTAGACCTTGTTATAGGTCTGGAAATACATGCAGATTGATTTCTAAAAATAAATCACTTGGTTACACTAGGCCTAGGGAGATATGATAGGTAGATTTCGTCCTTTTACAGGCGATTTGAACATTGGTTTGCATTCATTGAGAGCAGGAGGTGCTACTGCAGCAGCAAATTCAGGGGTTAACGATAGATGTTGGAAATGGCACGGTCGGTGGAAGTCCGACGGTAGCAAAGATGGGTATGTCGCAGATTCATAAGTTAAAAGACTTGAAGTGACAAAAAGCCTTAATCTGTAATCGCATCTTTATCTGTTATTTCCGCCCTTACTTTGGGTGTCTATAAAGCCTGCCTGGTACATGCTAACAATGTTGTTGTTGTTGTTGTTTATAGGGGTATGAAAGAAGTGTAGCTAAGACTAGTATTTTCTCGCGGTGCGAAGTATAGAGAGAAAATGTTGTCTTAGCGACATGTGATTTGAATTGTGGGTATGTTATTTACTTTTCTATATTGCTTCCTACTCAATTATAAATCAATAGTTTCATTAATATGCATCTTCCATATTTCCAAGGACGCCTGTTGCGAGGACGACGATTTCTATCCGATTCGGATATAAACGTCACAACGCGAGCTTTATTTTCCGGTGTCGAGGCAGAATATTATCCCGCTGAAAGTATCCACTACTTAACAACGTTTGCACATACTAAAATAACCACTACGTAACAAAGTTTGCACAAGCTGTAATAACATCCCGACAGAATAAAATAGAAATGACCAACTATTCAATTATGATTAAGTATGGATATACCATAATAATGTATGAACACAATATATAGGGAATATTATGTTGCAGTAGCGATTCAGGTTTTATTATTGTACTACGAGAAGTGTGGACAATTGATATGTCAAATTGTCCACGCCTCGAGTAGACACTAATGCAACATATTATATGTATATCTTTTAAGACAGAATAAAGAAATGAAATACAAATTTCTATTCTCTAGATAAATAAATAACATAATTTATACATAAGATATTTCTTTATGATTTACGTGTGAACCAAACCCAACTACAAACATTTTGAATGACGTAGAAGTATCATATCTTTTGTGACGTACCATAATCATATTTTAATCGGTCGTGTCTGAACTGAGCATGACAATCTGCATGTATTTACGCCGGAGAATAGTATTTTCTCGCGGTGCGAAGTATAGAGAGAAAATGTTGTCTTAGCGACATGTGATTTGAATTGTGGGTATGTTATTTACGCACGGGTAAACCCGTGCGCAGTTTGTGTAAGCAAATCATTCTACCAGTCAGTCACGTACAGGCAAGACGTGTTCAATTTCATTAATGATTTCGTTATTTCTTTATACATTACTTTAGATGAAAGTCGATTATTTTCAATAATTGAAGTCCTTTGAGAGTTGAAAGGGACAATATTTATATTTGGTTAAGTCACCATGTACCACTAAATGTATTACTGCGCACTAAAGGAGTGCGTATTGCATTTATCTAGAGCAAAGTAAGGTCCGGCGCTTCGCGGTATGGCATTTGACGCCCGGACACAGGTTTCCAGAGTTATTTCATCAAAAAGATATTTTTATCTCTGGTTGTTCCTGGGCCAGTCGACCGCATTAAATAAGCTCATATTGTTTATAGATCTGGGTTTTTATAACTAATGTTGATTTAAGACTTGATCAGAAGAATCTGTTAATGATTATTTGTATCTAAGTCCTGTACTAATAAAGCCTGCCTGGTACATGCTAACAATGTTGTTGTTGTTGTTGTTGTTGTTGTTGTTGTTGTTGTTGTTGTTGTTGTTGTTGTTGTTGTTGTTGTTGTTGTTGTTGTTGTTGTTGTTGTTGTTGTTTATAGGGGTATGAAAGAAGTGTAGCTAAGACGTACATTTTATCTCACCACGATTTGTATATGACACCCTACCTTTACATACGTCTAATATAGTTGTGTTTACGATTCTAAGCGTTATGATGTACATGAATGGGTCCGTTTTTAAAATCCTGAAATCTTGGAGAAAAGTATAATTCGTGAGTGTGTGCTCTTGTGTAACACGTTTGTGGTTAATCCCAAACCCATTCAGTTTCTTATTTTTAGAAAAATCGATTTGAACTTTTTTACACGAATTTCTTCCCTCTGGATAGAAATGCCACTTTAAATCCTCTAACTAGATCCATTAGATAAAAAACAAACATACGTGCTTAAATATTAACATATATTAAGGTTTATTGCCTCTAGTTATAATTTAAGTGTGACACAAGCTTTGGAAGGAGAGGGGGCAGTCTATTCTCCTTCCAGTTAAGCAGAAGTAGGATAGCAAAAACGGGAGTATATAAACAAAAAATACAAAGTAATTAAAACAAAGAAGAAGATATTTATGATCAAGATTGAGTATTATGAAAGTTCACATGTATAGTCTGTTTTGTTTGTTTGTAATGTCACTTTAATCGTTTTGAACATGCCAGTAGAAAACTGAAAAATAAACAAAAGAAAATGGTCAAGTCAGTTCCCCAAGAGAAAAGATCGAAAACCAGTTGGTACGAATCATTCATCTCAAACGAAACATGAAAACCCGGGTACGAATCCAATGAATTTTATAAATCGGATGAAATCGTGAAAACAGCGAAGTATTCATAACGGAAGGAAGCAGAGACAACTTAATTTCTCTATGGGAACCGATGACACCTTGTCGTCTATTCAATAAGAATGACCAAAATCGCCAAGCGATGACATCATTTACAAATAGAACGGATCACGTTACGGCCATGCCTATTGCAAAGTTGGGTTAACGTTGTTTTTACAGTTTCCAGAATTATACTGTAATATGTAGTTATTAAAATGAATCATCATTGACTTTTTAAAGATTACCCATTTATTTAAAAATATCAATATTGTAAATAGGCAAAAACATCGCCAGAAACTTTTTTCTGAGCTTTAATGAATCGGGTCGTAAACCAAACTATAAAAAGGCGTATCCTAGGAAGTTAGGGGAAAGTTATTAAATGCCCATTGGATGTGTCTAAAGTTTTGTAATAACGGTAGAAGACATGCCTATTTTGTATCTTTTTGTTTCATAAATTCTTTTTATACAATTTATTGATTCATAAAGGTTGTTTTTTTCAAACAAACAACAGAGGGTTTTTTAACAATAATAACATTGGTTTCTCCCTTTTCGATTACGTCACCCCATGGTACAAAATTAAAACCTATCCCATACTGACGCCACACTTCACACGCGGCGTCAATGATATCCTTGAAAATGAGGTAAATAACTGGAATCCCCCTACACACGCGGTTCGATTCCCTTGATAATTGTGTTTTAATTTCGAATGTACAAACAAAGACGGTGCGAGCACTAATCGATTATGAGAATCCATTCCCTTGAAATGGGATAAATCGGGAATCTCCCTGCACATGCGACACGAGAACTGGTCGAGTACTCTTGAAAATTGGTTTAAACTTTAGAATCTTAAAATACACCTCTGCGCAATTATTGCTAGAGTATGAGTGCCAGTAAAGCCACAGGCGTCCGACTTTTCTTTACAGAAAAAAATGGGGGAAAACACACTATACCTCGTTAAAATGCTCAAAAGGTCTCTATATTGCACGTACGCTATGATAAAAATGATCGTAATGTTAATTTTTGGAACTCGGTGCTAGTACTTATCAAGTATGAAGTTTGATTCCCTCTGAAAATGGAGTCAAAATATGTAATATCCCAACACACTCGGTGCTAGTACTTATCAAGTATGAAGTTCCATCACACTCGGCGTTACTTATTGTCGAGTATAAGGATCGATTCACTTGATAAAGGGATTTAATATGGAATCTCCAAACATACTTGGCGCGAGTATTTTGCACTTGGCAATAGGATAACACATTAGAATGTCCCTATACGCTCTGCGCTAGTACTTGTCGAGTATGAGGAACAAGTCCCTTGACAATGGGGTTAAACTCTTTAATTTCTCGAAAACACACAATATTGGTCGAGTATGATGATCGATTTCCTCAAAATGGGGTTAGCATATGGAATTCCCAACAAACTCGACACGAGTACTGGTCGAGTATGAGGATCATCTTCCGTGCTAATGGGGTTAACATTTGGAATCTTCTAACCCACTCGGCTCGAGTGCTGGTTGATTATGATGATCGATGTCCTTACAATGGGGTTAAATTATGGATTCTCCCGACATACTCGACACGAGTACTGATCGAGTATGATGATCGATTTCCTCACAATGGCCTTAACATATGGAATCTCCCTACATACTCGGCGCTAGTATTGGCTAATTATCCAGGCAGCAGATTTTGATTTACGAAAGATATACAATTACAAGTTATAACAAACATATTGACTATAACAAATTCTATGGAACGCCGACACTGTATTGTGTAGCTATGCATCTCTATTGTTTTGTATGTTTTGTATTATTGTATGTACCAAGTTCTATACATGCTGTGCAAACATATTTATATTTTGCCAGTATATCGTTATATATGGTGTATGTATTATGTAGATACATCTTTTTATTATATGCCTGTACATTTTCCGGTGGAAATACATGCAGATTGACATGCGCAAATCCAAACGACAGATTAAAATTCCGTATCTACATGCGGTGTAAATACAAGATTGTGACGTCAGACAGTGCGCGGAATACTTTCAGCGAGGTATCCCCAATAAACAATGTATTGAATCTGTATATTTAATAGTTTTTTCGCTCTTCATAGATCGTAGGTATATAATAAAAGGAATATTACGTTGCGGGAGCGATAAATGGGTACGTATTGCACGACTCGTAGCGTGGGAAAATCCATATCTTACTCGACCTTCGGTCTCGTAAGATATCGATTTTTCCACGCTACTTGTCGTGCAATACAAACCCTTTTATCGCTCCCGCAACGTAATATTCCGTATATATCATGTACATAATTTATTACGTGATGTGCATCCTTTATTACATTATGTCCATACTGTATGATATACCTGCACAGTCTTAGCTACACTTCTTTCATACCCCTATAAACAACAACAACAACAACAACATTGTTAGCATGTACCAGGCAGGCTTTATTAGTACAGGACTGAGATACAAATAATCATTAACAGATTCTTCTGATCAAGTCTTAAATCAACATTAGTTATAAAAACCCAGATCTATAAACAACATGAGCTTATTTAATGCGGTCGACTGGCCCAGGAACAACCAGAGATAAAAACATCTTTTTGATGAAATAACTCTGGAAACCTGTGTCCGGGCGTCAAATGCCATACCGCGAAGCGCCGGACATTACTTTGCTCTAGACAAATGCAATACGCACTCCTTTAGTGCGCAGTAATACATTTAGTGGTACATGGTGACTTAACCAAATATAAATATTGTCCCTTTCAACTCTCAAAGGACTTAAATTATTGAAAATAATCGACTTTCATCTAAAGTAATGTATAAAGAAATAACGAAATCATTAATGAAATTGAAATTGAACACGTCTTGCCTGTACGTGACTGACTGGTAGAATGATTTGCTTACACAAACTGCGCACGGGTTTACCCGTGCGTAAATAACATACCCACAATTCAAATCACATGTCGCTAAGACAACATTTTCTCTCTATACTTCGCACCGCGAGAAAATACTATTCTCCGGCGTAAATACATGCAGATTGTCATGCTCAGTTCAGACACGACCGATTAAAATATGATTATGGTACGTCACAAAAGATATGATACTTCTACGTCATTCAAAATGTTTGTAGTTGGGTTTGGTTCACACGTAAATCATAAAGAAATATCTTATGTATAAATTATGTTATTTATTTATCTAGAGAATAGAAATTTGTATTTCATTTCTTTATTCTGTCTTAAAAGATATACATATAATATGTTGCATTAGTGTCTACTCGAGGCGTGGACAATTTGACATATCAATTGTCCACACTTCTCGTAGTACAATAATAAAACCTGAATCGCTACTGCAACATAATATTCCCTATATATTGTGTTCATACATTATTATGGTATATCCATACTTAATCATAATTGAATAGTTGGTCATTTCTATTTTATTCTGTCGGGATGTTATTACAGCTTGTGCAAACTTTGTTACGTAGTGGTTATTTTAGTATGTGCAAACGTTGTTAAGTAGTGGATACTTTCAGCGGGATAATATTCTGCCTCGACACCGGAAAATAAAGCTCGCGTTGTGACGTTTATATCCGAATCGGATAGAAATCGTCGTCCTCGCAACAGGCGTCCTTGGAAATATGGAAGATGCATATTAATGAAACTATTGATTTATAATTGAGTAGGAAGCAATATAGAAAAGTGAGCAATTTCTGATTTTCTCGCAACATTTAGAGAGGTCATAACATGTCACAATAGTGTGACCCGGTGATCACGCGCTAGACTGTCAATCCAGATGTTCGGGGTTCAAATCCCGGTCTGGGCTTTGTATTGTTCTGATGTGCTTTTAACTTGAGGTCAAGTTCTGGTCTTTCCCATGAATACAAGCTAATAAGTGTAGAGCAATTGGTCTCTATAATCAATAATAAATTAGACTGAGAAGAAAAAATACGCATATTTATTAACCGTTCGGAAGTAAATGTAGATTTTACTTCTTAATGAACGTATTTAGAAAAGAAAACAATATTAAAAAAGGAGAAATTGATCAAGATGCGCAATTTCTGCTTTTCCCACAACGTTTCTAATGGTTATAATCGTTCAATTATTTGATATTTATTCTATTTAATCTTGAAATCCGAACTCGCAGCATACATGGGTAAGTAATAATATCATGTTCTAATCAAAGTACTGAAGTACTGGTAACGAATTATTTTGAACATTTGTAAAATATAATTTATGAATGCAATTGATCATGCTATTGCACAATTTAGTCTATTTTATTATTATTAATATTTTTGTCCAGAGATTTTTTTTTATCAGTTGACAGTTTTAGTAAATGTAGCATTTCAACGGCGATGCGAGCGTTTAACATGCACACTAACTCTTTCACTGAGCTCTGCGTAAAGTCTGTCAAAACACCCATGGCATATTTGTGAGATTTACATTGTTAGTTCGATTTGTTTTCGTCACCAGGGGCGGATCCATGATTTCGGCTTATATTATAACTATGTTTCATGTGAGTGAATTAATTATTATAAATCTATAATGTTTAACAAATCGCATAAAATAAGAATTAAAAAAAAAGAAAAAAGAACAGTTCCTATTACGACTCTAACTCGCGTCCATAAGTAGTCCATGATTAGTAGTTCTACACGCTCTCCATTGCACCACGGTACTTTGATACAAAGTTTGAGCGTTACTTTCGTATATATATTAAGCTTACTGAATGCGCGCGTATGTAAACCATGATCTATAATTAGAAAGCCCCTTTAATCATCGTTATCATGTTGGAAAAAGGAGAAACAACGGCGATGTGAGCGTTTAAAATGCACACTGACTATTTCACTGAGCTCTGCGTAGTGGCATATTTGTGAGATTAACATTTTTCTATACAGCGTGGGGTCGACTTCTAGTGAATGGGCATACGACTAAAATTCATACTCGTGGCTTATACGTACCTGCCGACAAATGAAATATATATGCGCGTACTGTTAATTTGATATTTTCTAGAAAATTGATTATCTATGATGATTCGATAGTATAATTATGACTTCACTGTATTGAAATAACACGTAGAAGTCATTTTAATATCGAAAAAATACTAGGACTATTTAGGTGCAGCGAATGTGTATTCTAAGCGGAAGTGTAGTTTAACCGTGACTTCCGGAATCAAACACGATCGCGTTAACTGTATTATTTTTTGAGAAAAGATAATTCGTTAAAAAGCAATATACTGTTGTGACGTGTGCACACAGGTGCACACTTCTCAAACCCATAGTGGCGCGAAACATCTATATGAGGAACCAGCTCATCCAGTTTGCACTCCTTGACTTGCTATCGTATAGAACAAACCTACACTGATACCAACAAGATAACAGTAACAGGCACAGGATATTCTGGTATAGAACATGTAGTTCCATCAATTCTTCAGAGATATACCAGGTCAATTCAATGCACTTGAATAGCAATCCTATAAAAACGAAGCACGATTGTATACCCAACATAAAATGGCGTATGTAGCACGCTTACAAACGTTTACAAATTAACATCTTCTATCAATTGTTAACCTCTTTCAATATGTGAATGGTGTGGTATCCGGCGGTGAATCCACAAAGTCTCACAGGAGTATTCACTGTCCGCTTGCGTTAGACACATAATTACTTATGATCAATATAAATGTTGTTCCGCCCGTGTTACTGTCATATCCCTTAATGTGACCCATTTCGAAGAAGTTACAAAACCCCAATTCGCCAGCCGCGATTCTAATGTACTTTTAGATCTCTTAAACAGTCAAATAAAAAGAAACTTACCATTTGCTCGTATTGAACATTTTCCCCACTATGTTTCCATTACAATCCGCCAATAACAGAGGCATCACAACGCTTCTATATGACATACCTCAATACATTATCAGGAATGTGATCTTGAACAAATGATTAATTGGGATTTCAAGTCGTTTTCAAAAATATTTCAGTCATATGATGCTTTCTAGTTCAACTACCCATATTATTCCTAGCTTTCTGACATCTGTAATCTACACAAATGTATTCCTAATCAACTGACTGCTTTTCCATTGATCGCGACTAATAATTACACGTACAAAAAGAAAGCATAATCGAACACAAGTTATATGTTAATTCTTGGATATCTAAAATGAATAGTGAGGTTTTTTTAATGTAAATTATCGAATGTTGATTTCAAGTTCACATTAAGTTGGTGAGTGAGAGTAAAGTTGAAAATAATGAAGACATTATCGAAATATATTTCTAGATCATGCGTAACATGATAACAAATCAAGAGTATTGTACTTTGACACAGACAGTTGTATGTTCATTCATGATCCATGCTTATGGAATCAACCCATCAGCAATAGCAGGTTAGGTAAGTGGACAGATGAAGAGCCAGATTGTACAATTGTCAAATTTAGAGGACTAGGTCCAAAACATTATGCATATGAAATGAAAACAAAAGAAGGAAAAAGAGAAACTAAATGTAAAGTGAAAGGAATCACATTGGATTATAATACCTGTCAATTGATCAACTTTGAAACATTTACAAAATGTGCTGAAGATCGTAACACAGAAATAAAAGTGACCTATGAGTGTATAATTAAAAGACATACCGACATATCTGTGACAAGTGAAGCTGAAACAAAAACGTACATATCGGTGTATACAAAAAGAGTGATTGTCAATGATACGGACACTGTTCCATATGGGTATAAATCTCTGCGTCAATAATATGTTTTTTTGTATAGAAGTTGTGAATAAAACAAGATAACTTTATTCTTGTGTTGTTATTTCTTCTCAGCCCTTTAAAGAGTTCACATGGATGCCGATATTCATTCCATATTATTTCAACATCCATGTAATATGTATATCACAGGACCTAGTGGATGTGGAACAACAGAATTTGTCCATAAACTGATTGAGTATAGAAATGATCTGTTCAACATTGTACCAGAAACAGTGGTATGGTGTTACAAAGAATGGCAACATGCTTACAATGTTATGCAAGAGAAATTCGAAATCATGAAATTCGTTGAAGGTATCCCCGACGATGAAAATGAAATTGTAAGTGTTGACGTTCCACATTTAGTTGCCTTTGATAACATGTTAGGGGGAAAAGATGAAGACAAAATCAAGTTATGGTTTACAAGAAAAGGTCATCATCGGAATGCAAGTTTTATCTATATCACACAAAACATGTTTCAACAGTCCAAGTCGAGTCGAACCATTAGTTTGAATTCAAAATACATGATCTTGTTTCAAAATGAACGTGATCAGAATCAAATAAAGACTTTGGCAAATCAAATGCATGCACCTCATTTGATAATGGCCTACCAAGATGCTACATCTAAAGATCATTGATATTTGGTAATTGATTTTCATTCTCGTACTCAAAAGGAAATGACACTGAGAACGGATATATTTCACAGATGGTACACACAAAATGAAGACCGTGGTCCTATTGTTTATTCTCCATTATAAAACACTTAGGATGAGAAGATTAACATTCATTTATATTTATTAGGCCTTTGTGTAAACATGTCTATTCCTACACTTCGAAATCGGTCCATTCATGCCTTACAAAACCTAAGTCATGAAACCAACACATGCCAGAGAAACTTTTCTCAAAGCAGGATTAAAAGAAATATTAAAATGGTTTACTTTGGCTGCTAAAAACATTGTTGATCATAAAATCAAATTACCGAAACAGACTGTTTCATACATGAAGAAACATAAAGATGCCATATACAAGTTAGCCAACCCGGAGATTGATGAAGAAGTCAAACGAAAAATCCTTCTTAAACCTTGTGGAGGAGGGTTTCTTGGTGGTGTTATAATCAGAAGTTTGTTACGATTGGACGCAGAAAAGTCAGCTCGCCAATTTGGTGTTGGCAAACAAAGGAAAAAAACACCCAAAAAAAGAAATGATCGTTTTGTCATCGATGAAAGATTTATTACAATGAAGAAAAAAAAAAAAAAAATAAAAAAAAAAAAAAAAAAAAAAAAAGATTTGAAGAAAAAAACACCCAAAAGCCAAAAAAGACTAAAAGACAATAAATATGTGTCACCACGTAAACAAATAAAGTTTCAATCTATTCCTTCTTCAAGTAGACTTGGTTCGCCTCCATACACAGCAACCCGTGCTACAGACTTGTACGATATAGCACCATTTTCACCGCTGACAACTGTAACACTTACAACATCAGCAAGAACAGCTTTAGGTGCTTTGTATTCACAATTTGCACAAAAAGAATTGCAATAAAAAGAATAAGATCATTTCACTTGAGACAGAGATAGTGTCAACATGGGTAAACAGAAATCACCACTCGTTAGAAAACACGGATCAATGGTAATGGCTATGATACAGTCACCACACAACGTGAGAAAAAAGCTAGTAAACGCAGCTAATCGTCCTGTCATAGATTGTGTTTCGGAATGTTGTCACAACGTTTTAAAAGTCAATGTTCATTTGACTAAGGCTCATAAGACTAAGATGCATCCAATCCGCCAACAGCTGAGACAAATTGCATCAAAATCGGTTTCCATTAAGAAGAAGAAACGAATTCTTAACCGGAAAGGAGGATTCTTACCGTTACTTGCTTGAGCCTTATTACCATTGTTAGGAAAATCTGTTATCGAAGGACTTGGTGGTGTGTTGAAATCACTGTAAGAACAATGTCACTCAGAAAAATGGTTATTGTACCTTGTCAAATCTTAGAGGACATGAAACGTCAAAAACAAAGACCTCGATTACCGCCAAACCCACAAATAGCAGATGTAGCACAGCTACACAATAAGATGGCGGGTATATTGGAAAGACCAGATATGTCAGAAACAGAAAAGGCGCAAAGGTATGGTGAAACTTTGTTCAAGTTACAGAACTAGTTGAAAAAGGCTCTATTCAGGTCTCAACTAGCACAACATTCAACTAGTCCGTCAAATCCTGAACCTAATTCACAGCCGAATATCACAAAGCGTTCCTAAAACCATGCAAAGGAAAGCTGAATTACTTTTAAACATGGTCAAAGATAATAAACATTTGGGATAATCATGGTGTTGTTTCATACAAAGGTAAACGACTTCACGGGTAAAATATCATTGATTTAATCAATGATTCATTACGACTTAGAAAAGGTATTGAACCGAGAGGCTGGGAAACTTTTTTCAACGGCTTTGAATGAAAGCAACGTTCCACAAGAAGTTATTGGTAAACAAGCAAGATGGAAATGGATGCAAAAACAAAACATACATGATGATAAAGCCACCGAAAGTGAATCTGATGATTACAGTACCGCTAAAAGATCACGACTATCTGCAAAAATGAAAAAACAAGTTCGGTCAATGACACCCTACATGCAACCTACTAAAAAAGATCGTCTTAGGACATTTTACAGAAAATAATTAATTACTCCTATAAAACAAGAACCAAGTACTACAGAACTTCAGACAACAGAACCATATTAAAGATGAAGCATCAGAAACTTAATTTCGTTTTAAGAAAATTGTATTATAACATAAACAGTTCTGTAGCCTACTCTAGTATTAACAGCTGTATCATGCTGCTAAGTACGTTTTGAAGGGGGTGAAATATAAGGATGTAAGGGTGTCACAAGATGGTCAAGGGTCGACAACTCACTAAAGTAGAATTGAACGCCGATGGTTGAATAAAAATATGTTTAATTTACAGTTATGAAATATATACAATTTTTAAATAATCACTTCTTTCCTGACAAATCGAGAGGCTATAAACAAAAGGACTACTCACGCACTCTCATACACACTCTCACCCCAGTCACTTTAACTGTCCCATCACTTCCGTTACTGTACCCTGTATTTGGAATGTTCATACACGTTGTACTTCACATCCAACTGTATCCGTTTCCCGACTTCACCGAGTCGTTGTACTTATATTCATTGCGTCGCGTATATCCTTGGATTCCGGGATCGACAAGCAACACAACTGTGGATATATGGTTCTACACGTCCTATGACGGCACTCCTCCTAATGTCCCCCGTTACGACGTCTTATTAAGTTGTGGACTGCGTCACACACACTGGTTCTTCAAACTTCTACGTTTGGACCTTCGATTGTCTGCCAGACATAAAACGGCTAAAATTGTAATAATAACCATGTCTTACAATAATATCAATAATGCTCCGTAAACCTAACAGCCTACCATTTTATACTCCTATGGTAGCTCATCTCTATACTAATATCCTTTTACATTTCCCACTTCCATTCTTATCCTTTTCATACAACATATCTTTCCCAATAACATAACACATTGTCTCGCTCCTAACGGACTCAATTTCTGTAAAAATCATTCACTTCGTGAACCAGAAATTCTCTAAACAATTCAATCATGTAATAATTATCTCAATCCCTAACATTGTAAATTTGCACAGATTCCATTCCTTAATTATGCCGAAAACCCCTTTGCACAATAACTAAGAATTTACATACCCATATGCCGTGTGAATTGGTCACATCAACTAACTCACTATAACGAGTGAAAACCATCTGGTAACTCCTGTGATACTGACGGTCAAAACAAATGTTTGAGTAAGTTATATAGCACCAATCAACCTCTGGGTCTCCTGATGACAGGCAAAATTCCCGTGCAAATCGTAATTCACAATCAACAACTAGTTTCAATACATTTATAGGCCAAATGAAAATAGCAACATAGTTTAACGTAATTAACGTTTTTAAACCCGTCAATTCCTTAATTCTCAACGGATTTACATGAAATGAACTCTTAATATGCTTAATATCACTTATCACATATGTATATGATACTAACTTCATAAACAATGATCTCCCTGACAATCCTGCGATAAGTTAAAACCATACGTGACCAACCTGCACTAACTGACCGACTTTTATTTAGGCCACGCCAAATCTATTTTGTTACAACACGTTCCCCCCAAGGATAAAGTGGTTACACTTTGTCTATTTAACAAAATACACCAGGTTCGTTCCCTGTACTATTTACAACCCGTATCTTAATTTCCCTTAGTATTGCATTCCTTATATATATATACACGATTACACAGCTGTCATGACTCCAATGTGTGCCTAAAGTACTCATTTCACTAACTGTTTTCTGATTCCTCTACTTGACTCTCTACTCTACTTAAGTAATCTGCCCCTACATTTTCTCTACCTGGAATCGCTCTAATGCTAATCCTATACAAAACCGAACTGTGCCGTCCTTCTTCCTAACAAATACTATAGGACTCGAAAACGATGCATTAGAATGCTCTATGACTCCTAACTCTAACATCTTACTGACCTCTTCGTTTACTGTCGCCACCGACTGGTATGGAATAGGATAACCCTTGAACCTGATGGGTTCTGATGTATTTAATTTGATATCATGTTCAACAAGTGAAGTAGTTCCCGGTATGTCTGTCAAAACATCGGCGAACTCTTCCAAAACCATGTCAACCTGCTCCCTCTGTTCAGGAGACAATTCTTTACAAACGTCTATATCTTTTTTAGACTCGTTACCTACTCTAGAAAGACACTCTAAAGGTATCTTCTCATCTACCCAATCTACGTCTGCATTATCTAATTTCCGATCTTCACTATCTTCAATAACTGCAGAACAAACAACTGCTAATATACCTTTATCACTACTACCGTCATCAGCACTTCGCTCATTGTACTGTTTCAACATATTGGCATGAAAAGTCTTTTCCTTACCCTTCATATTAATTCTATAATCTACCTTATTCATCACCTTGATCACTTCAAATGGACCCTTCCACTGCAATAATAATTTATTGTGACTTACCGGAAGTAATACCAGAACCTTGGCACCTATCGGGAAACTTCTGTCCTTTGCCCGTTTGTTATAGTATATCTTCTGTCTAGACTTTGCCTTACTTAACTCATCCTGTGCCATCTTACATGTCTCCTCGAGTCGCTCACGTAAATCTATTACGTACTGGTATGTCAATTTCACTTCAACATCATTGACCTCGCCAGACCATAACTCTTTCAAAATGCTCAACGGTCCTCTGACCGTCCGGCCATAGAGTAATTCAAATGGGAAAACCCCCAGACTTTCCTGTGGCACTTCCCTATACGCAAATAACGCAGCATTAATGTACTTATCCCAATCCTTGGGCCTCTCGCTACACATACGCTTAATCATCCGTTTCAATGTTCCATTAAACTTTTCCACCAATCCGTTACACATTGGGTGGTATGGCGTTGTAGTCAACTGACGTAAGGATAAAAGTCTACTTACCTCAGCCATCATCTTAGATGTGAACTGTGATCCCATGTCCGTCAACATCTCCTCCGGTATTCCTAGTCTACTGAACATATCGACCAATGCTTCCGCTACTCGTTCAGTCTCAATCCCTGGTAAAGCCACGGCTTCCGGATACCTTGTAGCATAATCTACCATGACTAAAATGTACCTGTTTTTCCTGTCTGTCATTGGTTCGATTGGTCCTACTAAATCAACTGCTACACGCTTAAAATGCGTTTCTATTAATGGCATCTCTCCTAATGGTACTTTTTGAACCTTACCTTTTGGCATCGTTCGTTGACATATATCGCATGATCTACAATAGCGACTGACTTCCGAACAAACCCCTGGCCAATAGAACTCTGCTAATGCTCTGTCCCTAGTTTTCCGTATACCTAAATGCCCTGCCATCAATGACTCATGTGCTATCTTTAAAACCGCTTCCCGACACGTCTTAGGAACAACTAACTGATAAGACTGCTTCCGATTAGGAAATTCAAATTCCCTATACAATAATTTGTCCTTAAACAGATACCTTACCTGTCCGCCCCCTTTGCAATTATGAAACGTTCTTTCATTCGCCTTTTCTCTCGTCTTCGACAGAGTTTCATCTGCCATCTGCAGGTCGCGGTATTCTGCTTGCGATATATCTAAAATCTTACCTGGAACATGTAATTTCCTGTATGGTTTAGGATTTTGTTCTGTTTGCGACCGAGTCTGCATTGCATTTGATACATCTCCGGGTTCCGGATATTTCGCGCCTGTAATGTTACCTACAACTAAATCATAGAGTGGAGTGTCTATACATAACGCCTCCGTTATACCCTCATAATACGGAGTCTTCACCTCTATCATTGCTACCGGAAAATAATGCTCAGATCCATCGATATATTTGCAACATCTTTCCTTACCTAAGAACTGGTGTTCCTGTACTAACCGTTTCCTTACAACTACGCACGTGGCACCCGTGTCTCTCATCATGTTTACTCTTACTCCGTTAACTGTGCCTTCCTTGGTAGGACAATTCCTTTCCATACATGCACCTAGCTGTTCCGAACTATCGTTACACAAATATATGAAACTAGAACTGGCTGTTCGTTTCAATCCCCCACGATACAGACCTCGAGGCTTTCCTCTTCCTTTGAAATATTGGTTACCCTGATTGTGGCTATACCTTTCAAATGGACCAGTACTTGCATTCCTAGTATCTCCAGATGTAAATCGTCCACCAGTATCGTCGACAGCAGCCATACTATGCCTACTACCCCTTTTCCTACAATCGTCCGATCTGTGATTTCCACCACAATAGCTACATTTCCAATTAGTGAAAGAATTACCTGCCTTCTGCGTACTGGAACCCTGTCGTTGTCCTGTATCGGACCTAAACCCTCTAGCAACCTGATCCTTTTCTTTATTATTTCCACTTAAAACAACATTCCTACACCCACCTCTTGCTTCAGCAAATAGATCCGCCTGTACCGCCATCTCATTACCATCTGTAAACATCTTTTCTTTCAAAAATAAATACAAGTCCTTATTGCAAATTGACAACAACTGATCTCGTAACAAAAAATCAATGACGCCTTCGTACGATTTTACTATCTTTCCTAATTCCAACCAACGTTCGAGATAATTCATTGATCTCCGTAAGTACTGAACAAACGTCTCTCCCGTTTCTGGTCTAGCTACGTTGAACCGTTTTCTAAACCCTTCTTCAGTTAACTCAAAACGTTGCAATAATGCTGACTTTAACTTAATATAGTCTAAAGCGTCCTCTGCAGGTAATCTAGCATAAACATCTAACGCCTTACCTTTCAATAATGCACTAAGATGTAATGACCACTGATCATTCTTCCAACCTTGTGCTTCTGCATATCGCTCAAACCTGGATAGATAACTGTCCATATTATCCTTATCCTCGTCAAACCATGGTAATTTCGGTCCTTTGATTTTTTGATCTTTAATAAAAGACTTACCTAATCCATGTTTGGCCAACTCCATCGCCTGCTGATGTTCTAATTGAACTAACTCCAATGCTCTCCGATGATCCAGCTCTTCTTTCTCTCCCTCGACTACTCTCTGTCGTTCCATTAACTCTAATACTTTATGTTCCTTCTCTCTCTCAGCTTCTCTCTGCCGTTCTATTAACTTAACTTCTTTCTCTTCCTTCTCTCTCTCGACTTCTCTCAAATTCACGATCTCTCAGTCTATGTTCTCGTTCCTTTGCTTGTTCATCTTGAACGAACTTTTGAAGATTCTCACCTTCATGACCCAACTCCTTGCCCAACTCTATCAACTCCTTCATACTAGTCATGATTATCAATAGTACGATACGCTAACCCTATATCAAAACTTAATAAACTACAATCTAAGTTAATAATAACTACACTTCATTGGACTTCAAATCTATATTTGAATTCTCTGCATATCCTGTACGGTATAATCCACTTTCGAGACTCACTATGCACGACCCTAAATCTATTTATAATGTTCAGATATCAGTCTTAACACTTTTAAAGCACACCCCTTCTATCCCTCAGACTCCACGCTTTACTGCAGAAACGCTTATGGCAGCGCCGCTGTGTCTCATCACAGGGAATAAACAAAAAAATTAACTTAAAACCCCATGTATAAATCATAAGCTATTTGTATCAAGTGTAAAATGCACTGTACAATTGCCAGTAAAAAATGAATCTAATGAAGGAATATCTGCAGAGTTACAATTAACCTATCCAATTCTACCCTAGTTCGTTGCCGCCTCGATACATCGAGCGAATCATCCCACTTCTGAAACCATTTGTCACAAGATGGTCAAGGGTCGACAACTCACTAAAGTAGAATTGAACGCCGATGGTTGAATAAAAATATATGTTTAATTTACAGTTATGAAATATATACAATTTTTAAATAATCACTTCTTTCCTGACAAATCGAGAGGCTATAAACAAAAGGACTACTCACGCACTCTCATACACACTCTCACCCCAGTCACTTTAACTGTCCCATCACTTCCGTTACTGTACCCTGTATTTGGAATGTTCATACACGTTGTACTTCACATCCAACTGTATCCGTTTCCCGACTTCACCGAGTCGTTGTACTTATATTCATTGCGTCGCGTATATCCTTGGATTCCGGGATCGACAAGCAACACAACTGTGGATATATGGTTCTACACGTCCTATGACGGCACTCCTCCTAATGTCCCCCGTTACGACGTCTTATTAATTTGTGGACTGCGTCACACACACTGGTTCTTCAAACTTCTACGTTTGGACCTTCGATTGTCTGCCAGACATAAAACGGCTAAAATTGTAATAATAACCATGTCTTACAATAATATCAATAATGCTCCGTAAACCTAACAGCCTACCATTTTATACTCCTATGGTAGCTCATCTCTATACTAATATCCTTTTACATTTCCCACTTCCATTCTTATCCTTTTCATACAACATATCTTTCCCAATAACATAACACATTGTCTCGCTCCTAACGGACTCAATTTCTGTAAAAAACATTCACTTCGTGAACCAGAAATTCTCTAAACAATTCAATCATGTAATAATTATCTCAATCCCTAACATTGTAAATTTGCACAGATTCCATTCCTTAATTATGCCGAAAACCCCTTTGCACAATAACTAAGAATTTACATACCCATATGCCGTGTGAATTGGTCACATCAACTAACTCACTATAACGAGTGAAAACCATCTGGTAACTCCTGTGATACTGACGGTCAAAACAAATGTTTGAGTAAGTTATATAGCACCAATCAACCTCTGGGTCTCCTGATGACAGGCAAAATTCCCGTGCAAATCGTAATTCACAATCAACAACTAGTTTCAATACATTTATAGGCCAAATGAAAATAGCAACATAGTTTAACGTAATTAACGTTTTTAAACCCGTCAATTCCTTAATTCTCAACGGATTAATATGAAATGAACTCTTAATATGCTTAATATCACTTATCACATATGTATATGATACTAACTTCATAAACAATGATCTCCCTGACAATCCTGCGATAAGTTAAAACCATACGTGACCAACCTGCACTAACTGACCGACTTTTATTTAGGCCACGCCAAATCTATTTTGTTACAAAGGGGAGTGGTTACAATGAGAAACAACATTTACTTTACATAAACCTATACGTAGACGATTCAAAAGACGTAGAACTATTGTGGCTGGTATTGATCAACAGTGACAAGCTGATTTAGCAGACATGCAACATTTAGCTAAACAAAATGACAACAAAAAGTATTTACTTTGTGTCATTGATGTATTTTCAAAGTTTTCCTGGGTTGTTCCTATTCCAAATAAAACGAAATCGTATTCATTTCTTTACCACTGAAAACCCTGAAACAAAAGCGAGTATTCTTGAAAGATTTCAAAGAACTTTGAAAACACATATGTGGAAATATTTCACTCACATGAAAAGAAAGCGTTACATTGATATTCTGGATAATTTAGTAAATAATTACAATAATACTTATCACAGAAGTATTAAATCAACTCCTGCATCTGTGAATAGACATAGACATAGGCATAGCCATAGACATAGACACATTTTATTTGGTAATAAAGGCCTCCGGCCCAAAATACACCATGTAAATACATCAAATACATTTTTGAAATAATCATACCACACGATTTTTACAATCACCTTTTAATGTTTTCCAAAATGTCTTAGCATTCTTTCGCGAACATACTAACTCACTACGTTTTTTCTTAGCTAATGGAGATTTTTTGATAAGACAAATATATTTAAAACGATTTCTATGTGTACAAGATATTCTCTAGTATTAGTGATTATAAAATGTCGTAACGCTCTTGATTTTTCAACTTTAGCAGTATTACAATCACGATCCCACCACGAAGGTTGGGTTGAACAGTATTGTTTGACATTTGACTTTGATTTCATATTATCACCGGCAGTTTTAAAAACACTTATAAAGTCTGGTATATATGAACTAAAAGATCGTACATTACGGGAGCTGACCTTTTCATTAAAAGAACGGAACTTAATACAAAATCTTTCGTATAAATCATCTTTTAACTCATCTTTCCATTTATACTTTTCCCAAGTATGCAAATTTGAACTATCAATATCATTGGTTATTTACAACAGATTTAAAACAAAATTGACAATGAAGTGGAATGTGTACAAAGCTATCTTTATCACTGATTTTAAAATCAGTTATATTTTTAAACAAGTTTGATGAGGCAATCATCAACAACACTTGCACCGTTATTGGCAAAACATGTAAAATTACCATCAGAATCATTACATAGGCGTCCATTTAAAGTATGAACATCGTACGTACAACATCATTCAACAAGTGACACACCAAAACGAATATACTTATCATCTTTAGAATTTCTAGGAATAGTAAAATGATCAGAAGAGTAGTCAACATTATCACAGAAAATATATGAAATATCATCTTTTGGAATATAATCTTTAAAATCTTTAATTCTAGGATTCAGATCGCCAGATAAAAAGAGTTCCGCGTTAGGGTATTCAGCAATAATATTATTTATCTGAGTATTAAGTATTTCAATACCATTATTATCATCGTAGATAGGTGAATTTTCTGGCGACACATATGGAAAAAATAAATACAATATCATTTTCATTTTGAAACAATGAACCGTCAAATAGTATAAGAACACATTCAGAAAAGAAAAGATTGTTAAAAATACGTTTTACAAGTTTATCTTTTATCAAAAAGTCCTTTATATAAACTGAAACGCCTCCAGAATAAAACTAATGAAGCTGAAATTTCAGAGAATTTTTATCCTCAGAACCCCGTTTCAAATAAAAAAGCAAAATTCAAGATAGGAAATCGTGTACGAATTAACGAAACAAAACGAACATTTGATAAAGGTTATCATCCTAACTGGACACAGGAATTATTTGAAATTGTACATGTAAATAGATCAACTTCTCCAGTAACATCGTTAAATATTTAGACGGAGAGCAAAGCTTGGGCACTTTTTATGAACCTGAATTACAATTCATAAAAGATGATAAAATGTATGAAATTGATTCGGTTCTTGCAAAGCGAACAAGACGTAAAGGTAAAAAATAGTCAGAGAAATTAAGGTTAATTGGAAAGGATATCCTACCAAATTTCAAAGTTGGATTCCAGAATCATATCTTGTTAATAAAAAGTCATGACGCTTGACATGAGTTCACAGTCTAACATTGAAGTTGGAACAGAAAGTGTCGACGATAGTCGATCAACTCCATATAATTGCTGCGGAAATCGTGTTCCTAAAAATCAGTTCACATACATTTCGCAAATCATTGTTATTTATACAATCATTGTAACGTCCATAATACATCTCAGTCTTCAAACAAAAAATCACGAATTGTGGTTAATTCTTTTAAGTAGTTAATTAGGTTATATTCTACCATCACCAGGTTTGAAATATACAACACAGGATAAACAAACGTTTGATCTTATTGATGGTAAAAGATGAATTCATTTTATCTTACATTACCGAGTGACAGTTCTATGAATTACTTTCCAAGTAATACACAATGTTGTTTTAAAGTCAAGTTACCCAAAACACTTCATATTGGTAAAGAACAATGGGAAGTTGCATTAGCTCAACTAATTACACAGTCACAATGTTTAAACATATCTGAGGACGAAGCAGAAATCGAAATAATCACACGTAATGTAGCGTTTCAAAAATTACTTGTTAAATCTGTTAAGAAAATGCCACCATTATTACCAATAGACTATGACAATTCAAAAACACCTAACAAGTGGTCGATGAAATTCAATTTTCCAGCGGGGTTTTACTCAACAACATCACATGTGCTGGATTGTATAAATGAAATAATACAAAACACGATAGATGATATACTAACAGAAAATAAATCTGCTTTGGTTGTCGAATATTCAAGAAAAACAAAGCGTTCAAAACTTGGATTTACTAGAATTATTAAAACAGGGATAACATGTCATCCATCATTGTTTTTGAAATTCGGTGAATCACCAGAGTTCAAAGGTAATACAATCTATCAGGGGAAAAATAGTTTACAAATGTTCAAGTACAGTGCAAACATTGATGCAGGATATAATCATTTGTTTGTCTATTCAGATATTGTTGAACACTCCCTCGTTGGTGATACATTAGCCCCTATACTTCGGGTCGTCCTGTTCAAAGCATCCAATTATGTTGAAAGTGATAATGATAGCGATCATGAGATAATAAATTTACATTATATCCCAGTCTCAAAATCTGAATTCGATACAATTCATATCAATATAACTGGTGATTCTGGTTTTCCTGTTCATTTTGTTATTGGTAAGGCAATCGTTAATTTACATTTTAAACAGGTTCGCTAGAGGGATAACCAATACCCAAAAAATGATTCCTGTATATAGAGGTGTAAAACAGCAGTATGGCTATGGACTAGGTTCATTATTTAAATCGGCACTCAGAAGTCAAATCTGGATTGAATGCGTTACAGAAGGAGGGTATTAAACAAAGAATAGGTGCAGCTCAAGATATTTTCTTACGTGGAAAAAAATCCAAAAGCTGTATTGATATCGCGTGCAAAAGATTCAGTAAAAAAAGAACTTGCACAGAATTTGATAATCGGCATAAATAAGCCTAAAACGAAACAGTCTCGTCATTTAAAGTCTCGAACACATAGGGGTAAGATCGTTTCAAAGAGACAGTAAGCCTAGATCTTTAGACGTGTTTGATTAAACAAATCAGTATTAAAAATGATGCAAAGTGGGTCTTGCGAATGTAGTAAATCAGAACTTGATGTTCTGTCTGTACCACCAACGATGACAACACTGCAAGAAAGTCAATGGGTTGAGAATTTTCCTATAGCATTTTTAGGAAACAATTCACCGTTAGAATTCATCATTCCACCTCAGACAGAGTGTTGGACAGATTTGTCACAGTCTTATTTGTATGTTAAATTAAAAATTACAAAAGCAGATGGTAGTAACTTAGATGCAGATAGTAACGTTGCCCCCAACAAATAATTTCCTTCACAGTATGTTTAGCAGTATTGCCCTGTATTTAAACAATAAATTGGTCAGCATTAATATGGACACATATCCCTACAGAGCATATATTGAAAATCTTCTGTCATACAATACTGATACTAAAGTCACTCATCTAAAGGCTAGTGAACTTTGGATTAAAGACACTGCTGGGTCATTCAATGTATTAACTCATGATGGTGCCAACATAGGGTTAAAAAAATTTTTTATACATTATTATTAATACAAACTAATGATGAACATTACGTTCACGTATAAAATGCGTCACCCAACTTGACATGTAAAATAATATACTTCTTTATTTGAATCATAACAACTAATTTTAACTTTGTTTGAAGATTACAATTTTCCATGTTTTATATCACTAACTTCTCCTTCTATTTTGATTTTTAGCTCGTATGATTTTTTTGGGGAAAAAACACGAGCTATTGTCGTCACTTGATCGTCGTCGGCGGCGTTGGTTAAGTTTTGCGTTTAGGTCACTTACATGGAAACTATCAAACCTAACACTTTGAAACTTGGAAAACTTGTTCATCTAATACTCTTCTTCACATTATATGCTGAAGATGCTAAGTGTAGTCTTTTTTGGGGGGTAAAAAAACATCAATTTTGATGTATTTTTGTTGACTTTGAGAATTGGACATAGTTGGTTAAGTTTTACGTTTAGGTCACTTACATGGAAACTATCAAACCTAAGTATAATACCCTTCTTCACATTGTATGCTAAAGATGCAAAGAGTGTTGTCTGTTTTTTGGAGTAAAAAACATAAATTTTGATGAATTTTGGTTGATTTTGAGAATTAGCGGTGTTGGTTAATTTTTGTGTTTAAGTCACTTACATGGAAACTATCAAACCGTGATGCTGAAGCCTGGTTTTTTGGGGTAAAAAATATCAATTTTGATGTATTTTGGTTGATTTTGAGAATTGGACATAGTTAGTTAAATTTTGCATTTAGGTCACTTACATGGAAACTTTCAAACCTATTACTTTAAAATTAGGAAAACTTGTGCATCTAATAACCTTCTTCACATTGCATGATAAAGAGGCTGAGCGGGCCTGTTTTTTTAGGTTAAAACACATAAATTTTAATGTATTTGGGTTATTTATGAGAATTCAACATAGTTTCTTCACTTTTTGTTACATTGATTTCAAATTTTCCCCAAGTAAAAAAACATAATGTGTTTCAAACTTATTATGAATATCTTCAATCAGATTGTGTTTTTGGGGTCAAGGTCACTGTTACTAAAAATATGAAAGCAGTAATATATTCAATATCCTTAGTTACAGTTAACCATCTCATTTGCCTGTCCAATGCATACACAATACTCAGCTTGGGATCTTGACTGATTGTGACAGCCGTCCAACGTGAAAATCTTCCTTATCATGTATGTATATGAACTTGAATTTATTTCCACACGGTAAATCTTGTTTCAATACTTGAAAAATAGAAGTTGTGTGCGGTCATTATAATATGTAAATATTCATTCCGAATCAGAATAATTTTTAAAAGAAATAACTAAACCGAAAAAGGATAATATCAGACAAGTGTAAGGCACCCGCAGGCGGTGCTCTTGTTTGGAGTCTTATTGACAATGAGGTTAGGTACAAATTATTTTATAAACATGGGTTCAAAATTATTTAGGATCTACGGCTCTACGCACAGAGTGAGTACTGTTGGGATGTACGAATGTTCTCTGCGGTCTTCACTATATTATAATGTTATAGGTAAGTTGCTAGGCAACCATCAACACAAATACTCTATGGTTTTGTTTTATTGATTTATATACAGTATATATATGAAGTACTTTGGACATGTGTCATAAAGCTTATCTTGCTTTGTTGAGAACTTCATTATTTCAATATGTATTTTGAAAAATAAAACAACAAGCACACAACATAATAAAAGGAACATATTTTGTGCATAAATAGTATTTTGTTTCCTAAGCAATGCCATTAAGAAGGATATTTTATACATTTATTGGGATACATGCGCAGAAAAACTATCATATGTATACATTATCTTGCATGATTACATTTTTACTTTTTTTTTATCCGTTTTAGGGATTATGAAATAGTTTGAAATGTTTATCTATGCAATTTATTACCATGGAAACATTAATATTTACTGTATTTCATTGTCATTACTTCTCGAATTTGTCTAAAAACATTCATTTTCTCAAATTATTTTGTTCATTGTCATTTTAAAAATAAAATGCTTTTTCGAATATTAGAAAAATAGAATATTTCATAGCAATGGAAATACATTTAAAAGCCAAATTCCCTGAAAACTTTTAAAATTATTTGTTAGAAGAGGTGATGATAAAAATGGATCCATTTTTTTTAACCAACATGATGGCAATATTTAAATAAACATTAAACAATTTTTTTTTTTTTTTTTTAAATTTTAAATTATACATTTTGTATCCATGGTAACTAACTTTAGAGGCACTGTTCCCCATAGCTTTTTTTCATTTCTTTTGAGAAGATATGTTAACCTTCATGCATCCATTGTTCATTTGTATTCATATGTCCGCATTAAATTTTTATAACCATTCAAAAAATGGCAAAAAAGTGTTCTTTTTTCCCGTAAAAAACACCATTTGCAAAAAAGCGTTTGGGACCACATTTAACAATTTGATAATCAATTGTTTTCTACTTTATTTCCTGCATCAAATGATGACTTTTGGTAGAAAATATGATCCATTGTTTTAACCCACATGCAGGCAATATTTAAATAAACATTTTTTTTTTAAATTTTAAAATGATACATTTTGTATCCATGGTAACTAATTTTAGAGGCACTGTTCCCGATAGCTTTTTTTCATTTCTTGTGAGAAGAGATGTTGACCTTCATGCATCCATTGTTCATTTGTATTCATATGGCTGCATTAAATTGTTATAACCATTCAAAAAATGGCAAAAAAGTGTTATTTTTTCCCGTAAAAAACACCATTTGCAAAGAAGGGTATAGCAAAGTTTTTTTTGCCATTTTCCATTTCTTCCATCAAGTTGTGAAAATGTGTGAAGTTTGAACAAAATCCGTGACCATGCGTGCCACACTCCCTATATGGGAGTGCAAATGCTTACAGAGAATGACTATTAAAAAGTAGGCAGGAAAGGGAGATTGAACATGGTTCGAATCCCGGGGTTGAAAAAAGTCCCATGGTTAACAACGGATTACTCCTGGGGCCCATCGGGCACGTATCTCCTCAGCCCTCAATGAGTCCCTTTGTTGCCTGGGCTATTAAGCTGGAGCTCCTCGGCATTTAATAGCCCAGTCAACAAAGGGTCAGAGGTGGGGTGGGAAACAGTACCCCCTTAGACAGTAGCAAAGAGGGAAGGGGGGACTTTCCCCTCACGGATGTGTCCCAAATGGACTCGCCCTTGAGGGGGAAGACACCGCTCCCCTTACAACAGTTCACAAACACACGGGATGTGGGATGCCAGACTGAACAATATTCAAATTCCAACGAATCCAAAGACTCACAGACTTCTCCTCTCAAAGTAAATCTGGAATTTAGAAAAGAAATAAAAACATTCTCCCTGGAACAGCTATCTCGGGGTCGCTGAAGACAGGGCTTTAAACGGCACTATCAATATCAACAGCATAAAATCAAAAGTCGTGCATATGTCGAAAATAACCACTTCATAGCAATAAAAAAACTGAGCCATCCCCATCCCGCAACCCGATAGCACGACCTCCAGTAGAGCGGGAAGCACCCTCACCTGTTGCAACACTGGTCATGAGTACAAATTGTCCCACTTTTATTAATGCACCAAAGGCTGTTGAATCTCGGCTAAAAACGCTTAACTCCCCACTCAAATTGAAGGGTGGGAAGAGGCGCTACGACCAGGGCTCACCAGCTGTTGGTGGCGTAAAGAGACAAATCTTCCAATTATAATTTCAATATGGACAGGAATTTAAACATTCTTAACTTTAATGTTGGTGGGCTTTCAGCCCACAAGCATTCTGAAATCAAACACTTTTTGGACTCAAACCATATTGATATACTCTGTATTCAGGAATTTAAACTCAAGAGTAATACCTTGAAAAACATTCCTGAGTACAGAACAGAATACAAATACATAGACACACAGAATAATTTAGGCTTTGGGGGGTTAAATACTTATTTCAAAAACAGGATCAATTACAAAAGTATCGCAATAGACAATGTACGGGATCAAAATGGGGCTATCATTCTAGAACTTCAAAAATTTGAAATATGTTTTGGCAAATCTCCATTCACTCTGTTTAACTTATATTCAAGGGGGTGCGACCTAGAAACTTTAGAACATTTAGACCAGCATATCTTAAATACGGATTTTGTGTTAACTGGTGATTTCAACGCACATAACTTTGTCTGTGGATCTTCAAAAACTGACACCCATATACGTGCAGTCGAGGACTGGGTGATAAAGCACGGACTCGTGCTGCACAACGATGGCTCATCCACTGGATACTTAACTATCACAAGTCCGAAACCTGCCAACGAACTAGGCTGGCAAGTTATTGACGACAATTGGGGTTCAGACCATTTCCCAATCTTAATATCAATGACAAGATCAAATGAAAATTCCAAAAACGCAGAAGATAGGTTCAAGTTCGAAAAAGCAGATTGGGAAATGTACAAAACTAAAAGTGGAGAGATCTCCCTTACAGAAGTATATCATCCAAACATAAACTTATACAATAAATCCATTACAGAAAAAGTCCTGTCCATAGCTAGAGACTCAATCCCAGTCGGTAAACCACGCAATCACGGAGAGAGAGCATGCGATTTATACCTTAAAAAAATCGCCTAGTGAAGTAAATCTGGTCAAATTGAAAGAAGCAACAGCCCACTGCAAAAACTGCAAAATTGTCATTTTAGAAAACAAAACAAAAGACTGGGCTGAATTCTGCTAATCCTGCATAGTAAACCCTAAATATTCCAGGGATTTTTGGAATAAGATTCGCAGAATTAAAGGAACCTCATTCACACCAATCCCTGTATTGAACAACACAGCAGGAGTTTCGATTACCCCCCTTGACAAGGCAAATTCACTTGTCTACCACTACGCAAAAATAGCTAGTGATGAAAACTTAGACCCATCCGTTTTGGCCCATCAAAAACAATTTGAACAAGATCACCAAGAGTTCATAGACTCTCCTCTTTTAGAAAATGAAAACTTAACCCTTAACACCGACTTCACTATTCAGGTCTGTATTAGTAGCAGAAAAAACTCCGCCGCGGGACAAGACAAAATTGCTTACCCAATGTTCAAACATATGTCTGAGACAGCCTTAAAAATATGGCTAATTTTGTTCAATAAAGTATGGGGTGAAGGCGAATTTCCAGAGGATTGGAAGCTAGCCTGCGTGATTCCACTGCACAAAAATGGAAAAGATAAAAATTAACCTAAATCATACAGACCGATCAGCCTGACATCTCACCCTGGGACATTGCTAGAGGGGATGGTCAAGGCACGTTTGGAACGACTTTTAGAATAAAAAAACATAATAAATCCCCTTCAATCTGGCTTCAGAAAGGGACGTAGCACGCTCGATCACTTAGTGCGGCTTCAACATGATGTACTCAAATCTAAAAATAGAGGGCACCATGTTCTAGCAATTTTTCTGGACCTAGAGGCCGCTTTCGATCTGGCTTGGCTTCAGGCATTCTATATAAATTAAAAACACACAGAATCACGGGGCGATACTTAAATTATATACGGGCCTTTTTGTTGGACAGGAAAATCAGAGTTAAGTCGAGGGTACCCTCTCAGATACTCAAACTCTGACGAGAGGTACGCCCCAGGGCGCCATAATTTTCCCTCTACTCTTTTCTCTATTAATCAACGATTTCCCTGATGTATCTGAGGGGTCAGGGATGGTTATTAGCCAATTTGCCGACGACTCAGGAAGTTGGCTCTGTGGAGGCAATATTCAATACCTACAAAGAAAGGCACAAATAGGACTTGACTCCATTTGGCGCTGGTCCCAAGAGTGGGGCTTCAAAGTTAGCCAGGCTAAAACAGTAGGGGTATTATTTGGTGATAAAAACTCGCACCAAGTGGACGTATCATTAGGAAACACAAAAATACAATTTAAAAAAAAATGTAAAATCTTTGGGCATGACTCTTGATGAGAGGTTTTACTTTACAGTCACATATAAATGAACTGGTCACCAAATGCCAAGAGGACTTGAATTTAATGAGAATGCTGAGGGGCACAACATTCGGATCTATGCTTGTGCAGCAAAAACTAATTTAAATCGATTAAGTACTGTCCAACATAAGGCCTTAGTTATAGCTCTGAGAGCTCTACCCAACACTCCATTATATATACTTGAGCAAGAAGCTGGGATTGAGCCTCTAAATCTACGCCGCGAAGAGCAATCCCTAAAGTACCTGGCTAGGGTTAAGAGTAGACCTTGCAACCCTGTGAATGCAATCATTGCAGCCGATTTCTTCGTCAAAGCTAGATACAAAAAAGCCAAACTCCCATTCGGAGCAAAGGTTCAACAGCTTGCCGAGGAGTATCGGATCCATGAGTGCAATGTAGCGGACCTTAGACCCCGTCTAGAATCGCCCTAGATGCTAGCTCCCCCTGTAGTCGACATGTCCCTAAGTTTGAGGTTTAAAAAGAATGATCATCCTCCAACAATTTTAGAGATCACAAATAATCATATTTCCTAAAACTACGCTGAGCAATTAAAAATGTATACAGACGGTAGTAAAGATACAAATCAGACAGTTGCGGCAGCAATGGTTATACCATCAGAAAATGTTACCATATCAAAAAGACTCAGCAACAAGTTATCCGAACTGATCGCAATCCAATACGCTTTTAACTGGACTCTCGTCAACCGGCAACACAATGTTGCTATTATATCAGACTCGTTATCTGCACTTCAATCTATTCATCTAAGAAACAGCAACTCAAGGCCTGATCTTATAGAAAATATCATCTCCCTTCATGATCAGTGCTATGTAAATGACATAAAAGTTAAAAATTTGATGTGGTGTCCAGCTCATTGGGCGGCTAAGGACGGACTAGGGTGCTCTGTCGTTGACAATATTCACCTGGCAGCATCTGAAATCTACTCCATAATTAGGTGCTTCAAAAAGCAAAAATGGAGTAAAGGGCTGGCAGACTCAACACAGAGCCAGCCCATCCCACCACAGGGAGCCAGTCTTGGCCAGCCACACACGTATTCTACCTGTAAAAGGGTGGATAAGTGTGTGGCTGAGGCTGGGTTACAATCTGCTGCCGGAGAGTATGGGACGGTTCATACTGGGCAAACCTAAATCATGTCCCGTATGTGTCGTCCCAGATACTACAGAGCATTTTCTGTTGCATTGTGGGATTCACAGGGAATCAAGAAAAACACTCTCCGATGTCATACTGAGGTCTGGCGGCCAAATGGACATAAATACATTACTCTTTCCGTCCAGGGCCCTCCGGACCTGTACGTTTATGGCATTGGAGTGCTACATTTTGGATTGTCAGGTGACAGACATCTGCAATATCTTTTTTTGTTCATTTTTTATTTTTCCGAATTCAGTGCAATTTTTTTTTATTCTGTTTACTCTCTTTTCGCCAATGTTTGTCTTTTTGGGGGTGCGTTCCATCGCGTCAGCGCCCTTAAATATTTAAGGATTGACCTAACTCGTCCTTGACCTACATTGGTTAAAAAAATACCCACTTTTCTTAATTATTGACCTACATCTCTTAATTATCCAAAACTGGGGCTTTAGATCGCGTCCGTACTTTGTCTCATCTTATCCTTTTTTTCACATTGTTTACATCAATATTGTTTGTACATCAAAGGGATACTATCTACATACTACGGTGTTCCGTTAGGGCCATCGTGCTATCGCTTTGTCAGACAGGAAGGCGATGCCACGATAGCACGATGACACGATGGTGATGACACGATGACACGATGACACGATGGTGATGGCACGATAACACGATGGTGATGACACGATAGCACGATGACGATGGCGCGATGACACGATCACACGATGGTGATAGAGCGATGCTACGATGGCACGATGACGATAACGCGATATTATATCGCGTCATCGTCATCGTGCCATCGTGCCATCACCATCGTGTCATCGTACCATCACCATCGTGTCATCGTGTCATCACCATCGTGCTATCGTACTATCGTAGCATCGCCTTCCTGTCTGACATGCGCATAGACTCCCACTTGCGTCATGATGTCGTCTGAGAAAGAAAGCGGTAAGTATTTAAAATTAAATTAATGACACAAATAAATGTTTCTATAGACTACATAAACTGTATATATAATCTCATAGCAGTACCTATGTTTGACAAGTGTAAGAATATTGTACTGACATATTTGCACGCGTTAATAGCCCACGTTTAATGATTAAACACATGATTGTGAACCTTATATAAAATCTCTTTTCATTGCTCAGCAGCATCTGTATCTCCTGATACGTATAACCGGACACACAATAACCCCGAATACTTGAATCCATGATGTATTCCATTACTTCACTTTCCGTTTGCGCATGTCAGACAGGAAGGCGATGCTACGATGACACGATGGTGATGGTACGATGAGACGATGGTGATGACACGATAGCACGATGACGATGGCACGATGACACGATGGTGATGACACGATAGCACGATGACGATGGCACGATGACACGATGACGATGGCACGATGACACGATGACACGATGGTGATGGCACGATAGTACGATAGCACGATGGTGATGACACGATGACACGATGGTGATGGCACGATGGCACGATGACGATGACGCGATGTAATATCACATCATCGTCATCGTGTCATCGTGTCATCACCATCGTGTCATCGTGTCATCGCGCCGTCGTCACCGTGCTATCGTGTCATCACCATTGTGTCATCGTACCATCACCATCGTGTCATCGTGTCATCACCATCGTGTCATCGTGCTATCGTGGCATCGCGTGTGCACGATAGCACGATAGCCCTAACGGTACACCGTAACATACCCTCATAGCATTTTTATTATTCTAAATATTTTAATTTAACTATCTAATGAAATATGACAGAGCGGACAAAAAGCCCAATGCATAAAACCATTGAAAACATCAAACTACTCCCATATGTAGGTTTTCTTTCAAGTCTTTTTTTATTTTTTACCTTGAAATTGCACTGTTTTCTGCCCTGGCCGGTACTAAATGGTAACAACAAAATGGGCTCCCGAGTCATAAGATGACAATGGCACACGCTTTTTCCGTGTGCTGTTGCGATGGTCCCACGGACTGGGGGGTGGAGTCAGTGAAGGCTTGCTGCATGTGAGTCCCCGTATGCGCGGGTGCGGCGCCCTTCATTGCGTGACGGGGGGATGGCGATATCTGGGTCATATACGAAAGACGCCTCCCCGTCAGTTATTGTTGGGGGTGCGCGCGCGGTCGGGGACTCGCATGTGCAAGTGTGCAAGGGGGGGGGGGGGGGGGGGCATAGCTGCGAAATCCCTCGGCCTGACTTGTGGGACTTAGTAGGATAAGGGAGCCCATACACCAATATGCGTCAGTGTTGCAACCAAGCTATAAACGTTTATACCATGTAAATAGTTTATCCTGCAGGGCTGGCACAGTGTGGGATATATGTATATAACGCTAGTTTTAATGGTTCTAAAAGGTGCTGGAGGTCATAGCTGCGAAATCCCTCGGCCTGACTTGTGGGACTTAGTAGGATAAGGGAGCCCATACACCAATATGCGTCAGTGTTGCAACCAAGCTATAAACGTTTATACCATGTAAATAGTTTATCCTGCAGGGCTGGCACAGTGTGGGATATATGTATATAACGCTAGTTTTAATGGTTCTAAAAGGTGCTGGAGGTCTTTTTTTAGCCTGAATGTTTTAACCACACTCTGCCAATACACTGTAGAAATTGTATTATGTTTTTCCATATGTTTTATGTCTTTTAAAAATCAAATTCTTAGTTTTTCATTGATGATAGCTGCGAAATCCCTCGGCCTGACTTGTGGGACTTAGTAGGATAAGGGAGCCCATACACCAATATGCGTCAGTGTTGCAACCAAGCTATAAACGTTTATACCATGTAAATAGTTTATCCTGCAGGGCTGGCACAGTGTGGGATATATGTATATAACGCTAGTTTTAATGGTTCTAAAAGGTGCTGGAGGTCTTTTTTTAGCCTGAATGTTTTAACCACACTCTGCCAATACACTGTAGAAATTGTATTATGTTTTTCCATATGTTTTATGTCTTTTAAAAATCAAATTCTTAGTTTTTCATTGATGATGATTTACGACGTTGTTTACCCTCGCGCTCGGCAATAATGCCATTTTTCGAACGAAGTTTTTCATTTTTAAGTATGTGACTATTTATTTATTATATATATTTCCATTTACCTGTACAACGGGGCCTGTGATTGGCTGGACGCTAAATCTGGTCAAGTCGTCTTTCACCATAGATTTATGTGTGACGGTCGAGCTTGGCCAGAAAAGCAGATTGAAATTTTTTTGCACTTAGGGATTACTTTTTTTTTTTGTCCGGCGTCTGTCTGTGGTCACACTTTTTCGTCACGTTTTCAAATAACTTTTTTTCTACTCAAAGGATTACATTGAAACTTCTGACAAATGTTTATATCAATGTGTGTGATTGGTTCACAAAAGGGGGATAATCCAAATATTTTTTATATCAGAGTTATTGCCCCTTTTTGTAAAAAAATTAAATTTTCCACCAGGTGACACGTGCTCCGGGGAGCACTCCATTCTAGTTCTTTTACCTTCATTTTTATCAATTGTTTGACAAAAGATGTTAACTACACACACACTTATATACTTACATACAAAAATATAACTATAAACAGAAAACGGGATATGTAACAATGATTATCAAAAGTCATGTATATATCATAATAAACAAAATGAAATAACCAACTCTGGTCTACCCCCAGAAAAAAAAATGGACAGAGAATAATAGCTGCTCGCCAAATGGCTTTATGCCAAAAGGCGAGGGTAAACAACCACATATGATGAGGATTCCATACATTCTTTTTAAAACTCCTCGATATCAGCATGGATTTACACAGAGAACTCACGAATGTTGCAGTTGATCTCACATATATTGGACATCGACTCTAAAATATTCATCGTCAACTCATCGCAGGTCTACCCCCTTCCCCTTACTACTATCGACAAACTATTATTTCCAGATTTCTGGCAGACGAAGGGCAGACTGATCATAAAGTTAACACGGCCAGATGCTTCACACGAGTCCTCGAAATGTGGACATGACGTCACATTTCCGGAATTCATTCAATACGTCGTACAAACTGGACATAGTTTTACACACCTGGCTCAGGACAAACACTGGTTACCGGAATCGGGTCTCTGTGATCCGTGTACATTTAAACCGGATGTCATCGCCAAACAGGAAACCTTTCTTGCTGACATGGCGTATGTTCTCGAAAAAAACAACAAGAGTGAAATCTACTCATCACACCATATGTTACATTTTCCTAGATATTTAGATTGAAGTGAACTTTAGTTTGTACATACTAACAGAAATTCTGATTAAAGTACATTTTGATAACATAAATACCTTATACTGTTTTCTCTGTGTCTACTATTAAATCTACATTGCTCAATTTTAAATGGCGGCCTTTTAATAAATCACCATTTTGATAACTAGACATAATGTTACATTGTAACATGGAGCATCTAACATAATGAATTGTATTTTCTGACAAAAAAGCTGACTCTGGCTGACTGCATCATCTGGAGAACCGTTTAGAGAATTAATGGATACCAAAATTAAGCATGCACATTTATGGTCGTTGTTATCATGATTAAAAGCTCCGCAGATCGGTTGTGTACATATGTGTCGAGATCCGGCAAAGCAAACCATAAGATTAACTGCGATCAAGGAAATCAAGATTTACGTTCCCGTCCATTGAGTTGATCTGGCTTTGCACTGTTCTTCTAATTGTTATAAAAGTGTTCAAGAAACTTTTCTGACAATAATTGTGTAGTGGCTTTGCTAAGCATGACTGCGTTAGCCGATCTTTATCTTCACTAGTCCAAAATGTAACAGATCTCGAATGATCTTTGTGTAATGGTTGCATATATCTCTGATGTGTATCAATCAACACACAACTCATTTCAGATATTACATTTGACTTTAACGGAAAGAAGCTGTTGGTAACTGGAGCTTGGCAAGGTATTGGGAGTTCGCTGGCAATCGCTTTGGCGAAATGTGGTTGACGGGTGTTTGCTGTTAGCCGTACAGCATCCAAATTAATAAGTGTAAGAGGTGAATTCACAAGCCTTTACACTTTAACGTCGGATCTTTCTAACGAAGTGGAGCGTAAGGAGAAACTACGGGGCCTAGAAGCAATGGATGGAGTAGTGAATAACGCCACGGGGCATTATTTTCTAGATGGACTACCAGCTTTGGTTGAAAGAAAAATGACTTCAATAGACTTGCGGGTGTTTAAGAGGTCATACCCAAGAATTTTGATCATCAGTTAAATTATCAAATATCGATAATCCTATCTGCCCTCGGAAACAATATATTCGTTAATCTCCGTACGGTTCCATGATTTACCGATAATTGATCACACGCTGTGAAGAGATTCGTAAAACAATAAACGCCTAGGGAATAGTCGTGTCGGACAACGAGCCAGTACACTAGGTTAAAGCTTTAAATGGTTAGAATAATGAAGATCGTAATTTAGTGACACACGCCCCAAATAAACTTAATTTGCACATATAAAACACACACATATATCATATATAATCTTTATTTCCTCCAATATTGAAGATTACAAGAATACAATATAAATGAAATTAATTAGAACAGAATGGAGATACAATTAAGACTGATTGAAAAAACAAAAGACAAAAATACAACAACAAACAAACCATATATATATACATGCAGGTGTTACATACCCAACTTGTGGGACATTCAAAACCCATATGGTACATTTTTGTCATAGTAGTCAAAACCCATATGGTTAAAAAAAAACCAGGGTAGTCAAAACCCATACGATAGAAAAAACAGGGTAGTCAAAACCCATACGATAGAAAAAATATGTTAGTCAAAACCCACTCGGTTAAAAAAACAGGGTAGTCGAAACCCATATGGTTGAAAATGCAGGGTATTCAAAACCCATACGATTGGAAATGCAGAGTAGACACAACTGTACTGATTGAAAGTACGCCACAGATTGGTATTAATTCAGTCACATGTGATAAATGAATTAAGGTGATAATTGCCTTAAAGTGTTAATTTCTTTAAATAATAACAATAAGTTGTATGTTTTTAATCCATCTGTTTGTCACAATTATTGATTGTGCTAAGCATAATTACTATGATATTTGTAAGTAATATCTTAAGCTGTCCTTTGTTTACCGCTTTCAATAATTGAAGATCTACATTAACTATTCCTACAGTTTTTAACTTTAACCGATTTTCAAACTGTTGCAATAATGTTACTAAGTGTCATTTGGTTTCATCATTCAAACTGGAGTTCATAACTAGTAATAAAGGTAAACGTAAACTTCTCTATGAAGGGTATGCTTATACAAAGAGATGTCTTTTTTATTCAAGTAACATTCCTCTAAGATATAAAGCAACCATATAATAATTACTTAAGCTTGATAAAAGAATTATCATCTGACTGAATTAATACCAATCATTGGGTTTTTTACAATCATATGGGTTTTGACTACTCTGCATTTTCAACCATATGGCTTTTGACTACTCTGCATTTTCAACCATATGGGTTTTGACTACTCTGCATTTTCTATCGTATGGGTTTTGAAAACCCTGCATTTTCTATCGTATGGGTTTTGACTACCCTGTTTTTTTTATCCATATGGGTTTTGACTACTATGACAAAAATGAACCATATGGGTTTTGACATACACTCCCAACCTGTTGTGAGGGAGGCTGCGCCACCGAGTAGTGGTAGGGGAATAAGCAGAATTATCTCCCTACAGAACTCTTACTCGAAACGAAAAAATAAGTGTTCAAGAGAGACATTCCCTTATGTAAGACCCATACTTCAGTTATCATACTTGTGAATGTGAATATGCACACATGCATTTAGACGTATATACGCCTCCATAATGTGTACACATTTACACACATATACAAACAATATATACATGAACATGAAGAACATACAATCATAGATACATAGATTTCAAGAAGTTCACCTTGTTTGCGTAGCCAAGCTCTGTAACATTTTCCACGTATATACTCTTTCTGACACATCTGGAGCAGATGGTGTTTTGACAACATTGTGGCAAAGATGAAATTTCTCATAATGAGCAATTTATCCTTTCGCCACAATGTTTTCCTCCTAATTCAATAATTGAATTTCATTTATCACATGACAATGCCTGTATCCGATCTAATATACCCATTACGTATTTCTTTATATTACACGAGTGTAATATAACATGTCCGAATCACTATTGTTGTACTTATTCGCGAATGTTTAAAAAATGGCTGAGAACGTGTATCCGGTAAAAACAAACGTCACGATCGATCGACGAGGTAAAGGGACCATTATCGGTCATGAAAATATTTGTTTGTGTCATCAGTTTATTAAGTATTACATGTTTGGACTATTTTCTGACAGCGAAAAAAAGTTTTTCTTTTTGTGTTTCGTCGTGTGATAAAAAGAATCTGACATTCGTTGTAATTTAATAAAGTTTTATTAAACTCGTCCAATAAATGTGTTATTAAGCTCGACAAAGGCTCGCTTCATAACACACTTCTTGAACTCGTTTAATAAAACTTTATATGAATTGACATCTCATGTCAGATCCTAGATTTATAGAGATTTTTCCTATTTTCGCCTAGATGCGTTAATAGTCGTCTGCTGCGGATTTGTGGTATGTGGG